>LPNX011125716.1:159477-202600 GCA_001517045.1 Pseudotsuga menziesii | reverse complement strand
CACACACACACACACACACACACACACACACACACATATGTATATTTTAGTTTATTGAAAAATGTAGTTATGTATTTTAGTTTTTTTGAAGCTCAAGTAAAAGTATGGTTTTTTTTTTGGTAAGGAAAGAAAAACATATATATATATATATATAGATTTTAGTTTATTGAAAAATCTAATTATGTATTTTATTTTATTTTTGAAGTTCAAACAAAAGTATGGATTTATTTTTTCTAAGGAAAGAAACGTTTATAAATAAGTGTGTAAATTTGAAAAAAAATCAAATTAAAAAATTAATAGAATTTTTCGATTTAATTTTTTTTAAATAATATCAAATTAAAATATTAATAGAAATCCATAATTTAAGATAAAATTATATTTTTGATATTTTGTAAAAATATATATATATAGATTTATATTCAACATTTTGAAAAGTATAAATTATAAATTTAGAATAGTTTAAAATAGTAGTAAATATATTACTAATAAAATATATAAATTTATACATTAAATTATGGCAAACTGGAATTGTAATTTACTTTTTAAAAAATGGATGAAAGATTTTACATAATTATGATTTTAAAAATTTGTTAAAAATTATAAATATCTTTAGGAATTAGTTTAAAATCCCAAGTATTTTTAACTCATTTCCAGCCCTTTGAAAACTCACAAAGCATTCCCTATAACCCAAAAAACCTTTAGTGACTAGAATTCAACTCGTATTTTGACAAGCTTCACCGAAATAAGTACCACATGTCCCTAATCTCAAATTGAACAAGAAATAAAGGAGTACTCAACATTATGAAAATAAATTGTAACCCCAATCACACCACATATTCGATAGTCTTCTTCACACCACCTTCAAAGCAAAAACAAAAAACTCCTCAATTCATTTTGTTCTGTAAACTTTTTGGTGGTTTTTTGAGTAAGAGTGTTTTACTCGTATCGATATATGGAGTTACTTGTATATTGATTTATTTACGAAAAATAATTTACTATGCCTTAATTCATGCAGATGCATCTCTATGGCGGGGATCTTCGGTTTGCCAAAGGAAAAGCACTGGAGGATCTGCGGCTATTCCTCACCCTGGAGGTTGGTGGAGGACTTGTAAGTATACAATTGTGAATGATGTACTCTTTGTTGTTAGTTACATCAAATTAAATTCTTTCACATGTTTATATTTAATCATCAACTTGTATTTCTCTATTTTCATAGGTTCGCCTAGGCGTTCTATGCCGACATACGCTCCTGCTAGGGAGATGAACGACAACCACTCTGGTAGTCACTCTGTGCATGTGAGTGATGAGAATCCGGATACTGTTGGTGTCGGTGGGGAGGTTTCCCATGATATAGGTACATTAAATGCATATATATATATTTCTTTCAGTTATCAGTACCTTTATTTTATGTTTTCATGTAACATTAAATGTTATCATTACTAACATTTGTGTTTTCATCTAATTTTTAGATGCTGTACAACATGGCGTCGACCCTACCGAGGAAGCACCATGGGAAGATGATATCACACATATCATGCTGCAAGACATTACCACGCAACGTGTGTGTTTGGAGGAAAACATCAAGACCATTCCTAAGAAATCTCCCTCATAACGTTCGATGGAGATGATGTTAGAGGAAATAGACAATATACTAAAGGTATATAGATCCATTGAACCATCAAGTTCTTTTTGGGCCTCTACATGTCAGAGAACAAGGGTCGCTGTGAAGGTCCTGATGACTGGGCCACAGTGAGAGATGCAATAACTAGCCATGATGTGAACAAAGCATTATTTGATATCCCTCTTGACCGCACGTCTGGTCAATTGCTTAGATTCAAGGAGTTTAAGTTGGAGGCTAGAAACTTATGTATATGAAAAGTTTATTGGAGTGTGGGGCATTTTTCCCCACCATGACCAGGTCCCACTATACTTTGAAAAACATATCTATGTAGAGTTTGTCTTGGATATGGACCCAAATTACACTAGCACACCATTGAGCTTCTATGGTGCTAGTGGGGGACGCGGTCATGCACGTCCTAGGGCTAGGAGAGATCCTGCAGTTCAGCCAGAGCCAGAGCCATTGGGAGCTTACCCTGTTAGGACCATGCTTAGGATTAATGATGTAGCTGTGTCATCTCAGCTAGCGACTAAGGAGCGTGGTGCATTGGAAGAGGTGACACTCATGACAATGCATTCTGGCATGATGGTTTTGCAGGCAAAGAGACACAGAGAACCCACTGCACTTGCAGAGCCTGAGTTAAAGTGGGTGGATGATGATGTTCTCAACCTTCTTGATCATTACTCAATGCTACCTTTTTTATATTTTAACATTTAAGATAACATTATATTAGGATCTTTAACTGAGAGAATAACAAGAACAACAATAAAAAACAAGAGACAATGAACACAATGTTTTTCCTCGGGGAAACCATAAATGGAGAAAACCCTGTAAATTCCTCAGAGATAGAATCAACACCAAAAGTAAAACCCCAAAATAGTAATATGATCTCCCGATAGTAGTAGCCTCTTTCTTTCTAGCCCCAGTAACTTATTCTCCCTCACCTATGCGCTACAACTGAGTGTGAGTGAGTGTGTGATAAATAGAGAGAATCACTCTCTATTTCTACTAATTCCTGACTTGACAATGACTCACTAGGGATGAATTCACTAGGTGAGTCTAACAACCCTATGGCCCCAGAACTGCGGGTACTTTAACCCTTGGACAATAAGAGGGTTACCCATATTGACTTGACATGACTTGTTTACATTATAGAAAATCCCAATCGAAACATCAGGGCATGAAATGACGCAATTAAATTACAAGTACTTCCCGAAATAAACATTGGGGTACAATACATAAGAAATAAAAGTGAGTACATTCTAAAGTTACAATTACATCAACACTCCCTCTTAACTATGAAGGTATTCTATTAACACAATTTATCAGCACAAGTTTTCTTCTCTGTATCATATGGATCATCATTGAGTCCTCATCATCTTCAATTCATATTCATCTTTAATTAATATTCATCTTTAAGTCATCTTCATCTTCAAGTCATCTTCATCTAGATCTAGATCATCAGTCAATGTCGATCATCATTATTGGATCTGGATCATCACTTGATCTGGATCATCTCTGGTTCTAGAACGTCTCTGTTGGATCATCATCATGGGTTCTATCTCTTGATTTTTCTCATCATAGGAAGTTCTACAGAGCCAGCCCTTTTTCATGCTTGTTGTAGGCCTATCCTCCATGTAGGTCTTTCCCATCACTTATATCTAACCCTAGGTCAGAATGGCCCACCCAACACTTAAATCTAATCATGTAGGAACCAATGCTATAATCATATCAGAAAGACATGCCCAACACTCACATATGACCACGTGGGAACACATCCCACAACCCTGTCAGAAAGGCCCAGCACTTACATTTGACCATGTGAGGAACCAATCCTCCATGCCAAAAGGGCTCTGCACTTACATCTAATCATTGTAAGAACCAATCGTATAATCACCTCATAATGGATCTGCACTTACATTTGATCATTGTAGGAACCAATCCTACAATTGCCTTAGAATGGTTTTGCACTCACATGTGATCATGTAGGAACCAATCCTACAGTCACATGAGAATGGCCCTCAGTCCTAGACTAAGATTTCCTTGTAACTGACCAGGTGCCTCCATTCCAAGAATGGCATTCAGCACTTATATCTAATCATGTAGGAACCAATCCCATAGTCACATCCGAATGTCTTGGTACTCATATCTGACATTAAAGGAACCAATCCTCTCACCATGACAGAATTGCTTAGCCCTTACATCTGACCATGGAAGGAACCAATCCTCTCACCATGTCAGAATGGCCCACGGACTCATTGCTTCCCTTTGGAGGGAACCTTGATCTGGAGAACACCAAGCTTCTCCTTGAAGTACTCAAAATTTACTCTGGCTAATGGCTTCATCAACACATCAGCTATCTGTTCATTTTTTGTAACATACTGGAGCTTCATTGCTCCCCTCTACACCATATTCCTGATATAGTGATACTTGATCTCGATATGCTTTGAATTGTCATCGAACACTGGGTTCTCTGACAACTTCACGCAACTCTAGTTATCACAATGTATACAAGTAGCATCCAACTGGAGATCAAATAATTCATAGAGTAGCTTCCTTAGCCATACTACCTCACAACTAGCTAAACAAGCTACGAAATACTCTATTTTAGTTGTACTCAGTGCCACATAGGATTGCTTCCTGCTAAACCAAGATATCACACTTGATCCCATACTGAGGAACCACCCTGAAATGCTCTTCCTATCGATGGCACTACCTGCCCAATCTGAATCAACATAACCCTCCAGGTTAATCTTCTGATTCACCTCATACTTGAGCGCATAATCAATTCTACCCCTCAGGTACCTCTGAGTATGCTTTGCAGCAATCAAGTGAACAAGACCCAATCATCTGATGATACATTGTAGCATTAAGTTCTTATGATGAAGCATCACTCAATAGCTTCAGGTTCGATGCCATAGGTGTGGTCATGGCCTTGCAGTCCATCATCTCAAACCTCTTCAGTATCTCTATTGCATACTTCCCTTGTTCAAGGGAGATTCCATCTACATTCTGCCACACCTTCATGCCTAGAAAATAGTGCATCATACCCAAGTCCTTCATTTCGAACTCGGTAGCAAGCCTCCTCTTCGTATCAGCAATCAACCCATCGATTATTGTTACAAACAGATCATCTACATATAGTAGGAGTATCACTAGGTTTCCATGTTCAACCTTGTAGTAAAGGTTGGAATCTGCTTTACTTTTGTTAAAGCCCAAACTTGATAGAAATCCATCAATTATGTCGTACAATGTCCTGGCTGTCTGTTTCAAACCGTACAGTGCTTTCTTGAGTCTACACACTTGAGACTCCCTATCATGTGTCTCAAAATTGAGTGGCTGCTCTACATACACTTCCTCTTCCACTACACCATTCAAGAAATAAGTCTTGGCATCCATTTGGTGTATCTTCCATTTAATTACTGCAGCAAGAGTATGTACTAATATGATGGAAGTGTATCTAGCTACAAGTGCAAAATTTTCTTCATAATATATTATGTCCTTTTGTGAGAAGCCACGAGCCAAGAATCTTGCTCTATGATGCCATCTGTAGCATGCTTGATCTTGTAGATCCATTTGGAAGTTAGAACAGACTTCCCTTCTAGTCCTCGGAAAAAATCCCAAACATCATTCTTCATGATCGATTGATACTCTTCAATCATAGCATCCTTCCATTCTTCCTTTCTGCAGCTTCTTCATAGTTGGAAGGTTCTTTATTGATAAAGTGACATAATAAAGCTACATACCCAGAGCAAGACCTGGTCCTCTTTCTTTCTCTATGATTCTGTTCAGGAGCCCCATATCTTTTCACACCTTCGATAGCTTCTCATACCCAAGCAGGTTTTCTCTTGTGAGGATTCTTCTCCTAAGGTGGATCTTTACGTTCTTGAGGTTCCTCAAATTCTTGATCTTCTTCTTGAGTTTCTATATTCATGGTTGTGTCATGAATTCTGGGTGCTTCTGATTCTTTAGGATTGATCTTCAGTAGTTCTCTTTCTGGATTTGTTGTAAGCCGAGTCTTCGTCAAATGTTATGTCCCTGCTGATGTCGATCTTGTTTAATCCTGGGAAGTATATTCTATAAGCCTTTGAGATTTCAAAGTATCCCACAAATATACCCTTCTTTCCTAAAGGATCTAACTTTGTCCTCTTTTCTTTCGGAATGTGTATGTACACTGGACAGTCGAATATTTTGAGATGGCTGACTTTTGGTTTCTTTCCAAAAAAGACCTCTTCAGGTGTCTTGTTCTCGAGTACCCCTGCTCAATCCAAGTTATATTCAATTAAAAAATAGCAGTAGCATTACATCACTAGTAACCCAAATGAGCAATGGAGTCATAGCTAATTAAAATAGAGCAAGGGTATTATCCCATTAGTAAAATTCGTAACGAATGGATTCATAGCCATTCCAAATAGAGAATAAGTATTCCATTATGATGAATCCATATAACCAATGCAAGGTACTTTTGAATAAAAAGGGGCATAGGTATTATGCCTTCTCATAAGCACACTTTCATTTATCTTAAGAACTAGTACTTATCATTTAATTGACACTTAAACACATAGCTACACATATACAGATATACCATGAGCTCGATATATTTTCTTAAACATAATTGCGGAAACATAACCACACTAAGGAAACCAATTTGAAGGTGTTGATTCCTAGAAAATCGCAGGCGACAACAGCAAGGGATTCTCCCTAGTCAACGTTCCCAACTAGCCCGTGACTGTTTGGTATGGGGAATTCGTCTGGTTTGTGGTTCAGTAGGTCAAAAAATAAAAGGTTTTACCAGTTGTGGCCTGATCCAATGTGTGTATTTTTTTATTTTAGTTTTAAGTGTAATATGCAAGTGCCTATCTAAAATGAAAAGTGATAAAGAATACGAGAAGCAATCACAATGTGATGCATAGGTTCTTACCTCTCATCTTAAACTCTCTCGCATCTAAATCACACACAACAAGAAATTAAAACTAACTATCTAAACTGTCTCTAGGGAGCTAGATTATTATTTCATGAGTAATGTATTACTTTTCATGCATTAAAAGAAATCACAGGTAGTTGTTCTTATTTCAAAACACATAAACATGAATAGATAGATGAACAATAAGATAGCTCATTGTTTATGAAAGCATTCATTAGTTATAGTGGAAATTATCATAAAACAAACCAGAGAACATTCATACAAGAACATAGATTCAACAAGTTAGAACGATCTCACAGTTAATGAATAAAAGCTGAAAACGAAATAGTTCCCCTTCAACATCATCCATTGCACAGCATCTGAATATTCCACCAAAGCTTTCTCCAACAGGAAAATTTGTAATTATATTATTGCAAAATGAAATAGTTCCTCTTACAATATTTTCTCACAAGTCTAACTAGGAAAAAGTCCACTTCCTATCTAACTCTCCTATACTTATACAAAAGGCAAAACTTTTGGGCTGCGCCAAACGAATCCTCAGCTTCCCCAACGTTTCATCTCCCAAAAAAATTGTCTTATAGTGAGTCCTCATGATTCATACAAACGTTACATTTCAAACAAAGATTGAGATTTACAGACAATTTATAAAAAAGGGACCAGCTTGGTAACTGACAAACTTCCCAAGCTTGGGACTCTGTTCTTGATGATTAGGCTCAGTAATCCATTGGTTCCTTTGAGATCTAGTTGATCTTAGACCTTCATTATCTTATTTTCCTTGAGAAACAACTCTGCTTCTTTATGCTTTAGTTGCTTTGTCCTCCAGCTATGTCCTCCTTGTAGTAGTAATAATCAAATGGATCTAAGAATATTTCCTATGTCTGTCTACGTTCAAATGAAAACTCATCATTTATCCAGACTACTTTCAATAAAACGTAAACCATACTACCAATGAAATGAGCATCGAAATTAAAACCCGTGATTGTGTTTTCACCGTGGAATCCTTAACTTGGTCAAAATAGAGAACTCTCGGCTGCCCGTTGCAGGAAAACTAAGCAACAGGCAGATAAACCCTCATCAATGAAACAAAACAAAAAACGTCGGATGTTTAGCTCACTAAAACACCACAACAATGGGCGACTAATGTTCTAAGGGTTCAAGAGAAAAAACAAATGTCAACGAGATAAAACATTAGAAGAGGGCGTCTAAACGTTAGAGGTCAGGTCTACTACAACATCAGATGGTTAGTACGCTACATAGTCGTAACGGCGGAAGTTACACGGTCCAAAAATTCCACAGAACAGTCAACATCGGAGAAAACTAGAACCAAACATCGGCGAAAGGAAAATCTATGTGGCAGATGGTTAGTCTACTCTAGAGCCACAATGGCGAAACATGATCATCCCATGGCCTCCGATCATAGTCAAAACATTCTGTAAAAATCATTGCAAAGAAAAAATTTGAAACAATAAAACTGCGTGATTGGCGAAAGAAACAACTAATCATCGGTCCAATCTCCAATTGTCCTTCGAAATAGAGGCAACTAAAATTCCATTTCAAACCTTGACCAAACTTCAATAGCGATAAAAAAGCATAAAATTTGCTAATTTCCATAGTCCAAAGCATTTGCAGACACAAACAATTTCCCGAAAAGCAAGAAAATAGTTGGCCTCAAACAATCCAAACGTGTAGCAAAGTGAAAACAAAATGGACTTCAACAAAATCAACAAGGAGGGTCCAATTTTTTTTAGAAATTTGGAAAAACATTGCATCGCCAATAGAAGGCGAGCCACAATGAAGTGGGGACAACCAGGTTTTACCCAACCTTAAATTTGGCAAAGGTGTTGTCTGTCTTTAATCACCGTCTAGCTAGCTATGTGTACCAAGAGTGGAAACAACAGACATCAGGTTTAGTTTTCCAGTGAGAAATCAATTTCCTAAAAGAGAGTGTTCACTCAAAAAATATTCATTTAAGCTCTTTCCTAATACAAAGTGCTCTCACACCAATATTTCAATCTTTTTCCATCGTACTCAGTGGCTTATAGATTTTTTATTTTGGCTTTTCTTTTTCCTAGCTATTTCGCAGCTACCAACTATTCCCTAAGGAATCTTCATCCTATTCCCTTATTTTCCGAGGGTGTATCCGACCAGGATTCAAATTTGAATCCTTCAGAGCCCTTCAAAGGCCATTTTAGATGTCATAGAAGGCCACAAGGAATTTTACAATGCAAAAAAAAAATATTTTCATCTCCAACACTTCAATAATGAAATTGAGTAATTCTAGGTAAATTTGCAACAGAAGGGAAGCTACAAAATTTGCCTATCCAGGGATTCAGTGGACTATGGAAGAATTGAGACTCAGAGTCTTTCCAAGTTCCCTTGAATATTTGGATCATGAATGAGGATCTCAGTCCCAATCGACACAGACCACGATGGGCCACTAGGCTTCCTAGTGCCAAGTTCAAGTCGATGAGTCAGGATTGTGACTCACTATTCAATGTTCACTTTCAAAGCATTTAATGGCATTAACATGCATTACTGATTCACCAAATTCATTAAATCTTGCTATGAGATGATGCCACCTGCCAACTCGATTTTCCATCTGTCATCTTATTGTTCACCAAGTCACACAATCTCACAACTTACAAGTCACTTGAGTATTTGAGTATATGATGTGAAATTAAATACTCATTTGAGTCATATCTATGGATGGTGAGTTGATTTAATAACACTGCACTGTCAAGGCTCCATAAGTAAAAACTAATGGTGTTGTTTTTTGGGTTACAACTTACAAGTTGCAACTTACAATGCATTGAGAAATCTTTGCTAGATTTGAACCTAACTTGGTCTAATGGGTATGTAAGTTTTGAGACCATGGTTTCACCTAGTGCTAGACATTTCTATTATGACCACCACAAGACTGGGATGACGAATCTTTGGTAGCAGGCTAGCAGCACACCGCCCTTTGTTTGTGCTCATGAACCATATCCTATACTAGTTAGTCTAGGATTCTAGGATTTATTCCAATTTCCATTCATTTACTGGGGTCAGAATCATTTGAATCGGCACTACGAGTATCCCACGGTCCACCTAGGCCGCTTATTCTACCTGTCTCATTGGAGGAAGGGGATTAGGCAGTAGAGATAAAGGAATCTAGAATGGAGGGACAACCAAAGAGAATGGCTGTACAATATGTATATAGTCATCTCTAAAATAAATGAAAGAATTTGTCATAAACCTAACTCATTATTATCATTACTTAATTTGTCGGAATTCTTACATGGTAACTCTTGTGCCTCAGTTGTTTATGAGGGTTTCCTATTTGTACAATGGCTTTGATTTAAAGAGGCTCTTTCCCATCATTATAACACTAGTGGGTTTCTCCTACAAATATTGCTATTACGTCTCCCCTCCTCACTCACCTCACATGTTGACTTGATTCATCTTCTTCTTCTTCTTCTTCCTCTCATCGGCTCTCTGATCTATGCCCTAATCACCCTCATAATGAAGAATGATCTCTGAAAGTCTCTGGAAACCTCGAGAAAACAATACCCAGTTTTCCCTCACCTGCACAGATATATCTATGTTGCGTAGAAGCAATTATAAAATCTTTTTTTTTGTAATTATGTGAAATACAAAAACGTGCATTCGCCTACCTCGGGCAAGGTAAACCAACTCAGGAGCATTGAGATATTGTCGAATTGAGATGGTGTTGCTTCCAATCATCTTTCTGTAGAAGGAAATGGTTGCACACTCTAAATCCTCATTGTCTTCTACTGTGGACAACTCAAAATTTCCACCTTTTTCATAGGCATGAGAAAGAGAAGTAAAGGTAGAACGTTGGGTAGGCTGGATTGAGCTTCCCCGAACTTAAAGAGATTGGTGAAGTCTATGAAAAAAAACATTATTTTGGGTTTACGAGTATAGGATAGTTAGAGGTTGATACTCAGACTCTCAACTCTCCATTTCTATGCTTCAGTGTCTCACTAATTTCTATTTCCTCTGGAAGATTATGCAGAGCTAAGCTATCGACTTAGTTCTCGTGAATTTACAGGTATGTATAGCATTTTACACTTGTGTAACATTTTATATGTGGATAAAAGTTAAATGTGTTTCTTGTTGGAGTTCCTTCTAGTTCTATAAATATAAGGGTTCAAATTTCTCCATCCAAAATGTTGTTTGAAATTTTTAATGTATTATGCGATTGCATTTCCACCAGACTAAGCGTCAAATACTCAATAGATGTAACCTTAAAAACCTAGTATTTCAATGAAATCTGAACCAAAATAATGTATACTTTTCATAGTCTAGGACCACAACTTCGTTTGGGCGGAGGAGAAAGAAGAAACAGCCTTGTATTTGAGTTCCAAATTTGTCAATGTTATTTATCTGCCATGAATTGTAAACATTAGGTTGAAAGAAAGAACAATATTTGAATATAAGTGTTTGAATTGTTCCAATTTCCTTGATGAAATCCAATAGTTTAAAGGATAAAATATTTAACAACCGACACTATAAATGTTGTAGACTCTCACCCCTTCATTTTCCCTTCAGCCTTATAATAATGGAAACAAGAAGTACAAATTGTCAACCAATATATCTAAACAAGGGAATCCCTGGACGGATGTTCATGAATGACGGACTGGGAGTGCAATGATCTAGAAAAGACATGATTTCAACATCCTTGTTGTCGCAAAACTCCTAAACTTGTGTTTATGATTAATCTTCCTTGTTGACTTTGGTAGAAACTAGACACCCAACTTGTAGTGATATTTGTTGGATAATTTAAAGTTCTTCGTTATAGTGGGCTAATAAATACTTAACCTTTTCGATAGGGCTGATAAAATCAATATACATTGGAGGGATTGGCCATAATCTACCTAAAATTAGGGATTTTGTTTTATCACTTCCAATTGGGGTATAAACTTGATATACATTAGAGGGACTATCCATAATCCACCTAAAATTGGGGCCTTTGTTTGATCACTTTGATTTGAGCATTGTTGGGCCCAGAAATGGCCATTTTTGACCATCCTTAATTACCTCTTTTTGTCCTATCCTACCTCATTAAGCATGCCAAATAAATGTTTTACCCTTACTCTACTCTTCAATCCACAAAGGTATGATTGGTCATTGTTTTATTTTATTAATACTTATGGTTGTGATAATTAAGGATTCATATCTCTCAAAATTCTAACATATGATGGTTTATAAAGGTATTTTGAGATATATAGACTGCAGGAAGATTAGGTTGAACATGCTACAAAAAGGATGGGCATTCATCGCTCAAGCTGATCACCATCCATCCTACCATTTCCCAAGGAATGCAGTCCCAGTGTATTATCCTAGGCAAAGGTGTACAAAGATAGCTATAACAAAATGTGTCATATTTGGAGGTCAACAGTGCACTACTACTCGTGTATAGCTATGATCTGAACATATCGTTACTCCTGGGTCGATTAATAGTTTCCCTATATTTCCTATCTTTCATCCTGCCACGTATGTAACAGCTGTTGCCATTTAGGGCACCTGAAGATCAGAGATATTCATGGTTTCCCCATAATAGGGATAGGATGTTATGATTTATATTGTATAAATATGGACAACTATTTCATACTAGGGGTTGTTAAATAGATAATCAATTCATTCTATTAGCTGTAACAAGGAATTGTGTAATCAATCTGCCTTTTTAATACAAGGAGTTACTTCATATTTAAGGGTTTTAACGTGTGTTCATCCAGCATCTCTGTGTGAAGGCTAGGCTCGCCTTCCACATGGATTTCTGAGTTAAATTAGGCATTTCAATTATTTTGTTGTGTGATGTTATGTTAATTTTATTTCTTTGTAGGAATTTGTAACAAGTTGTGGATTTACAGTGTGTTGTTCATTGCATCTCTTGGATACCCGTAGTGGCATGGTGTGATAGTTGACTGAGTAGGTAATTATTCCTTATGTAATTTGTGTGGTAACTGTAACAACTCCATTCATCCTTATATATTTTAGTTGTTGTTTCCATGAATCCTTGCAACTTGTGTCTTATTTTTATGATTTCAGAATTTCATTCCTGTACTTTGAGTTCATAGAACAACTAAACTTAATTTTCGTATTTTGAATCTCTAGATTACTATTCAATTTATGTCTTTGGATTTCTAGAATAATCAAATTAAGATAGTTGGGTTAATCATTAAGTGGTTTGAAATGGAATTTCCCTTTTTCTACAATTGTAATCTAGATGTGACTTTCATCTTTCCATTCTTAGATCAAGAACAACAGAAGGTAATTGTGACTGTATTCTTTAGAAGGTAACTAGATTAAATAGATTCTTGGGATGAGAATAACCGAACAAAAGGATAGGATTGTTCAATTACAGTAATTTAGTGTTTAAGAATATATTGTGCATGTTACCCCTGAAATACAAGACTTCCCTCGGTTGACAATAAATATTGTACACTCTGTATGTTTGTTGTAATTCACTTGCATATTGGCTGCCCAACATTTTGGTGCTGTTGCCGAGGAGAATAAAAATTAAATACCATCATTAGTTGCATCCTGTAATTGTTTCTATTCAGTCTCTTTTATTTTTTGTTGTAATGATTTGGGTTGTATGAATACAAGAAGGGTAAAGCATGATCATCTTCCAACTCCCAAAACCCCACAAAATACTAATAGTGCAGGTGGTCGAGGTCGTGGTCGAGGTCCACAATTGGGCATAAGAACATTCATTGACAATCTTGTTGACAAAACTGATTCATCCACCAATGCTTACCATCAGGAAACACCTATCATAAGAAGCCCTGCCAATCCTGGGGTGTCAGCGTCAGGATCCATAGTGGAGAACGCACGAGCAGCCGAGACATCCTCAAATATCCCTGCAGAGGAGGACAAAGTTGGTACAACAGGATCTACTGATAGAAGTCCAATATACGACATTTATGAGAAGGTTGTAACTGAATAAGAGTGGACACAGTTCCATCAGAAGATTGTTGATCAGTGGAAGAACAAAGAGAGGAACGAAGAGAAGAACAAAGAGAAGAATGAGGAGAGGAACGAAGAGAAGGACGAGGAGAGAAACGAAGAAAATAATGAAGAGAGGAACCAAGAGGAGAAAAAAGAAGAAGGAATGAGTAAAAGACATGAATCTAACGAGGAAGAGCCAATGGGGGAAAACCATCATCATGAAGATCATTCCCTACCAGAAGGAACCGTGGCTACACTTTAGTTCCCAATTTAGCAGCCGGAAGGAACAACCCCTATGAAAAATATATCACCATTTGTGTTTCCTCACTTCCATGGAAAAGCGGAAGAGGATCCAGATGAATTTATTTTTGAGTTTGATATCCTCTGTCGTAGCTACAACTACGTCACCGATGTACAAAAGCTGAAGCTCTTCCCTGCCACTCTGAAGGACAATGCATTACACTGGTTCATGAGCCTAGGAGGTGGAACTGTCACTAATTGGGACAGGATGAAACATGTGTTCTTGGAGAAATATCAGGAATATTCAAACACCAAGGACAAGAGAGAAGAATTGCTTGAAATAGTGCAGAAGGAAGATGAAAGTCTGGAAGATTTTCTAGTGAGGCTTTTATACAATCTGCAAAGAGATGGATAGACGAACATGGAGTTAGATGTGCTCAAGATAATCCTGCTTCGTGGGATTAGGGATGATTGCCTAGATATGTTAAACATGTTAGGAAAGGGGGATATTTCCAAGGACTCTTTCAAGAATATTGTGGAATTATGCAAAAGGTACTCCAGGGGATCCTCCAGGAATAAAAGGCGGGACAAATGGGATAAGCTATAACGTGATGTATTCGACAGAACTTAGAAGTCATCAAATGGAGGAGCCACCCATACAAAGATAGGAAACCTCCTTGAAAATTTCAAAACAGAAATGATGAGCTCTATCTCCTCGAAAATCAATGTCCCAAGGGAAAAGCAAAAACATGTAGTAGAGGATCTCACACTGGGTGTGTTCTACCCTTGATGTAGAAAGAACCACCCTCTAAAGGAGTGTCTGCTTGACAAGGTAGAAGTGTGTTAGCTGCGCAAGATGAACCACGACACAAAAGAATGCCCCTCACTTCCCCAAGTGAAGGTTGTTCTTCAGCCATCAACTCCAAAGGTGGAATCGGCCTACTTCATTGCATAAAAGAAGCCTTGCCAGCCTCGAAACAAAGGTATGACCTAGGACTCATTTTTATTTTTGAATAACATGAGTAATTGGAATAATATGCAAAATGTGAATACACAATTCCCTTCATCTTATTCTCAGTGGAACCCTTCTCAACCTTCAATGCAAAATTATAACTCATGGAATCCCTAGGTTCAGCCACCACATCCACCACACCAACCAACTTCTTGGTCTCCTAGACGGAGGAATTTCCATCCAAGGAACTAGTTTCCTCAACAACCTCTACATCAACAACAACCATACCCTCCTCAATATCCTCATCAGCAGTCGCAGTTGCAGTTGCAGAACAATTCTACCCCTAATATACTGATACGACCTCAGCTGCCTAATCAACCTGATCCTAACCCAAACAATAAAACAATCCATCAATTTGAGTCTGTCAACATGCCTGCCTACTCCCTTTCTTCTGTGCCTTGCAATGATATTTGCTTATAGTCAGGAAAAATAGTAGAGCCTGTAATCATAGAAGATGTTCCACCCTTTGTACATGAAGAAGGGATGAATCCACATCATCTATCTGATACGACCTCCATCATTGAAGATGCTGAACATCCCACTAATGGGACGACTGAAACACAGAATGATAAATCTAGTGATACACAACCTACCCAGCTGATTAGGAAACCACCTTATCTTGAGAGATTAATGCTACCAAGGGTAGGGGGACAACCTCAGTTTAACCTCTTAGGAGAGTTAAAGAATCCTTATGTTGAAATTCCCCTCCTTCAAGCTCTTCAAGATGTACCTATCTATGCTAGAACTATTTGGGACCTGTGCACAAAGAAACTAGGGAGGAAACCCAGAGATCCTCCCACTGTCCACGCCATGGGGAAATTATTTGCATTAATAACAGGAAAAATTCCTGTTGGCCAAATATGATGATCCTGGGAACCCCACTATCACTGTGCAGATTGGGCATAGACAGATACCCAACATACTGGTAGATTTAGGAGTAGCAATTAATGTCATGACAATCAAAACTGTAAGAAAACTTAGGCTCACTAATCCTAGGCCAACCCCCACTGTTTTAGAATTGGCAGATAGATCCACCATTAAACTTGAAGGAATTCTGGATGATCTCGTCATCTCAGTTGACTCTATGGAGTATCCTATTGAATTCTTGTTTTTACAACCTAATTCATAACTAGAAGGACACCCATTGATCCTGGGAAGGCCTTGGTTAGCCATAGCTAATGCTTGCATCAGCTGTCGATCTGGGTCTATGACCATATCATATGGCATCGAGACTAAAAACCTCACTCTCTATCCTCCAGGTTGGCCAAGTCTAGAAGCTGAAACTTCTTTATGGATGGAGCCAGAGGAAGAAGACGACGTTCAGCCATTAATAACTATAGGGAAAGCATTAACCTTTAAACATGAAACTAAAGATGATTCCTAAATAATAAAATCCTAAACATTACTCTAAAAATTTGAAAAGTATTCCCCTTGAGGTAGAGTCTAGAAAAACCTTGAATATTAACCCCAGCCTCTCCTTAGATGAACATAAGCACCTGATCAGTCTCTTGAAAGAACATAAGGGGGCATTTGCATGGGAGTATACGGACATGAGGGGTATTCCCTCTAACCTATGAACCCATCATATTTATATTAAAAGTGACTCCCGACCTATGTGCCAACCTCAATGACGAATGAACCCAAATCTTAGGGACATAATGAAGGAAGAAATTCAAAAACTCTTGGAAGCAGGATTCATATATCCTATTTTAGACAGCGAGTGGGTCTCCCCGCTCATAATTGTACCCAATAAAAATGGTAAATGGAGAGTCTGTGTTGACTATAGGGAGCTGAAAAAAACCACACAAAAATACCACTTTCCCTTGCCCTTTATCGATCAAGTACTCGACAACCTATCAAGGAAAATGTTCTTCTCCTTCCTGGATGGGTTTAACGGGTACAATCAAATTCATATTGTTCCTGAAGACCAAGATAAAACTACCTTCACTTGTCCCTGAAGAACGTTTGCTTACAAAGTGCTCCCCTTTGTTTTATGTAATGCACCAACAACATTTCAAAGAGATATAATCAGCATATTTTCATACTTAGTTAATGCCAGTATGGAATTTTTTATGGATGATTTCACTCCTTATGGCAAGGATTTTGAAGAAGCACTGGAAAATTTGAAAAAAGTTTTAACTCGCTGTGAACAGACCCAGCTCTCTTTAAGCACTGAAAAGTGACATATGATGATGAGTGAAGGAGTAGTATTGGGGCACTTCATCTTTGTTGATGGCATTCAGGTGGATCCCTCAAAAATCAAGGTAATAAAAAATATACCTACTCCTGCAACTCAAAAAGAGGTGCGAAGTTTCCTAGGACATGCTGGATACTACCGAAGATTTATAGAAAATTTTTCCAAACTTGCTTCTCCTTTGTTTTCAGTGTTAATGAAGGATGTGCAGTTTGTTTGGAATGAAGCATGCCAGACAGTGTTTGTTAAGCTTAAGGAGAAGTTGTCAACAACTCCTATCTTAAGAGGGCCCAATTGGACCCTACCCTTCCACATTTCTTCAAATGCTTCTAATATATTTGTTGGAGCAGTTTTAGGATAGTAGGATGGTCAAGTACCTTATGCAATTTATTATATTAGTAAAAACTTATCCCTTGCTGAACTGAATTATACTGTCATCGAGAAGGAGTTCTTAGCTATTGTCTACTCCATTAACAAATTTTGACACTACATTACTAGATATCCTACATTTGTGCACATCGATCACTCTTCCATTAAATATCTAATGAACAAACCTATCACTAATGCAAAAGTGACTAGATGGCTCTTATTATTACAAGAATTTGATATTACCATCATAGATAAACCTGGAAAAGAAAATGTTGTTGCTGATTTTTTATCTTGTTTCACTAACAGTGATGATAATTTGCTTGTTGAAGACTCTTTTCCAGATCAACATTTATTTGCAGTTTCATCTCATTCTCCTTGGTATGCAAATGTCACTAATTAATAGGTTGTAGGAAAGCTTCCGGCACATATGTCCAACAGAGAAAAGAGAAAAATCATCGAGCAAAGTGCCAGCTATTGTTCGGTAAACGGTCACCTCTTTTACATAGGTCCTGATCTTGAAATCAGAAGATGTGTAAGGGAAGATGAAATCTTTCATATACTAAAGGCTTGCCATGATGAACCTTGTGGGGGACATTTTGCAGACAGAAGGACAAGACACAAAGCGCTGAGAATGGGCTACTATTGGGAAACTCTTTTTAGGGATGCAAAAAGAAATGTCCAGTCTTGTGATAGCTGCCAAAGGATGGGTCAGCCCAATAGATTAGATCAAATTCCTCTGCAACCACAATCAGTAATTGAACCCTTTGATAGATGGGCTCTGGATTTTGTTAGCCCTATCAGCCCTCATTCCAAGCAAAAAACCTACATCTTGGCCTGTACCAATTATATGACAAAATGGGTAGAAGCTATAGCTCTGGTGAAAGATAATGACCAAGCTGTGATTGACTTCCTATATAGTGAAATATTTACCCGTTTTGGGGTACCTAAGGAAGTAGTTACTGATGGAGGACTGCAGTTTATGTCGCATCAATTTGAAGCTCTGCTACAGAAGTATCATGTTCAACATAGGGTAGCTTCACCTTACCATCCCCAAGATAATGGCCAGCTCGAAAGCACTAATAAAGTTATTGAAGCTATCCTCACCAAGACAATCAACCTCCATTGTGGAGATTGGGATGACAGGATTCCGAAAGCACTATGAGCATATCGCACCACTTGGTGTAACACCACTGGTTACTATCCTTACAACTTAATGTATGGAAAAAGTGCCATCTTCCCAATTGAATTTGAAATCAACACCTTGAAGATGGCCACAGAAGTAAAGTTGGATGTAACTGAAGCCCAGAAAAGAAGATTGAACCAATTGAGTGAACTGGATGAGAATCCGTTAGCTGTAGTGGACCAGACAATGTTAATTCAACAACAGAGATTCAATTGGCATGACCGATTCATTAAAAAGAAGGTCTTCTGTGAAGGAGACTAAGCACTATTATATGATTCCAGATTCAAAAGAGATTTCAAGGGAAAATTATGCACAGGATGGCTGGGCCCATACCTAGTAGATAGGGTATTTGACAATGGAACAGTTTGGCTGGAAACTATCGATGAAAACCGCACACCATTATTTTCCAATGGTCATAGGATGTGACTGTACTATAAAACCAATTTCAAAGGATGCATTTATCTCGCAAATTTCCGCTGATCTAGATTACTAGCTACCACAAGGGCAGTATTTTTTCTCTCCCTATATCAATTCTTAATTGATCACTGTAAATCGCGTATGAATCATTGTACATAAATAATTGTTTTTTTTTCGTTATCTTATCTTTTCTTTTGTACTTGATCTGTTCCTCTATTTTTCCAAAATGTGTAGGGAAGCGCGCAAGGATGGTGGTCAAATTGTCCCTATCGACCAAAAGTCATTTTTCTATGACTTCTTGCACCAATTTTTTTTCCCTTAAATAAATTAGTCCCAGCTATAACACGCATTTTCCGGCAGCTACGACACCTTTTTTTGGTAGCTATAACGCCTTTTTTTGGTGGCTGCGACACCCATTTTTCAGCAGTTGAAACACCTTTCTCCGGTGGCTGCAACACCTTTTTTCGGCAGCTGCAACAACCTTTTTCCAGTAGCTGTGACACCATTTGCGGTAGCTGCAACACCGTTTTCGGTAACTACAAACATCGTTTCCGGTAGCTGCCGCACCATGAAAATCCACCTTCTTTTGTTTCCACATGCTATGACACCGTTTTATTTTTGACCATAAAAACCTGTTTTGCGTAGCTGCAGCATAGTCACTTTCCATTCGCTTAAGATTTTCTTCCCTCTTTTCCAACAGCTATGACATCTTTTTCGACAGCTGCAACTCCCCTATATTTATAATATTTTTCTATCATTGAAGGCCACGCCTCTACTTTGATTTCTTTATGACCTATGGCTGTGACTCCTGTGTTATTAGCAGATCTTTTTGCACGATAGAAACTCCTCTAGATATGGCTATGATTCCTAATTCCAGTAATTTGGCCCATAATGTAATATTCATCATATTTCCAACCATTTTGACACGATGGTGTTTGCTTCACTGGCGGAAAAGGTTATTACAACACCTTTGTAATAATGATTACATTTAATGACTGCACATAGCACAAGTTCAGCTTCCACAACGTCTGCAACCACACGTTCTATTATTCTCCAAAGGACATCCAACGCGCATTTCCAAAGGTATGGATTTGATTAACAACTTGATTAAGTATCAATATGATTTGACAATATCAGTCGTACCTCCCCTTTTATGCCCATTATTGCATCGATTAAATCTCTTCCCGTGTGATGTAAAGACTAATTATGCTACCTAATAACTGCCACCTTTCCTAATTTGGGATAAAATTTCAAATAATCCAGTGCTCTGAAACTTTCCAAATTCGCCTAACCCTCCTCTCAGCTATCCATGCATACTCTGTGCTGGAACCTCCATTGTCGGAGTGTGTAATCTGTTGAACTGCAAAATAATTCCAAAGTTAGAAACATGGGGATTCTGGCTTGTTATGAACCTTCAAACACATGAGAACTAAGAAGAAACATTGCAGTCTTCACTATCTTTCAAGATGCCTGTTGGACAGAATTTTTCAAACGTGTGAATGGATTTCACCATGAAGCAGCCTTACAGTTTGGATTGAACCTCACAAAAACTCACTCAGAGGTTTGGGGATTGTGCATTGAAGTTTCTGAAGCCATCATGGCTGAGGTCACTGGTATTCCTCAGGTGGGAAGGGCTTGGTTTGGACGTCGAATCCCCACTATTGCAGCAGTACATGACATTCTAATAGAGGGGGAGCAGGTTGAAATGATAAAAAGGTGGAAAGTATTATAGTCATTTCCATGACCATGGAATCATGTCATTGTTTTCCTCAAGAAATATATCACCTATGAATGTAGGTACCAAACAGTCTATAATTATGAATTCCCTTTACTATATCATCTCCGTCACATGGTTCAGTTAAATATTCCATATTATTTGCTCACTGATTTACATCATATGGTGGGGTTTGTTAGAGTTTCCAAACATACACTCTCGTCATTGACTCACCATGTCCTCATTAAATTAATAATATTAAGGACCCTTACTCAAAACAATATAACCTCGGAGCAATTTACAACTCAAGTTCAGGAACTCGCTCCTTTGCCTGGTATTCCAATAGAAGAAAAGAAGGGCCATCCACAATTGGGGGAAATGAAGCACAACAGGAGACTCAGAGCCCCTCCAATATAGTTGGGGGGGGGAGATGAGACTAGATCAGAGGATCAACCAGGGGTACAAGCAGAACAATTTAGAGAAGATGTACATGGAAACCCTGTGGAAGAACCAAATAATAGGGTAGCTCTGACAGTAGAGGGTGAAACTGGAGCAGCACTAGATGATGTGATAATTTAACCTGAAGATGACACAGCCATGGCAACAGAAGAAAATACTGAGTTGGTGACTATTGAATCCTGACTTGAAAGGGGAGGAAATTTGATTGAGGAAGAACAAGAAAATGCTAGAACCGGGAACATTCCTTCTACCTCAATTGTGAATCCAAAAACTCTAGCACCATAAAGAAAAATGAGGAGATCAAAGGATGAAATTAATGGATCTCCACCAATAATACCGAAAAGAACCAGGCCGGTCGTAGCAGCAGAAGAAGTAAGGGAAATATGGGAAACCTTAGAAGCACAAACTAAGTTCCCCATTCTTAAACCCAGATCAATTGATGCCCCAGAGGGGCCAGTTGAAGAAGAACCCCAAATTGAAGGACTTCTGTTCGAAAATAGGCTATTAAAAGAGGAAGTCCAAACACTCAGAAAGGAATTGGAAAATTGGAAAGAAACACGCAGAAAATAGGGTGAAAGGAAGCTGCACACATTGGTGGAAGTTGCAGATCAATTGGAAGGATCAAATCCTACCGAGCTTGGCAATGAGGAAGGAAGAGTGGTCTTTCCCACATGTGGAGAAATATTTAAATAATTAGGCCACAAGATTGTAATTCATGCCTTTACAACACAGCAGTATGCACCTACAACCGAGGAAGGACAGGGACAACCTGAGTTGAGAAAAGATGGGACTCCCAAAAGAAAACTTCAGGACGAGGAATTTTCAGAGAAAGAAGATGCTATCACACAAGAACCATCATCTTTAAATATTCTTGATGAAATTGCCACTAACTCTGGGACAAAGGAACGAAGGGATGAAGTTATTCCCGATTTTATGGATGAAGATTGTACTGTGACCTTGGAATCCTCCCATGACACAGAAATCATAGAAGTGGAACCACAACAACAAGGCAATGATGGGGTTGAACAGGGTGCTATCACAGAATAACCAACGTCCTTGAATATTCTTATCCAAGTGGTTGTCCAAGTGGGAGGAGGACCAGGAATTGAAGGCACTCCAGAATTTAATAAAGAATTTTGTACTATGACTCCAGAACTATCCTAGGACACATAAATACTAGAAAAGGAGCCACAACAGAAGGGAGATGAAGAAGTGAGTCGGGATGTTGTCACACAAGAACTAACATCCTTGAAAATTGTAGTAGGGACTCTTGAAATGCAACACAAAAATAACCCTGAAGTGGATGTCATTCCTGATATCGATTGTGGTGAAGATGAAAAAGTTCAAACACAAGCCTCAGGTGATACTGAAATCCTTGAGGAACAGATGCATACTGAAGAGGACATCTAATCTCAGTAACATGAGGAAAAAGAAGAACAAGGCTCTATCACACAAGAACCAGTAGCCTCATAGCCCCTGGCTGAGATAGCAGTTGATAATCAGGTAGTAAATGAAATTAAATTGAGGAGGAAGTTTCTCCACAAGAACCAACATCCTCATAGTTAGCTACCAAAATTTCCATGAGAGGACCCCATAAAGAAGATGTTGTTACACAAGAACCAGCGTCTCCAAGAGTGGTGGACGTTGTTGCTAAAGAGAATCTAGAAAAGGTTATTGTCACACAAGAACCAACACTCCCATAAATAGCTTCATATGTGCAGGATGTCCAATGTGGCACATCAGGTGACAAAGTGTGGATTGATCCCCTTCAAAATTTCATTGACCTAGATTCTGACAAGGAGGAGGATCATGAAGAAGAATCCCTGAACCCTACAACAGAAATCTCAATTCTGAAAATGGAGGTAATAAAATGGAAGAGCCAGGTGGAGGAATACCAAGAAAGGATAGTTTCCCTTACTGAGCATAAAAAGATTATCAGGAGACCAGAAAAGAAATGGGCAGAAGAATGTATAACCCAGAGACTTCGAGAAGAAGATCTAGAGAGCAATTTAAGGGAGATTAAAAATTTCTAGTCTATGCAGAAGGAAAAAGAGCAGATGTATGCTCTTTCTCAAGAAATCCTGGGCACTAGGGTACCTTCTTCTTCTTACCTTCTCTTTCTATTTGAACAATTTGTTTGGTTTAAGTTAAGAGCTGTGAAAGAAAGGAGGTCATTTGAGATAACAACCTCACCAAGATTCTTAGAAACATTTTTAAGAAGCAATTTGTAAGATCAAAATTTGTTGTGTGAATTATATTTGCATGAGATGGCTTTCCCTCTAGACCGCTGTTCGAATCCTATCCCTTTTTCAGGAGATGTTCAGTTGAAGGCCTCTGTTTCTTTTGTGAGCACTCATGCTCAGTGGGAAAGGTATTTTCATACATTTTCTCACAATGAAGCTCACTCTAATCTGTGGGTTCAAAGTGAGCCTCAAAATCCTAGTATTTTTCTTACTCGACACAGGAGTTTGCTTTCATGCCCCATCCAGACTCAGCACATAAGGGAACTGTAGGAAGAATTTATTTCTACCTGTACGAACCATATTTCTATACACCAACATGCAGCGTTGGAAGGAAGTAATCCCAAATGGTAGATTGCCTCGCCTACACTCAGGAGCAGAGACCCCTATTATTTTAGAAATTTTGAACATGCACTTTCCACGGTTGAGGGTTATGTTGGATGTATTAGGGAGTGTGGTGCTAATTGGTTGGGCCTAAAATTTAAATTTCCCGTCATCTAGTGGCCAGCAAAACCATACAGGATGGATTTCTTACTAACCAAGGTAGACAAGCAGCAATGCTAGAGATATTGGATTTCCCACAGAGGGTTCATAGAAAAAGAAGAAACATATGAGTTCCCCTACAATTTCTCTTCTCTCCATGAACAGAGCATAGTGAAAGATTCAGATTCAGAATAATGGAGGTTGCTACATGAGGACATGCAATAGGACAGTTAGGTGGAGATGTTGGGTCCAGAAATGGCCCTTTTTTACCATCTTTAATTACCTCTTTTTGTCCTACCCTACCCCATTGAGCATGCCAAATAAATGTTTTACCATCACTCTACTCCTCAATCCACCAAGGTATTATTGGTCAATGTTTTATTTAATTAATACTCATGCTTGTGATAATTAAGGCTTCATATTTCTCAATATGCTAACATATGATGGTTTATAAAGGTATTTTGAGATATATAGACTGCAGGAAGATTGGGCTGAACATGCTATGAAAAGGATGGGAATTCATCACTCAAGCTGATCACCATCCATCCTACCATTGCCCAAGGAATGCGGTCCCAGTGTATTATCCTAGGCAAAGCTGTACAAAGATAGCTATAACAAAATGTGTCATATTTGGAGGTCAACAGTGCACTACTACTCATGTATAGCTATGATCTAAACATATCATTACTCCTGGGTCAATTAATAGTTTCCCTATATTTCATATCTTTCATCCTGCCACGTATGTAATAGCTGTTGCCATTTAGGGCACCTGAAGATCAGAGATATTCATGGCTGCCCCATAATAGGGATAGGATGTTATGATTTACATTGTATAAATATGGACAACTATTTCAGAACAGGGGTTGTTAAATAGATAATCAATTCATTGTATTAGCTGTAACAAGGAATTGTGTAATCAATCTGCCTTTTTAATACAAGGAGTTACTTCATATTTAAGGGTTTTAACGTGTGTTCATCCAACATCTCTATGTGAAGGCTAGGCCCGCCTTCCACATGGATTTCTGAGTTAAATTAGGCATTTCAATTATTTTGTTGTGTGATGTTATGTTAATTTTATTTCTTTGTAGGAAGTTGTAACAAGTTGTGGATTTACAGTGTGTTGTTCATTGCATCTCTTGGATACCTGTAGTGGCATGGTGTGACAGTTGACTGAGTAGGTAATTATTCCTTATGTAATTTGTGTGGTAACTGTAACAAATCCATTCATCCTTATATATTTTAGTTGTTGTTTCCATGAATCCTTGCAACTTGTGTCTTATTTTTATGATTTCAGAATTTCATTCCTGTACTTTGAATTCATAGAACAACTAAACTTAATTTTCGTATTTTGAATCTCTAGATTACTATTCAATTTATGTCTTTGGATTTCTAGAATAATCAGATTAAGATAGTTGGGTTAATCATTAAGTGGTTTGAAATGGAATTTCCCTTTTTATGCAATTGTAATCTAGATGTGACTTTCATCTTTCCATTCTTATATCAAGAACAACAGAAGGTAATTGTGACTGTATTCTTTAGAAGGTAACTAGATTAAATAGATTCTTGGGATGAGAATAACCAAACAAAGCATAGGATTGTTCAATTACAGTAATTTAGTGTTTAAGAATATATTGTGCATGTTATCCCTGAAATAGAAGACTTCCCTCGGTTGACAATAAATATTGTACACTCTGTATGTTTGTTGTAATTCACTTGCA
The DNA here is from genome assembly GCA_001517045.1 of Pseudotsuga menziesii. Classification (NCBI taxonomy): domain Eukaryota; kingdom Viridiplantae; phylum Streptophyta; class Pinopsida; order Pinales; family Pinaceae; genus Pseudotsuga; species Pseudotsuga menziesii. The sequence goes on along the minus strand of LPNX011125716.1, from coordinate 177,075 downwards.
TATTGGCTGCCCGACATTTTGGTGCCGTTACCGAGGAGGATAAAAATTAAACACTATCATTAGTTGCATCCTGTAATTGTTTCTATTCAGTCTCTTTTATTTTTTGTTGTAATGATTTGGGTTGTATGAATACAAGAAGGGTAAAGCATGATCATCTTCCAACTCCCAAAACCCCACAAAATACTAATAGTGCAGGTGGTCGAGGTCATGGTCGAGGTCCACAATTGGGCAGAAGAACATTCATTGATGATCTTGTTGACAAAACTGATTCATCCATCAGGGCTTACCATCAGGAAACACCTATCAGAGGAATCCCTGCCGATCCTGGGGTGCCAGCGTTAGGATCCATAGTGGAGAATGCATGAGCAACCGAGACATCCTCAAATATCCCTGCAGAGGAGGACAAACTTGGTACAATAGGATCTACTGATAGAATTCCAATCTATGACATTTATGAGAAGGTTGTAACTGAAGAAGAGTGGACATAGTTCCATCAGAATATTGTTGATCAGTGGAAGAACAAAGACAGGAACGAAGAGAAGAACAAAGAGAAGAATGAGGAGAGGAACAAAGAGAAGGACGAGGAGAGAAATGAAGAAAAGAATGAAGAGAGGAACCAAGAGGAGAAAAAAGAAGAAGGAATCAATAATAGACATGAATCTGATGAGGAAGAGCCAATGGGGGAAAACCATCATCATGAAGATCATTCCCTACCTGAAGGAACGGTGCCTACACTTTAGTTCCCAATTTAGCAGCCACAAGGAACAACCCCTATGAAAAATATATCGCCATTGGTGTTGCCTCGCTTCCATGGAAAAGCGGCAGAGGATCCAGATGAATTTATTTTCGAGTTTGATATCCTCTATCGTAGCTACAACTACGTCATCGATGTACAAAAGCTGAAGCTATTCCCTACCACTCTGAAGGACAATGCATTACACTGGTTCATGAGCCTAGGAGGTGGAACTATCACTAATTGGGACAGGATGAAACAGATGTTCTTGGAGAAATATCAGGAATATTAGAACACCAAGGAAAAGAGAGAAGAATTGTTCGAAATGGTGCAGAAGGAAGATGAAAGTCTGGAAGATTTTCTAGAGAGGCTTTTATACAATCTGCAAAGAGATGGATAGACGAACATGGGGTTAGATGTGCTCAAGATAATCCTGCTTCATGGGATTAGGGATGATTGCCTAGATATTTTAAACCTGTTAGGAAAGGGGGATATCTCCAAGAAGTCTTTCAAGAAGATTGTGGAATTATGCAAAAGGTACTCCAGGGGATCCTCCAGGAATAAAAGGCGGGACAAATGGGATAAGCTAGAATGTGATGTATTCGACAGAACTTAGAAGTCATCTAATGGAGGAGCCAACCATGCAAAGATAGGAAACCTCCTTGAAAATTTCAAAACAGAAATGATGAGATCTATCTCCTCGAAAATCAACGTCCCAAGGGCAAAGCAAAAACAGGTAGTAGAGGATCTCACACTGGGTGTGTTCTGCCCTTGATGTAGAAAGAACCACCGTCTAAAGGAGTGTCTTCTTGACAAGGTAGAAGTGTGTCAGCTATGCAAGATGAACCACGACACAAAAGAATGCCCCTCACTTCCCCAAGTGAAGGTTGTTCTTCAGCCATCAACTCCAGAGGTGGAACTGGCCTACTTCATTCCACAAAAGAAGCCTTGCCAGCCTCGAAACAAAGGTATGACCCAGGACTCATTTTTATTTTTGAATAACATGAGTAATTGGAATAATATGAAAAATGTGAATACACAATTCCCTTCATCTTATTCTCAGTGGAACCCTTCTCAACCTTCAATGCAAAATTATAACTCATGGAATCCCTGGGTTCAGCCACCACATCCACCACACCAACCAACTTCTTGGTCTCCTAGATGGAGGAATTTCCATCCAGGGAACTAGTTTCCTCAACAACCTCCACATCAACAGTAACCATACCCTCCTCAATATCCTCAATATCGTCAATACCCTCATCAGCAGTCGCAGCTGCAGTTGCAGAACAATTCTGCCCCTAATATAGTGATATGACCTCAGCTTCCTAATCAACCCGATCCTAACCCAAACAATAAAACAATCCATGAATTTGAGACTGTCAACATGCCTACCTACTCCCTTTCTTCTGTGCCTTGCAATGATATTTGGTTACAGTCGGGAAAAATATAGAGCCTGTAATCATAGACGACGTTCCACACTTTGTACACGAAGAAGGGATGAATCCACATCATCTATATGATACAACCTCCATCATTGAATATGCTAAACATCCCACTAATGGGACGAATGAAACACAGAATGATAAATATAGCGATACACAACCTACCTAGCTGATTAGGCAACCACCTTATCCCGAGAGATTAATGCTACCAAGGGTAGGGGGACAACCTCAGTTTAACCTCTTAGGAGAGTTAAAGAATCTTTATGTTGAAATTACCCTCCATCAAGCTCTTCAAGATGTACCTATCTATGCTAGAACTGTTTGGGACCTGTGCACAAAGAAACTAGGGAGGAAACCCAGAGATCCTCCCACTGTCCATGCCATGGGGAAATTATCTGCATTAATAACAGGAAAAATTCCCGTTGGCCAAATATGACAATCCTGGGAACTCCACTGTCACTGTGCAGATTGGGCATACACAGATACCCAACGTACTAGTAGATTTAGGAGGAGCGATTAATGTCATGACAATCGAAACTGTAAGAAAACATGGGCTCACTAATCTTAGGCCAACCCCCATTGTTTTAGAATTGGCAGATAGATCAACCATTAAACTTGAAGGAAGTCTGGATGATCTCGTCATCTCAGTTGACTCTTGGGAGTATCCTATTAAATTCTAGGTTTTACAACCTAATTCATAACTAGGAGGACACCCATTGATCCTGGGAAGGCCTTGGTTAGCCACATATAATGCTTGCATCAGCTGTTGATCTGGGTCTATGACCATATCAGATGGTATCGAGACTAAAAACCTCACTCTCTATCCTCTAGGTTGGCCGAGTCTAGAAGCTTAAACTTCTTTATGGATGGAGCCAGAGGAAGAAGACGACGTTCAGCCATTAATAACTATAGGGAAAGCATTAACCTTTAAAGATGAAACTGAAGATGATTCCATTAATAACTTCATCAATGAACCCACCTCAATTAATAAATAATTTTATCAAATTCTAAACATTACTCTAGGTAAGGAAGAACAAGAAAATCTCACAGAAGAAGCACTAGTCAGTGACACACACATAATCCCAGTATTGAAAAATTTGAAAAGTATTCCCATTGAGGTAGACTCTAGAAAAACCATGAATATTAACCCCAGCCTCTCCTTAGAGAACATAAGCACCTGATCAGTCTCTTGAAAGAACATAAGGGGGCATCTACATGGGAGTATACGGACATGAGGGGTATTCCCTCTAACCTGTGCACCCATCATATTTATATTAAAAGTGACTCCTGGCCTATGTGCTAACCTCAATGATGAATGAACCAAAATCTTAGGGACATAGTGAAGGAAGAAATTCAAAAACTCTTGGAAGCAGGATTCATATATCCTATTTTAGACAGCGAGTGTGTCTCCCCTCTCATAATTGTACCCAAGAAAAATGGTAAATGGAGAGTCTGTGTTCACTATAGGGAGCTAAACAAATCCACATAAAAATACCACTTTCCCTTGCCCTTTATCGATCAAGTACTCGACACCCTATCAAGGAAAATTTTCTTCTCCTTACTGGATGGGTTTAGCGGGTACAATCAAATTCATAATGCTCCTAAAGGCCAAGATAAAACTACCTTCACTTGTCCCTGAAGAACGTTTTCTTACAAAGTGCTCCCCTTTTGTTTATGTAATGCACCAACAACATTTCAAAGAGCTATAATCAGCATATTTTCAGACTTAGTTAATGCCAGTATGGAATTTTTTATGGATGATTTCACTCCTTATGGCAAGGATTTTGAAGAAGCACTAGAAAATTTGAAAAAGTTTTAACTCGCTGTGAACAGTACCAGCTCTCTTTAAGCACTGAAAAGTGACATATGATGATGAGTGAAGGAGTAGTATTGGGGCACTTCATATTTGTTGATGGCATTCAGGTGGATCCCTCAAAAATCAAGGTAATAAAAAATATACCTACTCCTGCAACTCAAAAAGAGGTGCAAAGTTTCCTAGGACATGCTGGATACTACCGAAGATTTATAGAAAATTTTTCCAAACTTGCTTCTCCTTTGTTTTCAGTGTTAATGAAGGATGTGCAGTTTGTTTGGAATGAAGCATGCCAGACAGTGTTTGTTAAGCTTAAGGAGAAGTTGTCCACAACTCCTATCTTAAGAGGGCCCAATTGGACCCTACCCTTCCGCATTTCTTGAAATGCTTCTAATATCTTTGTTGGAGCAGTTTTAGGATAGAAGGATGGTCAAGTACCTTATGCAATTTATTATATTAGTAAAAACTTAGCCCTTGCTGAACTGAATTATACTGTCACCGAGAAGGAGATCTTAGCTATTGTCTACTCAATTAAAAAAATTCGACACTACATTACTAGATATCCTACATTTGTGCACATTGATCACTCTTCCATTAAATATCTAATGAACAAACCTGTCACTAATGCAAAAGTGACTAGATGGCTCTTATTATTACAAGAATTTGATATTACCATCATAGATAAACCTGGAAAAGAAAATGTTGTTGCTGATTTTTTCTCTTGTTTCACCAACAGTGATGATAATTTTCCTTTTGAAGACTCTTTTCCAGATGAACATTTATTTGCAGTTTCATCCCATTCTCCTTGGTATGTAAATGTCACTAATTAATTGGTTGCAGGAAAGCTTCCGGCACATATGTCCAAAAGAGAAAAGAGAAAAACCATCAAGCAAAGTGCCAGCTATTGTTGGGTAAACGGTCACCTCTTTTACATAGGTCCTGATCTTGAAATCAGAAGATGTGTAAGGGAAGATGAAATCTTTCATATACTAAAGGCTTGCCATGATGAACCTTGTGGGGGACATTTTGCAGACAGAAGGACAAGACACAAAGCGCTAAGAATGGGCTACTATTGGGAAACTCTTTTCAGGGATGCAAAAAGATATGGCCAGTCTTGTGATAGCTGCCAAAGGATGGGTCAGCCCAATAGATTAGATCAAATGCCTCTGCAACCACAATCAGTAATTGAACCCTTTGATAGATGGGCTCTGGATTTTGTTGGCCCTATCAGCCCTCATTCCAAGAAGAAAAACTACATCTTGGCCTGTACCAATTATATGACAAAATGGGTAGAAGCTGCAGCTCTGGTGAAAGATAATGACCAAGCTGTGATTAACTTCCTATATAGTGAAATATTTACCCATTTTGGGGTACCTAAGGAAGTAGTTACTGATGGAGGACCGCAGTTTATGTCGCATGAATTTGAAGGTCTGCTACAGAAGTATCATGTTTAGCATAGGGTAGCTTCACCTTACCATCCCCAAGATAATGGCCAGATGGAAAGCACTAATAAATTTATTGGAGCTATCCTCACCAAGACAGTTAAGCGCCATTGTAGAGATTGGGATGAAAGGATTCCGAAAGCACTATGAGCATATCGCACCACTTGGTGTAACACCACAGGTTACTATCCTTACAACTTAATGTATGGAAAAAGTGCCATCTTCCCAATTGAATTTGAAATCAACACCTTGAAGACATCCATAGAACTAAAGCTAGATGTAACTGAAGCCCAGAAAAGAAGATTGAACCAACTGAATGAACTGGATGAGAATCTGTTAGCTACAGTGGACCAGACAATGTTAATTCAACAATAGAGATTCAATTGGCATGACCGATGCATTAAAAAGAAGGTCTTCTGTGAAGGAGACTGGGCACTATTATATGATTCCAGATTCAAAAGAGATTTCAAGGGAAAATTATGCACAAGATGGTTGGGCCCATACCTAGTAGATAGGGTATTTGACAATGGCACAGTTTGGCTGGAAACTATCGATGAAAACCGCACACCATTATTGGCCAATGGTCACAGGATGTGACTGTACTGTAAACCAATTTCAAAGGATGAATTTATCTCACAAATTTCCACTGATCTAGATTACTATCTAGCACAAGGGCAGGAATTTTTTTCTACCTATATCAATCCTTAATTGATCACTGTAAATCGCGTATGAATCATTGTACATAAATAATTGTTGTTTTTTTCGTTATCTTATCTTTTCTTTTGCACTTGATCTGTTCCTCTATTTTTCCAAAATGTGTAGGGAAGCGCCCAAGGATGGTGGTCAAATCATCCCTATTGACCAAAAGTCATTTTTCTATGACTTCTTGCACCAATTTTGTTTTCCCTTAAATAAATTTGTCGCAGCTATGACACCCATTTTCTGGTAGCTGCGACACCTTTTTTTGGTAGCTATAACACCTTTTTCTAGCGGCTGCGACACCCATTTTTTGGCAGCTGAAACACCTTTCTCTGGTGGCTGCAACACCTTTTTTCGGTAGCTACAACACCCTTTTTCCAGTAGCTGTGACACCATTTCCGGTAGCTGCAACACCATTTTCGGTAACTACAAACATCATTTCCGGTAGCTTCCGCACCATGAAACTCCACCTTCTTTTGTTTCCACATGCTGTGACCCCGTTTTATTTTTGACCATAAAACCCTGTTTTGCGTAGCTACAGCATAGTCACTTTCCATTCGCTTAAGATTTTCTTCCCTCTTTTCCAGCAGCTGCGACATCTTTTCCGGCAGCTGCAACTCCCCTATATTTAGCAGATCCTTCTATCATTGAAGGCCACGCCTCTACTTTGATTTCTTTATGACCTGTGGCTGTGACTTTTTTGTTATTAGCAAATCTTTTTGCACGATAGAAACTCCTCTAGATATGACTCTGATTCCTGATGCCGGTAATTTGGCCCATAATGTAATATTCATCATATTTCCAACCATTTTGATACGATGGTCTTTGCTTCACTGGAGGAAAAGGTTATTACAACACCTTTGTAATAATGATTACATTTAATGACTACACATCGCACAAGTTCATCTTCCACAACGTCTGCAACCACACGTTCTATTATTCTCCAAAGGAAATCCAACGTGCATTTTCAAAGGTATGGCTTTGATTAACCACTTGATTAAGTATCAATATGATTTAACAATATCAGTCGTACCTCCCCTTTTATGCCCATTATTGTATCGATTAACTCTCTACCCGTGTGATGTAAAGACTAATTATGCTACCTAATAACTGCCACCTTTCCTAATTTGGGATAAAATTTCAAATAATCCAGTGCTCTGAAACTTTCCAAATTTGCCTAACCCTCCTCTCAGCTATCCATGCATACTCTGTGCTGCAACCTCCATTGTCGGAGTGTGTAATCTGTTGAACTGCAAAATAATTCCAAAGTTAGAAACATGGGGATTCTGGATCGTTATGAACCTTCAAACACATGAGAACTAAGAAGAAACACTGCAGTCTTCACTATCTTTCAAGATGTCGATTAGACGGAATTTTTTGAACGTCTGAATGGATTTCACCATGAAGCAGCCTTATAGTTTGCATTGAACCTCACAAAAACTCACTCAGAGGTTTGGGGATTGTGCATTGAAGTTTCTGAAGCCATCATGGCTGAGGTCACTCGTATTCCTCAGGTGGGAAGGGCTTGGTTTGGACATCGAATCCCCACTACTGCAGCAGTACAGGACATTCTAATAGAGGGGGAGAAGGTTGAAACGATAAAAAGGAGGAAATTATTATAGTCATTTCCATGACCATGGAATCATGTCATTGTTTTTCTCAAGAAATATATCACCTGTGAATGTAGGTACCAAACAGTCTATAATTATGAATTCACTTTACTATATCATCTCCGTCATAGGGTTCAGTTAAATATTCCATATTATTTTCTCAATGATTTACATCATATGGTGGGGTTTGTTAGAGTTTCCAAACATACACTCTCGTCATTGAACCACCATGTCCTCATTAAATTAATAATCTTAAGGACCCTTTCTCAACACAATATAACCTCGGAGCAATTTACAACTCAAGTTCAGGAACCCGCTCCTTTGCCTGGTAATCCAATAGAAGAAAAGTAGGGCCATCCACAATTGGGGGAAAATGAAGCACAACAGAAGACTCAGAGCCCCTCCAATATAGTTGGGGGGGAGATGAGACTAGATCAGAGGATCAACCAGGGGTACAAGTAGAACAATTGAGAGAAGATGTACATGGAAACCCTACGGAAGAACTAAATAATAGGGTAGATCTCACAGTAGAGGGTGAAAATGGAGCAGCACTAGATGCTGTGATAATTTAACCTGAAGATGACAGAGCCATGGCAATAGAAGAAAATACTGAGTTGGCGACCATTGAATCTTCACTTGAATGGGGAGGAAATTTGATTGAGGAAGAACAAGAAAATGCTAGAACCGGGAACATTCCTTCTACCTCAGTTGTGAATCCAGAAACTCCATCACCATAAAGAAAAATGAGGAGATCAAAGGATGAAATTAAGGGATCTCCACCAATAATACAGAAAAGAACCAGGCCGGTCGTAGCAGCAGAAGCAGTAAGGGAAATGTGGGAAACCTTAGAAGCACAAACCGAGTTCCACATTCTTAAACCCAGATCAACTGATGCCCCAGAGGGTCCAGTTGAAGAAGAACCCCAAATTGAAGGACTTCTGCTCGAAAATAGGATATTAAAAGAGGAAGTCCAAACACTCAGAAAGGAATTGGAAAATTGGAAAGAAGCGTGCAGAAAATAGGTTGAAAGGAAGCTGCACACATTGGTGGAAGTTGCATATCAATTGGACAGATCAAATCCTATCGAGCCTGGAAATGAGGAAGGAAGAGTGGTATGTCCCACATGTGGAGAAATCTTTAAATAATTAGGCCACAAGATTTTAATTCATGCCTTTACAACACAATAGTCTGCACCTACAACTAAGGAAGGACAAGGACAACCTGAGTTGAGAAAAGATGGGACTCCCAAAAGAAAACTTCAGGAGGAGGAAGTTTCAGAGAAAGAAGATTGTATCACACAATAACCATCATCTTTAAATATTCTTGATCAAATTGGCACTAACTCTGGGACAGAGGAACGAAGGGATGAAGTTATTCCTGATTTTATAGATGAAGATTGCACTGTGACCCTGGAATCCTCCCATGACACAGAGATCATAGAAGTGGAACCACAACAACAAGGCAATGATGGGGTTGAATAGGGTGCTATCACAGAAGAACCAACATCCTTGAATATTCTTATCCAAGTGGTTGTCCAAGTGGGAGGAGGACCAGGAATTCAAGGCACTCCAGAATTTAATAAAGAATTTTGTACTATGACTCCAGAACTGTCCCAAGACACATAAATACTAGAAAAGGAGCCACAACAGAAGGGAGATGAAGAAGTGAGTCAGGATGTTGTCACACAAGAACTAACATCCTTGAAAATTGTAGTAGGGACTCTTGAAATGCAACACAAAAATAACCCTGAAGTGGATGTCATTCCTGATATTGATTGGGGTGAAGATGAACAACTTCAAACACAACCCTCAGGTGATACTGAAATCCTTGAGGAACAGATGCACACTGAAGAAGACATCTAATCTCAGTAACATGAGGAAAAAGAAGAACAAGGCTCTATCACACAAGAACCAATAGCCTCATAGCCCCTGGCTGAGATTGCAGTTGATAATCAGGTAGTAAGTGAAATTAAAATTGAGGAGGAAGTTGCTCCACAAGAACCAACATCCTCATAGTTAGCTACCAAAATTGCCATGAGAGAACCCCAGAAAGAAGATTTTGTTACACAAGAACTAGCGTATCCAAGATTGGTGGACGTTGTTGCTAAAGAGAGTCCAGAAAAGGTTGTTGTCACACAAGAACCAACACCCCCAGAAATAGCTTCATATGTGCAGGATGTCCAATGTGGCACAGCAGGCGACAAAGTGTGGATTGATCCCCTTCAAAATTTCATTGTCCTAGATACTGACAAGGAGGAGGATCGTGAAGAAGAATCCCTAAACCCTACAATAGAAATCTCAATTCTAAAAATGGAGGTAATAAAATGGAAGAGCCAGGTGGAGGAATAACAAGAAAGGATAGTTTCCCTTACTGAGCATAAAAATATTATCAGGAGACCAGAGGAGAAATGGGCAGAAGAATGTATAACCCAGAGACTTCGAGAAGAAGATCTAGAAAGCAATTTGAGGGAGATGAAAAATTTCTAGTCTATGCAGAAGGAAAAAGAGCAGATGTATGCTCTTTCTCAAGAAATCCTGGGCACTAGGGTACCTTCTTCTTCTTACCTTCTCTTTCTATTTGAACAATTTGTTTGGTTTAAGTTAAGAGCTGTGAAAGAAAGGAGGTCATTTGAGATAACAACCTCACCAAGATTCTTAGAAACATTTTTAAGAAGCAATTTGTAAGATCAAAATTTGTTGTGTGAATTATATTTGCATGAGATGGCTTTCCCTCTAGATCGCCATTCGAATCCTGTCCCTTTTTCAGGAGATGTTTAGTTGAAGGCCTTTGTTTCTTTTGTGAGCACTCATGCTCAGTGGCAAAGGTATTTTCAAACATTTTCTCACAATGAAGCTCACTCTAATCTGTGGGTTCGAAGTGAGCCTTAAAATCCTGGTATTTTTCTTACTCGACACAGGAGTTTGCTCTCATGCCCCATCTAGACTCAGCACATAATGGAACTGTAGGAAGAAGTTATTTCTACCTGTACGAACCATATTTCTATACACCAACAAGCACTGTTGGAAGGAATTAATCACAAGTGGCAGATTGCCTCGCCTACAATCAAGAGCATAGACCCCTATTATTTTAGAAATTTTGAATAGACACTTTCCATGGTTGAGGGTTATGTTGGATGTATTAGGGAGTGTGGGGATAATTGGTTGGGCCTGAAATTTAAATTTCCCCTCATCTAGTGGCCAGCAAAACCATACAGGATGGATTTCTCACTAACCAAGGCAGACGAGTAGCAATGTTGGAGATATTGGATTTCCCACAGAGGGTTCATAGAAAAAGAAGAAACGTCTGAGTTCCCCTACAATTTCTCTTCTCTCCATAAACAGAGCATAGTGCAAGATTCGGATTCAGAATAATGGAGGTTGCTACATGAGGACATGCAATAGGACAGTTAGGGGAAGATGTTGGGACAAGAAATGGCCCTTTTTTACCATCTTTAATTACCTCTTTTTGTCCTACCCTACCCCATTGAGCATGCCAAATAAATGTTTTACCATCACTCTACTCCTCAATCCATCAAGGTATTATTGGTCAATGTTTTATTTTATTAATATTCATGATTGTGATAATTAAGGATTCATATTTCTCAATATGCTAACATATTATTGTTTATAAAGGTATTTTGAGATATATAGACTGCAGGAAGATTGGGATGAACATGCTACGAAAAGGATGGGAATTCATCACTCAAGCTGATCACCATCCATCCTACCATTGCCCAAGGAATGCGGTCCCAATGTATTATCTAAGGAAAAGCTGTACAAACATAGCTGTAATAGAATGCATTAGATTTGGAGGTCAACATTGCGCTATTGCTCGTGTATAGTTGTCATCTGAAGATATCATTGCTCCTGGGTCGATTAAGAGTTTCCCTATATTTCCTATCTTTCATCCTGCCACGTTTGTAAAAACTGTTGTCATTTAGGGCGCCTAAAGATTAGAGATCTTCATGGTTTCCCCATAATAGGGATATGATGTTATGATTTACATTGTATAAATAAGGAGAACAGTTTTGAACCAAGGGTTGTTGAACAGATAATCAATTCATTGTATTAGCTGTAATGAGGAATTGTGTAATCGATCTGCCTTTTTAGTACAAGGAGTTACTTTAGATCTAAGGGTTTTAATGTATGTTCATCCAACATCTCTGTGTGAAGGCTAGGCCCGCCTTCCACAGGGATTGCTGTGTTAAATTAAGCATTTCAATTATTTTGTTGTGTGATGTTATGATAATTTTATTTCTTCATAGGAAGCTGTGACAAGTTGTGGATTTACAATGTGTTGTTGATTGCATCTCTTGGATACCTGTAGTGGCATGGTGTGATAGTTGACTTAGTAGGTAATGATTCCTTATGCAATTTGTGTGGTAACTATAACAGCTCTGTTCATCCTTAGATATTTTAGTTGTTGTTTCCATGAATCCTTGCAGCTTGTCTCTTACTTTTATGATTGTATAATTTCATTCTTGTACTTTGAATTCATAGAACAACTGAACTCAATTTTTGTATTTTGAATCTCTAGATTAAAATTCAATTTATGTCTTTGAATTTCTAGAATAATCAAATTAAGATGGTTGGGTTAATCATTAAATGGTTTAAAACAGAATTTCCATTTTTTTGCAGTTGTAATCTAGATGTGACTTTCATCTTTCCATTCTTAGATCAAGAACATCAGAAGGAAATTGTGACTGTATTCTTTAGAAGGTAACTAGATTAAATAGATTCTTGCGATGAGCATAGCCGAACAGAGGATAAGATTGTTCAATTATAGTAATTTAGTGTTTAAGCATATATTGTGGATATTATCCTTGAAATACAAGACTTCCTTGGGTGACAATAAATATTGTACCCTCTGTATGTTAGTTGTAATTCACTTGCATATTGGGTGCCAAACAATCATGTGGGGAGGACATGATTCAATTCTTAAAATAAATATTGAATTTAGGGTTGCTGAAAATTTTTCGCCATGAAAGCATTAGGTATTACATTATGGGGTTTTTGTTTTAGGTAGGCCCAATCACACTTGACCAATAGAGCCACCATCAAGATGAATCAATCCTCCATTCAAAGGTCCTTTCAAATTCCAATGCCTTATTTTAACAACAACCTAACAACTGACAGAATTGTCCCTTATCTAAGTTCAATAAAATTTATGCTCCACAGACCAATTTTACCTCACTAATTCCATGTGAATGTTGAATCACTCGTTATTTCTTCTTATTGTCATTTCTATTCTATACATTGTAATTAATAAATAATAAAATTTTGTTGTACACTTACAGTTTCAAATGAAAAGAATGATTTATTTTTACATGTCAACATTGAAGGGTTCAATTTCTTAGAACCTTCAAAGTGAAATGGGACCCTACCCTTCAAATTTGATCCATATATCCGATGCCAACGTGGAGAATTCCAACGTTGGGTGTAATTTCATTAGAGAATCTCTTTCTCTCCTTAGCCATGGTGGGTGAAGTTCCTCGTTCAATGTGTCTTGTCCCATCAGTCATTATTATACTTGCAATCCAATGTTTCCATTACAGTTGTCCTCGAGGGACTGATTGGTGGATTCCAAGCCATCCAATCTCATTGAAAATTACATCAATAAATCAAGATGTTGACAAAAAAAATTATTTGTTGAGGGATATTATGCAATAGGTATATATTTTATTGAAAAAATGTGACTATTCCGTGATTCCTTTAGTTACAAGGTCTTTCCAATTGTTATTTTTACCAAATGAGTGAGAAAACTAGATTTTAACTCAAAAGTAGGTCTTTTGCAGTCTCAATGTCATTCTTGATTGGATTTCTTGATTCAAGGAAAACCTTTTTCCTTTTGGGTCATACCATTTGCATGATATTATGGGCTATATTTCTTCAAATGACTATTCAGGGAAGTTTTAGTGTCGTATTGAGTTGTTCTTAGGTATAGTGTTTTTTTAGGCATGAACTGAGGAAATAAATTGTCTTTGTTATGTGATGCATTGTTTTTTTTTTGAAAATGTTATGGAGCTTAAACAACCATTCATAACTTTTATTAGAATAGAAAGAAGGTAGTTGACTACCAAATTTGCACCAAGAATCAATAGAAGAAACAGATAGCAAAATAAATGCCTTAAATATTATAACATTGACACAAGTATAAACATGTAAATAGTTGATATTAGTTTCTTACCTATTCTCGTGTGGCTTTGAACATGAACATGTGATTAAAGCTCTACTGAGAGTGGAGAAATTTTTTTATCATACTTCTGAAATAAAACGACTAATTGCGCGTTTGATAGAGAAATAAAAAGATAAATATTATCCTAATATTTAAGAATTGTATTACTTTTAAGTGCATAGTATTTATACTGACAGCAAGTAGATCCATAGAGTCCCTATGAGGGGCAGGGACTAATGAGGTGAAAGGTATTTTAAGAGAGAAACCATGTATTTAGGTATTTACACGCAAGCCACAGTACCTTAGTTTGATGAATATGGAAAAATGTCTTTATAGATGCAAAAGTTAGCGAAAACCAAGCCGACTAAACTTGAGTTTAGGGCTGAGTCGATATTAAAATTTAATTTTCATATTTCAGGCCAACCTCTTTTTCTTTTTCACTTGTTTGGTGAAACTTTTCTATCTCCCGACTAGACAAGTCTATAAATTTTAGTCGGTCTTTCTACTTGACTAAATTTACTTCAACTTACTTGTTGGTTCTACTGACCGGTTTTACCTTGACCACTTGTCACTTTTAAGTCATCTAACTTCTTCGAATTCTAAGTTAGCTCACCTCTTCTACCACTCAAGTCGGCTGACCTCTTCAAATTCTCAAGTCGTTTGACCTAAGTCAGTTGACTCAACCGACCTCTCAAGTCGGCTCACACAACCAACCTTTTCAATTCACTTTGCTTGAAATATACAGAGTATTTTTCTTAGTCTAAGAGACTTAAGAAATTACAAATGCTTTTCACCTGTGATTAAGATGAAGTAAAATAGACACGTTTACAAATCCAAATAACCTATAAAAACATATGCCCAAATATGTAGGAAGATTTGAGTCGACTAATGTGTCGTAAAACTGTGGAACTTTCACGCGGTGAGAAATTTATGGGTTCTTTGATCTTTCACTTAACAGTAATTTTAAAAGACATTTGCCCAAGTAAATATGGAAATATGTGTGGCCAAATAATCATGCATTCAACCATAAACTATTTCATATATTTAACTATGTGGAAATAATAAATTATTACAAACTTGTCGATTCAGACTTTTCAGTCTAAACTTGTCGGTCCATACTTGTTCTTTTATAGAGCTTCAGCTCTTCAACTGAATCACTTACACTGAAGATTGAGCTTCAACTTCTCTTTTCTCACCTCGAGTTCTCTCTACTGTCTAATGCCTGTAATCTCTCTACCCCTCTAACCTAAATTACAATTTGCTGCTTCTATTTATAGCCAACCTGAAGGTTGCTTCTACATGGGTCAACTGACTCACCATTAAAGACTGTAATAACTATCTACCTAACAACTTAGATTCAAAAATAAATTTGACTGGTTTAAAATGCCGAATCGTGGACTCTTCCTTCTTGTCAGGCTGACAGACAAGATCTTGACTGCTATAGACTGTGATAGAGTCGGCTGAGAGTCAGGTACGGATCTGTGAGTAATTACGTTTTTCCAACACTCCCCCTTAAATATAACCAGATGGGGATTTTTAAAACAAAATTTACAAAATGTTTAGAGCTTAGACATGCTCTGTTTATGATAGACTTCATTGTGGTGAACTTTTCATTCCAAGATAACTACGCAGATACTGAAAAGTATCCTTTGCCAATGGCTTTGTGAAGATGTTGGCAAGTTGGTCTTCAGGCCTACAAAATTCCAAACAAATTTCCTTGTCGTTCACCAACTCTCTTATAAAATGAAACCTTGTTTCGATGTGCTTGGTTCTCTTGTGAAACACATGATTCTTTGATGATTGTATGGCTGAATTGTTGTTGCAGAAGATTGTTGTTGGTTCTTGATAGTTCTGTGACAAATATTTTAACACTCTGCTCATCCAGACAGCTTGACATGAAGCACTTGTCACTGCAACATAGTCTGCTTCAGCTAAAGACAAAGTTAAAATGGGTTGTTTCTTTGAATCCCATGAAACAACACCTGTACAAAAATGAAATGTGTACCCAGATGTGCTTTTTGTATCATATATGATGCCTCCATTGTCACTGTCATTGTAACCAATGAGTTTAATTTTTTTTGAGGTTGAATACATAATACCAACGTCTTTTGTGCCACTTACATACCTTAGAATTCTTTTACCTACTTGCCAATGTGAGTCTTTTGGTCACTCCATGAACCTTGAGATCAAACTTACTTCATACATGATGTCTGGTCTTATCGCTGTCAAATACATAAGGCTGCCAACAAGCCTTTTGAACAGCGTAGGATCGACAGTGGATCCTTCATCATCCTTGCTCAATTTTAAGCCTATTATTACTAGTGTTGGGGTTGTCTTGCAGTTAGACATGTTAAATCATTTTAAAACTTCACTTTCATACTTTGTCCGTGATATAAAAATACCACTTTGAGACTGTTGAACTTCAATGCCCACAAAAAACTTCATAAGCCCCAGATCAGTCATTTCAAATTCACTTTCCATGACTCCTTTGAAATATCCTATGCCATAATCACGAGTAAATATTAAATCATCTACATACAAGTAGACAATTAACATCTTACCTTGCTGATCAACTTTGGTGTACAAAGTCGGTTCACTTTCAGTTCTGTGAAATCCATTTTCAGTGAGATAGGAATCAATCCGACTATACCAAGCTCGAGGAGCTTGCTTTAAACCATATAATTCCTTTTTCAATCTGTACACTTTATGCTCTTGACCTAAAACTTCATACCCTTGTGGCTGCTCCACATGTACTTCCTCTTCTAGATATCCATTTTATAATGCCAACCTCACATCCATTTGATGAACATGCCATTTTTTTTGTGCAGCAATGGCCAAAACTGTTATGACTATATCCATGTGTGCAATAGGTGAAAATGTTTCATTGAAGTCAATGCCCGGTTGTTGTGTGAACCCTCTTGCTACCATTCTCTCTTTGTACTTTTGCACATTCCCATCAGCATCTTGCTTTGTCTTATAAATCCATTTGACACTGATTACGTTTTTGTCTGTTGGTACATCAACCAGTTGCCATGTCTGGTTTTTCTCAATGCATTCTATTTCTTCATCTATGGCTTGTGCCCGTACTTCTTCGTCAACAACTTATTCAAATGTTAGTGGATCATATATAGGTGCAAATAATGCAAAGAGAGAGAATGAATTAGGTGTACCAGCTTCATATGTGTCTCGCAGAATTCTTGTCTTCACCGGTTCTATCGATGTCATCCTTGACAAAATGCTTGATGGAGTCTGTTGTCCTCTTGGTGTACTTGTCGGTGTATCTTGAGCTGCTACTTGTGTCGATGGTCCTTGTGCTGAACCATGTCTTGGTGTCATGGCAGTCGACGGTGCTGCGACCGGTTGATTTTCATGTGGTGTTTGAACCACTTCTTCTTCCATATTATCATTGTCGACGTTCCACACAATGTTGACATTTATGTCGACTCTTCCATCCCATGATTCATTCTCAACAAATTGAACATGTCAACTGATTATTGTTATAGCGGATTTCACAACACTAGGTGAATCACACATTGTATGGCCTTCCCTTGTCCCGCTGCAGACTCATTAGCCCCTTTGGACCATTTTATATCTTTTGATGTTACCTTGATCATCCCCAAATAACATTATAATATTGATATACGCGGCTTTTTCCCCGATAACCGCGTACATACGCGAGTATTCC
>LPNX011125716.1:100026-159192 GCA_001517045.1 Pseudotsuga menziesii | reverse complement strand
GATTGTTTTATTTCTATTGCATATTGGGAAAGATTGATTTCTAGAGTCTAGCTGTCTGTTGTGGTACCCCAAGCCATAGGAATTTCTCTCCGTAACAATTATCACTTTCCTTGTAATAGGGTCATACAACTTGTATGATTTTGTGTCTTCAGAATAGTCGACAAAAATACATTTATGTCCCTTCTTGTCTAGCTTCCTTCTCAGCTCATCCAAACATGAGCATATGCAACACAACCAAAAAATTTTAAATGTGAAGCACTATGATTCATACCTGTCCATGCTTCTTGGAGAACTTTGTTCTTCACACTCTTTGTCGGACATCAGTTCATAATGTAAATGGAAGTTGCGACTACTTCACCCCAATACTCATTTGGTAAATGCTTTGCTGCGAACATGCTGTGAGCCATCTCCGTGATGGTTCTATTCTTTCTTTCGGCAATACCGTTCTGCTGAGGTGTATACCGTGCGGTGAATTGTTTTTGTATGCCATGGGTCTTGCAAAAAATTAGAAATTCATTTGAAACATATTCACCTCCTCTGTTGGTCCTTAAGATCTTGATGTGGTGTCCACTTTGGTTCTCCATGAGTGCCTTGAAATGCTGAAAATCACTAAACGCATCCGATTTATGTTTCAAAAAATATACCCATGTTTTTCTTGAGTAGTCATCAATAAAAGTTAGAAAATACTCGTAGCCACCAGTGGATGATGTTTGCATTGGACCACAGGTGTGAGAGTGCACAATTTCAAGTGGTGTGCGTGCTCTATATGACTTTCCAACTGGAAAAGTCTCTTTGTGCTGCTTGCCAAAAATACAGCCTTCACAAACCCTCTCTGGTATATTGATCAATGGTAATCCGTTCACCATATTCTTTGTGTGTAGTAGCTTTAACCCACCAAAATTCAGTGTCCAAATCTGAAATGCCACAACAAGGATTCATCCCGAACTTCCATCTGAAATGTAGCTTGCAAATTGGCGCTACAATTTTCTCTCTTGTCAAGGAGCTCGGTAGTTTCTTCACTTTCTGCCTTGAATGCAGATTTTGTCTTTGTCTTCCCTTTTATGTCGGGAACTATCCTCAATGGAAACAAGCAGTTGCTTGTCCTTGGCACTTTTGCTATCAGTTGGTCGCTTGGATGCTTGTCTTTGATCACACAGTGTTCATCTTCCATGTAAACTCTCTAGTCTTTTGTAACAAATATCCAATGCTTAACAAATTATGTTTTAGACCTTCGACATGATAGACATCAGGGATATACTTACTCTCCCCTTGTTTGGTTAGAATATTAATAGTGCCTTTTGTTGAGACAGTAACTTGGACATTGTTTCCAAGTGTAACATCAATTTTAATTGAATTGGCTAGACTCGAAAACAGATTTAAATTACGAGTCATATGGCTGTTGCATTATGAATCTAAGTACCATATGTCATGTGGACTTTCTTGAACAACATTGCATTCAACTGGAGATGTCGATGCCATTAACATTGCACTTGTCAAAGTGTTGGTGTTGGTCAACTAACTTGGGCTTTGCCTTCCTTGGTCATATTCCTTCTTCCTGCATTTATATGCATAATGACCAAACTTCTTACAATAATGACATTGAATTTTTGATTTATCAAACCTCTAGCTACTTCGCTGACTTGGCTTCTGGTTACCTCCTCTGCCACCGACATTTGCAGGACTTCTGCCTCGTCCTCCTCTTGAAGAACTTCTTCCTTTTCCTCTGAAGTTGTTTCTCCCCCTACCTCTACCACGGCTTATGGATGATTGTGCTGCAAATGCACCTTCCAATGATGTCTATGTTCTGTTAAGTCCATGCTCATGATTGATGAGTGAAGCTAGAAACTCATCAATGGTAAATGTCACCATGTGTGTGTGTTCTTCTAAGGTCACAACCAAGTTTTCAAATCTTGGGGGAAGACTTCTGAAAAATTTTTCAACAACCCTTTGGTCTGCTATGTCTTCTCCATGAGATTTCAGTTCGTTAATCAACCCAACAACTCTGCTGTAAAATGTGTCTACATTCTCTAAATCTTTCATGGACAGAGATTCAAAATCTCTTCTCAGAATCTATAAGTTGGATGTCTTTACCTTATCCAAATCTTTGTAGGCAGTCTCCAATCTATCCCATGCTTCCTTAGCATTATTTTTTGCTGCTATTCGTGAGAGTATGCTTTCATGCATAGCTTCATGTATGAAAAACAGAGCTTTTCCATCTTTCTTTCTCTATTCTCTCAAGACACGTTTCTCAGCATGTGTGAGATTGTTATATGCTGTCATGTCTGCTAGTTCTATATAACCATGCTGGATTATTTCCCAGACATCTTGACCTCTGAATAAAGCCTTCATTGTTAAAGACCAATATTCATATAATTATTTCCTAAAGATTAGAGTTTGCAATGAACGAGAAGTGAAAACCATTTCAATTTTTAAATAACTTTCCTTATAAAATTAATTTCCACCTTTTAAGACAAGATTTATTTCCTAAATCTTGCTCTAATATAGCCTTGCTCTGATATAAACCTTGTTATGATATGAGTTAGCCAAAACCAAGCCCACTAATTTTCAGTTTTCAGGTCGACCTCTTTTTCTTTTTTACTTGTTGGGTGAAACTTGTCTATCTCCCGACCAAACAAGTCTATAAATTTTAGTCGGTCTTTCTACTCGACTAAATTTACTTCGACTTACTTGTCAGGTTTTTACCTCTACCACTTGTCGCTTCTAAGTTGGCTGACTTCTTAAGTCGTATCACACAACCGACCTTGTCGATTCACTTTGGTCGAAATCTACAAAGTATTTTTCTTAGTCTAAGAGACTTAAGAAACTACAAATGCTTTTCACCTCTCAGTAAGATGAAGTAAAATAGACACATTTACAAATCCAAATAACTTATAAAAACATATGCCCAAATATGTAGGAAGACTTGAGTCGACCAATGTGCCCTAAAATCCTCGAACTTTAAGGCGGTGAGAAATTTATGGGTTCTTTGATCTTTCACTTAACAGTAATTGTAAAAGACATTTACCGAAGTAAATCTAGAAATATGTGTGGCCAAATAATCATGGATTCGACCATAAACTATTTCATATATTTAACTATGCGGAGATAACAAAGTATTACAAACATGTTCACACTTGTCAATCTAAACTTGTGAGTCCATGCTTGTCCTTTTACAGAGCTTCAGTTGTTCGACTCAATCACTTACACAGAAGCTTGAGCTTTGACTTCTCTTTTCTTACCCGGAGTTCTCTCTACTCTCTAGAAGCTTGAGTTTCGACTTCAAAGTTCTCTCTAATGTCTAATGTCTGTCTCTGTCTCTCTAACCTAGATTACAGATTGCTTCTTCTATTTATAGGCAACCTGAAAATTGCTTTTACATGGGTCGACTCACTCAGCATTAAAGAGTGTAATAACTATCTACCTAACAACTTAACTTCAGAAATAAATTCGACTCGTTTACAATGCCGAATCGTGGACTCTTCCCTCTTGTCACACTCTTGAGTGGACTCTGATAGAGTCGGTTGAGAGTTAGGTATGGATCTCCTAGTAATTACATTTTTCCAACAAACCTCTCGTCTTTATACACAAACCACCTTACCTTAATTTGATATTTAGGACCAAGGTATTTATACACAAAACCCATGACAAGCCACCTTATCTTAATTTGATATTCAGGACCAAGGTATTTAGACACAAAACCCATGACAACCCACCTTATCTTAATTTGATACGAAGGTAACTATACGCAAAAGCCATGAGAAGGCCAATAATCAAGATGGAAATAGTAAAAAGTGTAATCACAAACATATTTGGCACAATATCGTCCTCACTTCAGTACTGCAACTCTGTGAATTAAATCAAAATAATGCTCACAAACTCACTTCATTACTGTAACTCTCTGAATTAAGTCAAAATAATACTCACAAACGTATATGAGCCAAAATAGTGTTCACTGCATTCTGCGACGATATCCAAATGGTTTGTCGGCCGTTCTCTAAATAAAACCAACAACCTTCACAGCACACTTCCAAATTACACGTGAACATCTATTTTCTGTCAGAATTGCATTCATTTCGCGCAATTCTATTGCCGGACAAACACTATCACAAAGAAATTTACTCCACAGAAATCGTTGGAAATCATTTCGATTCTGAATAAGAATTACAGCGACAATTCGAAAATCAATGAATGAGAAAAATTGTAAATCATTTACATACGGCTCCACTTATCATTACAAGATCGGATTTTTTGTCGAGTGTGCGATAATTATATTCCGCACTATATTCATTATACTCTATTGTCTATAGAAGTCGATAATATCCATTAGAGTACAGAAGTCGATAATATCCATTAGAGTTTAGTCGGTGACAAGAAAGAGACGATAATATGCAATACAGTTAACTCTTGAAACAACAACTCGTTGATATTGGTCTACAGGTATCCCTACATTGGAGCGACCAAGCTCGTGCTTCTCAGTCGCTTCTGGTAGCAGGTGGGGCTAAAGTTTCGTCTAGGAAGCATCTTGTATGTGGTCCGTAAGAACACTCTGGGCCACATTGTTACACCATTATAATCTCTTCACGTGAATCTCTGGATCTGCTCGCTATATTGTACTCACCTTCGGTTGTTATATATACCAAAACTTTCCTTTCTTTTCACATAAATCTTGTGCAACCTTCCCATTAGTATTAGGTTTTAAGAAAGAGTTTTCACTTTGCTTTTCCTCAGCTAATCAATTAACGAAATGGCGAGAAGATTGAGAAATGCGCAAGTTCTTTTTTTGAAGCAGATAATGAAGGCGTTTTGCAAGTTTGTAAAGGGCTATAAGGCTATCGGGTATGCCCTTTCTCCAAAGAAGACACAATACTTTGTCATGGAAGATGAGGCTATGGGCAGATCTTGCAGTGCTCTTCCCACAGATGTTCCCAAGGGACATTGCGCGGTATATGTTGGAAAAGAGAGAAGAAGATTTGTCATTCCTGCGAGTTATTTCAATCATTCTTTGTTCCGGGCATTGTTACAGAAGGCCGAAGAGGAGTATGGTTTTGGTCACCAGATCGGGCTCACCCTTCCATGTGACGAAGTTGCTTTCGAACATCTGACGTCCATGTTTGCAAAATAGGATCACGCAGCGCCTGCAAATCTGAAGTGGGATGAAATGATTTATTTGTATCCCCAAAAGGCGATTGACAGCAGATTCTGAAGTGTACATACTTATCGTTTTATAGTTGCAGTACTCTCCTTTAACACGAGTAGATATCATATTCTCCGTCACATTTACCGTGTTAAAAGACGAGACCTGATTGAATCTTCTTGGGTTTGAAGAATCTCAGGATGTAACGTAGTGGAGTTGGTTTGGTATATGTCCAACCACTTGAGACGAAAAGTCGATTCAGCCCGGACTTAATCGCAAGGAAGAGGAATCATAAAGGTTTTCACAAGAGCGAGTAGGACTTTGTATCTGTATTTTGGGCTACCATGATTCTTGTTACATCAAAAGACCATATTGACGAAGGTTGGGACAAACTTATCTCTCCAGAGTGCACATATTTGTAAGAAATTTAAAGATCCACAGGACATATCAAGGGAATGCTAAATCTGCTTTCTACTTTGATTACTTCTCTCTTATGTTTCCTTTAAATGTGATTAGTCCTAATCAAGTTCCATGTTATGCCAACCACATCAATTGATTTTGACGTTTATCTTCATGAAGTGTAATACATGCCATTTTTATATTTTTAAAAACTATGGAATGGAGAAGGACACCTAAATTGTCTGTAACCACGAACAACTAGTCAATAGATCAATTTAATTAATCATCTATCCTCACTCAGTTCAAATTATTAAATGATAAATCTTCACTGTATTCTTCCATTTATTAATCTGAAAGCTTATTATTTCCATTCAGAATGGGGCGCATTAGGGTCGGAGGAGGTTCCATGTTTTTAATTTTCTAAATTGTGTCAGGATGAAACTAAAGAATCCTTAATTATATTCTTCATACTTATAATCTGATAGTTTGAGATTTGATAACTAATTTTAAGTTATTGATTATCCAACTGTTCTGGAGGTTAATTCATTGGATTCATATTCACCGCTTAACAGCTACTGCAACATATTAACGCTTCATCCTCACTCTATCCTTCCATTTATAAAGTTGAAGGCTTATTAATTCAATTCAGAATGGGGGTGAATTACGGTAGCACGAGGCTGGATGTTTTTAATTCTATAAATTATTGAAGGACGAAATTAGAAAATCGCTAATTATATTCTTCGTACTGATAATATTCTTCATACTTATAATATGAGAGTTGAGGGTTTGACAACAAATTTTAATTAATGCAATCATAATTCATTAAATTCATATTCAGCTCCTAGCAACTACTGCAACATATTAAGGCTTCAGGGTTCATTCACGTATGTCTCATTTGGTATGTAAAGTGACATGCAACTAACAGGAATGTTTGGTAAAAAAGAGATACGGCATCTTAGTCAACACCAACGCCTTTTGCTGCCATATTGGGTGTACCTCTTTTTTAGTGAGTGTCTTCATCTGGTTAGGAATTGTAATCTCATGTGCCAACTATGGTTATAGTTAATACTGTATTAATTAGTTAGTTAATTTATTAATTAATAGTATATTTTCACTTAATTTAAATTAATAAATTAATTAGTTAGTTCGTTCACTCATTAATGGTGTATTCTCACTCAGTTCAAATTAATAAATGATAAATTTTCATTGTATTAATTAATAGTGTATTTTCACTTAATTTAAATTAAAAAATTAATTAGTTAGTTCGTTCATTCATTAATGGTGTATTCTCACTAAGTTCAAATTAATAAATGATAAATCTTCATTATATTTTTCCGTAAGCTGAAAAATTATTATTTTGATTCAGAATGGGTGAATTAGGGTGGGAGGAGGTTCCATGTTTTTAATTTTGTAAATTGTGTAAGGATGAAATTAAACAATCCTTTGTTATATTCTTCGTACTTGTAATCTGAGACGGGGAGATTTGAAAACTAATTTTAATTTATTGATTATTTAATAGCTATGGAGGTTAATTCATTGGATTCATATTCAGCCCGAAACAGCTACTGCAACATATTAACGCTTCATCCTCACTGTATTCTTCCATTTATAAAGTTGAAGGGTTATTATTTCAATTCAGAATGGGGTGAATTAGGGTAGGACGAGGTTGCATGTTTTTAATTCTATAAATTATTGAAGGATGAAATTAAAAAATCCCTAATAATATTATTAGTACTTATAATATGAAGGTTAAGGGTTTGACAACCAATTTTAATTAATGCAATCAATGCAAGGTTAATTCATTAAATTCATATTTAGTTCTTAGCAACTAGTCCAACATATTAAGGCTTCATCCAGGTAAGTCTCATTTGGTACGTAATGTGACATGCAACCAACAGGAATGTTTGGTAAAAAACAGATGCAGCATCTTAGTCAACACGAACGGCTTCTGCTGCCATATTGGGTGTAGCTTTTTTAGTGAGCGTCTTCAATCTAGTTAGGAATTGTAATCTCATGTGTCAACTATAATAGTGCATTAATTAGTTAGTTTACTTTTTGTTTGGTTTTTTTATCTACAATTAATTACCTATTATATTTTCTTTCCAATAATATTAATTCATGGTTTTGTTATTATATAATTTAATTCATGGTTTTGTTATTATATAATTTTATATATGTTGTTGGTTAATAATGAGAAGGAAATAATTTGTTCCTTCATTGTTTTGCTCCATCTAAATTTTCTTAATCTTTAACATAATAAAAATGGAGGTTGCTAGTTAGCATCAAAATGGAAGCATCCGGGCACCGGCCTAACAATTTTTTTCTTTTCTATTCAGGCGCTGATGCACCCTATCGTATTAGGAAGTGCATCGCCTTCAAATGGACACACCCTTTTAATGAGGAAGGAGGTGTCACCGAGGTTCTCTTTATTCAGACAAAAAGGCGTGAGTGACGCACTCATCCTTAAGCCTAAGTCTGTGTAACACTACTCAGTTACAATATTTTTGAGTGACGCACTATTTTTCAGAAAAGATATCCAGTTAGTGATACGAACATGGCAACTATGAACACAAGAAATTTGAAGCAGATCTCTAGAATCATACTCACAGATATTATGAGTTGTGAGTATTATGAGTTTTGGTCTATTAAAATGAAGACGTTTTTCCACTTCTACAAATGTTGATATGGTTGAAACTGAGTTAAAAAAAACTAATACAAATGATCTAACCACAATATCTACTGCCCAGAAAAATGCTGTAAAAGCTTGTCATGCTTCGTACAAAGCTACATTGAGAAGTCCATTTTCCCGCTAATCTCAAAATCTACCATGCACATCCATCTTGGAATCTGCTCTATTAAAAATCTGCTCTATTACAAACCGTTCGAGTTCAATTTAAAAGTCCAAAAATGAAGGAAACCTAAACAACGCTAAGATTACAAACCCTTCGAATTCGGTATTAAAGTCAGAAACGAAAAGAAACCTTAAACTATAGATCAATTTATGACACGGTTTCGAGAATGGTAACCTAATTTCAATTACATTGCGAACCTCTACAACAAAAGGTAATCACTTAAGTAGATTGTAAGGTGTCTCAGCAAGAACTTTGTTATGTAGTGACTATCATAAAATAAGAAAAACATTTGTCTCAGTTTACCCCAGAAGAATTGATCGGAGCTCTTTTATTTCATGAAGCTCGACTCAATCAAGTAGAACAGTAGTTGGCAAATGCTTTCTAACAGTAAAGCTTCCCTTAATATAGGCTGAGGCAGAGGTGGAAAGGGTAGAGGAAGAAAAGGAGAAAATGAGTAGTGAAAGTTTGATCACTCTGAACATTCACACAACTCTTTCGGTCAAAGATGGACAAAAACGGTCCAATATTCAGTTCAATTGCTACAAGAATTATGACAATTATAAACCAGAATGATGAAAGAAGCAAGCGGAAGAGAAGAGTGATCGAGCTCATGTCTCAAAAGAAGAAGAAACATCATCACAGATTATGCTGCTCTCATAACAAGCAATTAAAAAACAATGCAACACATATTTATGACAAGTAACAATTCATTATTCTCTTGTTTGGATTCCTCAGGAAAATCAAACTAAGAGATAACTTTCTAGTTCTAAGAAAATACAAAGTATTATTCATGTTTTTACCAAGCAAAACTAAAATAAATTTATTCATTAGGTTTTCTATGTACCAAATATGATTACATCCGAAAAAATATGATCTTCGATTTTGTGATACATATTGTGTTATTAATGATAATCCCCCAAGTAAGAGACTAATATGATCTTTGATTTTGTGATACATATTGTGTTATTTATGATAATCCCCCAAGTAGGAGACTAATATGTAAATAGAAATGACAAAGAATATAATATTTCCACTCAGTATCAAAAGTTCCAACTTTACACAATCAGTGGCCGATACCGTCTCTACTGCAAATGAAACATGGTTATGGTACTATCGAGTTGGCCATGTTCCCTTCTAAATACTCATTTTTCTGCATAAATAGTCCCCGATCAAGGGGTTACGAGTTGTAAATGAATAATTCAGTTCCTGTGAGGATTATATCATTGGGAAATATCAAAGGCTCAACTGTCCCACTTCTACATCTCCAGCAAAAGAATATTTTTAAATAGTTTATATAGACTTTTGTCAATCTATTCAAACCCAATCTATAATATGAATCTTTTATTTTTTTATATTTAATGATGATTTTATTAGGAAAATATGGATTTATTTTTGTAAGGAAAAATGAGACCTGTTGGCACCCCAACAATTCCCCTTTGATTTTCACAAAAAAACAATTTTGTACGTATTTTCTTTTAGTTTTCTTTTAAGGTCGATGGTTTCTTGGCTTTCTTATTTTTATCCTTCATTCTTTCTACCAATTTTAGTCACTTGAAACCTTTTGGCATTTTGGATGCTTAAGGATGTGTGAATGCTTTCCTTAAATCTTTTTGAAATCAAACATGCTTTGGTTTGCAAAAAAATTTAACAATGATTGAGTTAGTCACAGCCATTGGGTTCATAGCCGATAGCCACTAGTTGATGCAGTCGATCCCGCTACTCAATTAAAGTTTTAATGCCGGTAGTCTATCCCAGGAGGCAATGCCTTAAGAGTAGTGCCGAGAGACAGTTCAGTTTCACCTTGCTACGAAATCTGGGTTGTAGCCCTTTTCACATTTGTTGCATGGTGTCAAAGAAATTTTGCCCACAAGTTTGCACTAGAAAGCTCAACAAAAACGCTGAGTCCAAAATCGCAGCAAATCGTTGACACTTGAGTTCATGGCGTGCAATCGGATCCCCAATATGATACCTATTATTTAATAAGTGATAAAAATCACTTTAATGTAGGAATGTCAAAACAGCAACTGCTCAAACAACCACTTAAAGATCGAGGAGTTTGCCAGCTAAAGAAGGATATCGGTGAGGAATTGTGCAGTAGATATAAGCCAAGTCTTCATCGTGAAGAAGTTCCAACTTTAATGAATAAAGAATCGAGCTCCATAAATGAGGATACCCAAATAAATACCAGTTTCAAATTATTAAGATTGCTAAGAATAAGCAGGAAAGTACACAAAACGTGCACCACATAACAGGAATCATCAAGAATTTGTTAACACTCATGTATCGGGATGAAGAGGGTACCGAATTGTCTATATAAACCGCAGAGATTTCTATGTTATAGCGTACTGGCGCTCAACAGAGATGGAGAAGTTTTCTTTCTAAGTTCAGTAATTTTGATATTTTCTATTTTTTTTTGAAAACTAGAGAACAAGAGAGGTTGCTGTTAGAATGGGAAATCTCTGTTGACAAAAAGGAATTTCAATGTTTTTCTGTACATATGCTCTTTGTAAACTTTGTCTTTCTTAGAAGTAACAACTATGGAGAGATCACATGTGTTAGTGGATTTAATTATTTTCTCAAAATAATGTTATAGATGAATTGTTTCATCTATTTTGTGTTTTGGATTAGTTTTCTTTGAAGATTAATTAACGAAAATTGATCCATATTCAGTTTATCATTCTTTATAAAGAAAGTACGTGGAAAATTAGAATTTAATTGCTACTTATCCATAATTGTATTTAAATAATAATTTTCTACATTTTATGTTAGATAATTATGATTATTTTATCAATTGATCTACTAACAATGATTAACATAGAATTGCATATTAAAAGTACTTTTGCAAATTTCCATGGGGTTGCTCTACTAATTTGTAGAAGCTTTTATGTTGTTTAACATGTGATAGTTTAAAGGTAAGACTTCTCTTCAATTTAGATAATTACATGTTTAATCTTTACATGCAAACTATGTCAATCTGAATTTCAATCTAGTTCCCATGGCATAGGATATATAGAATACATATAATTAGTTTTAAAACTTATATCATATTTCTTTTCTATAACTATAATTATATTTTTCAAGTGAATATTAAATACCTTTATGGTTTTAACACTTATTGGATTCTTTATTGGAGCTATTCTAAAAATTGCATTTTTAGAATTTAATTTTAGTTTTATGATTAGGAAAGCTACAATTTAGTGCTACATCTATGTGCATTATTTTTTTGAAATTTTCATTTTAGTTAAATTTAGTTTTCATTCTATAATTTAGTTTCTCATTTAGGAAAAGTATTAAGATCTCATTGCAAGCTAGAGAGCAAATCTACAAATACAACAACGCCTTTTTTCACGTGAGAATTAGTCATAGAAAACATAGTGGGGGTTGTAGTAAGCGCCTTAAGCACCTTTTATGGGTTAGTTCTCTTTAGTTGGCCTTAGTCAGAAAATCCGGCCAACAAGAGCTTATCCAGGTTCAAAGAGTTCAAAGCCACGATGGGAATCCAGAGACAGTTCATTGCAAGATACAGTCCATAGAAAAATGGGGTTTTTGAATGAAAGTACCAAACCATCATGAACATTTCTTGTAGAATGGCGTCACATAAGAAGCTATCAGATGACTATTGGGATATATTTCTTGCATGCTTAGTCTACTTGCTCAACATATCACTCATCATGAGTGTCTAGGACAAGATTCCTTAAGAAACATGGAGTGGCACTAAGTCTAGTGTTGCAGATCTAAGATTTTTGGTTCTGTTCAATTTTGTCATATACTTGATGAACTTAGAAGAAAGATGGATACAGAAAGTGAGCGTTGCATTTTCAATAGTTATAGTGAACATCACAACTCTTACAAGTTGTACAATCATGTCACCAATAGTATTGTGGTTAGAAGAGATGTGAATTTCCTTAAAGGAAAATGCTGGAGTGATCTTTCAAACATACAATAGTAGAAAATTGCAAATATGCTAGATCTTCCTATCATACTTCCAATATTTGAAGTATAGCAGCAAAAAGAAACACCACTAGAGAGTCTATCTCATAACCCAAAAACGAGAAGTTTGAGGGAATTATATGAGAAGACTCCTATTATAGATGAGCAATTACAATATGCTTTATTTTCGTCTCAGCACACATCTTTTGATGAAGAAGTAAAGGATGCACAGAGGGTGCAAGCATTGAATGAAGAGATTAATGAAGTTGAGAAGAATTATGATTGGGTTGTTGTTCATATCCATGTAGAAAAAACTAATACTGGAGTCTAAATGGGTTTATAAAATCGAAATGAATAAAATATGAAAGTTAGAAAATCACAAGGAAAGGTTTGTTTCCAAAGGATATGCATAGAAGTATGATGTAGATTATGATGAAATATTTCCTCCAGTAGAAAGGATGTATTCTATGAGAGCCATACTTGCAATTGCAACACAAAATCAATGGCTTGTTTATGAAATGGACATGAAGTATTCCTTTCTCAATGGTATTCTTGAAGAATAACTCTTTGTAGAGTAGCCACTTGGATATACTATCAAAGGTCATAGACACAAAATGTTTAACCTAAAAAAGTCCTTGTTTGCTATAAAACGAAATCCATGAGCTTGGTACAATATGATTGACTTCTATCTCATCAACAATGGGTTCAACACGATAAATAATGAGATCACTCTATATGTGAAAACATATCAGCAAAGTAAAATGATGAGTGTATGTATTTATGTTAATGAAATGATTTACAATGGAAATATGATGCTTGAAGAACTCACGACAGTCATGAAAAAAGAATTGGAGATGAATGATCTAGGTTTGATGAAATTATTTCTTGGTCTTGAAGTTACAAAAATTAAACAAGGAATTTTCATTTTCCATCATAAGTATGCTACTGATATTTTGTAGAGATTCAAAATGGAGTTGAAGCCCCCATTGTCATAGGAACCAAGTTGACAAAGAATGATGATGGATCTAACGAAGTAAAACAGAGATGAAGCTCACATACTTACATTCCTATTAAACAAGGAGGAAAAGCATTACATTTATGACTTGTGATACAAGCAACAAATCCCTACAAAAATGGATCTGATAACAATAAATAACCTAAAATATATCAAACAACCTTTGAAAACCTAAACAATTACAACAATAAATAAGTAAAGCATAGATTTAGTTGCAGTTGTTTCTATTTTATTCTGACCGATGTTTCTATTTTATTCATTTCTACATTAATATCTAACACTTCCCATTAATGGAGAAATGGATTTTCTACCACACCTAACAATTTCTTGCTTTCTTGAAAGTTCTTCTTTCCAAGAGGCTTGGTAAATATGTCCACATTATGAGTTGTATTACAATAGATCAAGTCAATTACATTTGATTAATCTTTTATCTTACAAAATTATGCTGAATTTGAGTATGCTTGGTTCTGGCATGATAAATTGGGTTATGTGCCAATTTAATAGAGATGTGCTTGTCACATTTGAGAATAGTTGGATTCATTTTATTGTGGCCAATATCATCAAGAATTATCCTTAACGAAACAACTTCACAAGTAGCATTGCATAGAAATTTGTATTCAGCTTCTGTTGATGATAAAGAAGATGTTGGTTGTTTCTTATTGCTTCAAGACACGACCCCTATACCTAAGTTGAATGCATATCCTGAGCTTGATTTCCTCTCATCAGGATTTTCAGCCCAATCTGAATCAGAGTAATCCGTCAACTCAACATCATAATCATCACTATACATAATACCAAAATTAATAGTTCATTTCAAATATTGAAGGACTTCTTTGCACCCATCCAGTGGATTTCAAGTGGCTTAGCCATGAATTGACTAAGATAGTTTAAACTTCCCACCTAGTGGCGATACAAAATACCATTTTCCTCTTTAGTTTCATCAACACTAGATAACTTAACATTCTATTCTAAAGTTGTTGACATTGAATTTCTTACACTTATACTGAATCTTTCCAAAATCTCCCTTGTGTATTTACTTTGAGTGATCATTGTTTTACTACCTTCTCTCCATATTTCCAGACCTAAACAATAATGTATTTCACCAAGATCCTTCATTTCAAATGTTTGTGCTAACTGAATTCTAATATCTTCAATCAAGTGAGAAGCACTTCATGTTATAATCAAATCATCAACATATAAGAATACCATAGAAACATTCCCATTTTCATCCTTGTCGACATACACATTAGGATCATTTTTACTTCTCACAAAACCTTTCTGAGCAAAGTATGAATCGATTTTAATATACCAATGATCTAGGTGCTTGTTTCAAACCATATAAATCTTTCTTAAGCTTAGAGACAAGATAGGACTCTTGTCCTTTATTTATAAATCGTTCAGGCTGAACCAAATAAAATTCTTCTTTTAAATCACCATTTAGAAATGCATATTTAACATCTAACTGATGTACTTTCCAATAGTATTTGGTAGCTAATGCAATCATGATTCTAATTGTATTTAACTTAGATACACGTGCGAAAGTGTCTTCGTAATCAATTTTTTCTTTTTGTGAATGCCCTTTTGCAAATAATATGGCCTTATATTTGTCAACACTTCCATCTACATTAAATTTGGTTTTATACACCCATTTACATCCTATTGGAAGTTTGTTTTAAGGCAATTCTATTAATTCCCAACTCTCATTCTTCATTATTGAATCATACTCTTTATTCACTGCAGTATTGCATTCCTTATGATTTTTGTCTTGTTCATAAGAAATAGGTTCTACACCATTCATTACTTGTGTCATCAATGCATAATCTTTATACTTGGAGTGTACCTAAATTATTTGTGATGAATTCCTCTATGGTCCACCACTATGTTCACTTTCACTTCTTCTTCTCTGAGGTGTAGGATCCCCTCTAAGATGAGTGTTTGTAGTATCTATGTTGCTTTCACTTTGTTCTTGTACATGTTCCTGTTCACCATCTATATCAATTGTAACATGCACATCATTGTCATAAGGAGTATGCCAGACATCATATTTACTTATTTAATCCTCTGTATTCTCATGAAAAATAACATCTCTTCTTGCCATGAGCTTATGTGTAGTAAGATCAAATAGTTTGTGTGCCTTATGATCATCACAATAGCCAAGGAATGTACACTTAACAGATTTTGCATCAAGGTTTCTTCGCTCATCTTTGGAAATATGAGAAAACTCCTTGGAACCAAATACCCTTAAATGACCAACTGCATGTTTATACCCATAAAGAACTTCAAAAGGAATTTTTAGATCTATAATATTAGTTGGAATTCTATTTTTCAAATAAATAGCACTGTTAATGGCTTCTTCCCAAAATCCAATAGAAATATCTTTACCTTTCAACATGCTGCGAGCACATTCCACTAATGTCCTATTCTTCCTTTCAGCTATGTCATTTTGATATGGTGTAGAAGATATTGTGAACTGTCTAATGATCCCATTGTTCTTGTAGTAGCTATTAAAATCTCCTCAGCTATATTTCCCACCTTCATTAGATCTTAGTATCTTGATGCATTTTCCTATTTGTTTTTCCACCATGGTTTTAAATTCTTTAAAATATTCAAATATATCACTTTTTTCCTTATAAAATAAACCCAAGTAGATCTTGATTTTCCATCAACAAATATAACAAAATACCTTGTACCACCAAGTGATGTGGTTTTGACGGGTCCAAGACATCATTATGTATTAATTCAATTATCTCTCTTTGTTTCTTCTCTTTATGCACTAGAAAGTGGTCCCTATGCTGCTTACCTAGTGCGCAAGCTTCACATTCTATATGCTCATTTTTCAAAACAGGAAGACCTTCAACCATCAATTTATTCTGAAGTAGCACTAAGTCATTTTGATTAAGAAGTCCATACCTATGATGCCATAACTCTTCAGTTGTTATTATTGTAGATGTTAGTTCTGGATGATTGGACTTTGTTACATCAAGCTTATACAATCCTCCAACTCTTGTCCCTGTGGCTATGACATTATAATGATTATGAATATCCTTCACAAGACAGTGAGACTACATAAATTCTACATACATATTTTGATCAGTTATTGTGGAAACATAAATCATATTCTTTTTTATTCTTCGAACATAAAACACATTGTGAATATGTTTCTTTTGGACATTAGGTAAATTGACACATATTAATCCATAACATTGAATCTTATGAGAACTATTATCTCTTAAATATATGTGTGTTTCATCTTTGCTCTCATGATATTCATCAAACCAGTCTTTGGCACAGGACATATGAGCTAAGGCACATGTATCTATGAATCATGCATTTTCATCATCAGTTTCTATAGACAATGCAGCTTCAGAAATAAAAAAATTCATATTCTTAAAACCATCGTTGATAGAGGTGTCAGTTTTCACATAATTTGCATTATGTTTTCTGAAATTCTGTTTGGATTCATTAGCTTTTCTTTTATAACAATCTTTATCATAATCACGAGGTTTCCCACATTTAAAAAAAACTTCATTTTTCTTATCAGGTGCATCAAATTTTGATTGAGTCATACCTTTGTTCCTTGACCAAAAATTTCCTTCTCTGTTTCTGTCCCATGGATTTCCCCTGTATGGTTGTTTTCCTTTGGATACTAACAATAATTCTAAAATATGAGAGTCCATATCAAACACCTTCATTCTTTCTTATTCTTGTAGAAGAATACTTGTTAGATCATTAAATATAGGTGGCTTTGCTCTACCTCCTAGACTTGAAATAAAACATGATAATTTATGATTAAACCTTTTAATGTAATAGTTACCATGTTAGAATTTGAAGCCTTATCACCAATTGCACTTAACCGATCACATAAATATTTAATTCTGGAAACATAGGTGGTGATATTTTCATGAGCTTCCATTTTCATGGACAATAATATAGTCTTCAGAAACAGAATTCTATTTGCATTTGTAGTTTCATACAAACCTTTAAAAATCAACCATGTCTCCTTCGATGTTTTACACTCTTTGATATGCTGAATTATGTTGTCCTTGAGAGATATATGTAACAACACTTTTACCTTTGTTTTGCATTTCTCCTAGTATGCACTAGCAGTAGCTATGGGTTTGGTTTTATCTCAATTTACAATAGTCCAGACACTCCATGCTTCAAAAATAGTCAATATCTTGAATTTCGAATCAATGTAATTATCTCCATCAAGCATGGATGCTTCATTCAGATAATTATCTACAAATGAATTTGACATCTCTACACAATAAAATTAAACAAATCAAACAATACACCTCAAAAAATACCTTCTCATGCTAGTGATGGCGGATTAAATCACCAACTTCATATAATAGCAAGATTATTAATCTCCTTTCCATGATTTCCAGCTAACTAGCACTTTCTATACAAACTACACTCTACACTATAGAAAAACACACTCGACAAAGATTACCTCCATGCACACTTCACTGCTCTCACTCAGGGATTCTCACAGCATATTTCACTATTCCCACTTAGCCACGAATGGCTTTCACTCAGCCTCTCAGTTTTGATACAGTAACAGAGTAAAAACAGAGATGAAGATCTCATATGTGACTTTCTTATTCAACAAGGATGAAAAACATTACATTTATAACTTGTCATTAAAGCAGTAGATCCCTATAAAAATGGATCTGATAACAATAAGTAAGGAAAGTGTAGATTCAGTTGCAGTTGTTTCTATTTTATTCTGGCAACTATTTCTATTTTATTATGTTTCTATTTTATTCATTTCTACATTAATATCTAACAGGACCAATAGTAAATTCTACACTCTATAAAATAATGGTAAGAAATTTAATGGAATTGACTTTGACTACAACTAGACCTAATTTGATGCATGTTATAAGTCTTATTTCTAGATTTATGGAGTCTCCCAAAGACTCTCACTAAAAAGTTGGAAAAGCATTTATATGTAGCCTTTTACACACTCATTCAAAATAAAATACTCTCACAGGTGTTATATACTATAATGACACATCTCTTCATGTGATCACTTTGAACACATGTTTTTGTTGTATGTCAACACTTCCATGATGACATTTCATGAAAGTCACTGAAAAAAACCTTGTATTGGAGGATACATATAGAGAGTTATGTAAGTCCGTTTGACCACTTCTTTGAACTGTTGGAAATATATTTGACTAAGGAAAACATTTCTAGAAGACTCCAAACCATGAAAATTCATGGGAACACCCTAAAAATTATATTTATTTGGTGTGTTCACCACTTTGCTTACGAAAACCCGCATTTTCCCCTATGAATTCACAAATTTTCTTCATAGGACCCACGAATGCTTCCTAGAATGGTAAAAAAATATGAGAAATATGAAAAGTCTCAAATTAGCGGTAGTTTGGGAAGTTTTGAAACCGATCTTGTAGTTGTAACCGAGTCCTATTCGACCATACCTTTTCAAAATGCTATATATGAGAGGGAATTGAGATTTGTATTGTGATTCTCGTATAATTGGGACTCTCATCCCCCCTACATTTTCCCTAGATTACAAATCCTGGTGTTGCAGATCATGGAGGCTGAGTTCCTTGGAGAAGAGAAGGAGGAGAACCAGATCTAGGTTTCGTGAGGTGCCTAATAAGAGGAGAAGGTAACCTTTGTACTTCTTCCACTTGATTAATAAATATATGATGTTCTTCTCTCCAAGTCAGTTTCTAATGTATGATATACTTCTATTTGTGATCACATTTTAATGATAATTAGATTTAGGTTTCCATATTGCTTTCATTATCATTGTTTTACATTTAGTCAAAATTGTTTGAGGAAAGTTTAACTTGTTTTCTAGGTATCTTGGAAAAACGAGAAAGAGGAAGAGATGGAGGAACCTTGGATTAAACTTCAGTGAATCAGGTATGGGAATATGTAACCTTGAATCTTATTTACATTTACGTGAAAAATTGTATCCATTTATCTTTCAACCCTAGTATGTTGGTGGCCTCTTAACCCCCATCCATAGGAACACTTTCTGATAAAATAGAACTGGTGAATTTGTTGGGGATACTTGTATGTTTTGGTGTTCTTGAATTATTTTCCAGTGCATTTCAGGTTTGAAGTCCTTATTACAACTTAGGGGCAACCTCTGAATTTGATAGAACACCCCCTTGCCTTCTTAGGGAAGTTTAGACCTTTTTTTGGTTGTTTGTCACCTGTTCACAACTTCTGGACGTAACAATTGCAAATTTTATATGCATTCACAACCCTTCCTTCTTGAAACTTACATTTCATTCGTGACCTACCTTAGGGAGACTTGTGAATACCCCTATGCGTGCTTATTTCATTAATTTGTGTTTTTTTTTGCTGTTTGAGGGCTATTTGAGGGGTATTTTAGGGTCATATGTGTGTGCATGACTCCATGGGGTTAGTGTCATATATTTTGAGTTCTCTTATCTATGTTTTAATTTATTTTTTAGCATTAGGGTTTTCTCTTGGCACGGTCCCCCCACCCCCTTTGTTTGGCATGACTTTTTGGCACTTGTTTTTGGTCATCTTCTATTAGTGATCTTTATATGAACTCAAGAGATTATTGGTATTTGATTCCTTCTTTTCTTGCTTGATAACCTCACCATGCCAAAGTAGTTGACTTGTCTTTTATGCATTCCTCCCTTCCAAGTAAGTTTTATAATTAGAGGAAATTTCAATTCAAAATGGACCTTCCAAAAATAATACAAATTCCATGTCATCATGCATTAGCCAATCAAAACGCTTTGAAATTCAATAAGGGAGCACCTCCTAAACAATTTTTTAATATAAATTTGGAGATAGGTATCTTAAAAAAAACTACTTTTTTTGTTCGTATTTTCAACATATCTCTGTGTGTTTTAACTCAAATTTTGATTCGGAGAGCACGTTCGATATGAAATTAAATTCCGCATCCAACGAGTACTTACTCAGCATAATTTTGATGGGTCCCACTTCCCCAAAATCAATAAATACCAATGATGATGATGATGATGTCATCATCATGTTTTTTTTAAGTATTTTTTTGGGGTGTGGCAGGGCCTGTCAAAAGTATTCCGAGTGGGTACTTATTGGATGTGGAATTCCACATCTAACGAGCTCTCTCCATCGAAATTTGATTAAAAATAGACTCGGGAGATATGTTGAAAATACGAACAAAAAAATACTTTTTTCTTTTCTTCCTCAAAAATTAATAAACATTATTTTATTAATTTTCCTTAGGAGGTCCATTTTGAATATAAATTTCCTCTAATGCTGAGTTTAAGCAAGTATAGGGTATGTCTAATGGTTATATAGGAGGAGTCCTTTTGCCATATTTTTTTATGTGCATACATTAGTTTGTAGGTTGTTTTTTATGTTTCATTTATAAAATAAAAGTAAAATGAGCATATAGTTTATTTATATGCATGTACATTATATTTTTGGTCTTAAGTGCATCACATGCCATTGTTGTTGAAAAAATAAAAAGTTTTTTTTTTTGGTGGCTTTCAAGTTTTAGTTTGAAAAGAGAAAAGAGAAGTAGTTTGTTTATTTTTCATTTCCATTTCTCTTTTTCTTAGTCATCTTGTTTTGAAATTGAATCAAAACACCATTGGTTTCACCTTCACCACCCTTTTGAGTAATCAACGAACCTGTAAAAAGAATGTTTAATATCTAAAATAAATTAGTAATTGTTTCTTTCTAGGGAAGACACACACTACTCTAGGATAGTGTTTTGGGTTAGGGACTTCTTAACTTCCCAAAACATTAAACTCAAACATAGTGGGCTATCTATTAGGAAAAACAACTTTACAAAGTAAGACATGAGAAATATCCTCGAACATGGGATTCAAGCATGAGGTCGTGTGTTACTAGGTATCTCGAGTTACATCTCCTATTCTCAGTAGAGTATACACCATAGATGTTGCATGTTTTGGGACATAATCAATACCTCCTTCGGGACCCGTGTGCTTCCTGGTATTTTTTAGGTTATTGGATTAGCTACCCTTTCCATGTGCATCAGTTGAACTGCTGACTGTTCCACCATACTTTCTTTGTGATTTTGGTATCCTTAGTATCTTTCGTGGTAGGACTCTACACAGGTTATGGTGGAAGGTTATTTCCACTATACCTAGTGTAGACTTGGGAGGTAACCTCAATTGACAATTTGGGATGGAGGATCGATGATTCAAATAATTGAACCCAGAAAAATAATTATGAAACAAAAAGTAACTACTTTCCAGCCTCCATTAGTTTGTTATGGGCCCTCGTCATCCCATACTTTCCCTTGGAAGGTACCTTTTCTTTCCTAGTTTTATACTTAGGTTTTTTCTATTGTGGTGTGTTCTTTTTACTATTGGTTTCTAGTCGACCTCATACCTTTGTCTCCCTATTATAATATATGGATAGAACCCCCATGGATACCAATAAGGAGACCCCTTTTCTTGGGGCTTATTGTACTTTTCCTTTGACAGGGAAGGTTGGTGTCCCTTTGATGGCCACTATGAATCTTCCTGGACTTACCCTAAGGCTACCCATTTGGTTGTTTTCCAATATGAATGTATTGAATACTCATGATGCTTCACAAGAAAGCACCTTATACCAAGGGTATCAAAGCAATCCCTCCCCTTCTCCTGTAGTAGCCTCTCCTCCTCCTTCTTCCTCATGCATTGAAATTTATGATACTAGTAATGTGCAGTCTAGAAGGAGTAAAAGGAGGAATAGAAAGAAGACACATAAGAAAGGGGACTCCCACCGAACCCTTGCAGGTCATGGTAGTGTCATTCTTCCAACCTATGCTAGTCATGTTGGACCCACCCACCTAGCCTTTATAGGTCATGTTGGGGTCACTCATCTAACCTCTACAAGTCACGTTCGACCCACACACCTTGCATTTGTAGGTCGTGTTGGGGTAACCTTTTCAACCTCTGCAAGTCATGTTGAACCCAATCACCCAGCCTCTGTAGAGCATCCTAGGAGACCTTCCTCGACCTATCCAAGTCAAGTTCACCTTAAAAACCCAGCCTCTAGAGGTCATGCAAAGGTCACCCATCAAACCTTTGTAGGTCATGTTGGACTCAACCACCCAGCCTCTGTAGGTGATATTGGGGACACACACTTAACCTATCCAAAGCATGTTCGGGTGCATCCATGGAGGTGGGTAACAATTTTTAGTAATGGATTTTCGGAAAAATGAAAAAAGTGCACCCACGATCGATGTTTTAATACATCGATCGAGGGTTTAACAAGTGCTCAATTGAGGTTATTTTAAACCCTCGATCAAGCTCTTGTTAAACCCTTGTTCAAGGTTTTGATACCTCAATCGAGGGTTTAACAAGAGCTTGATAGAGGGTTTAGCTAACCCTCGATCGAGGTAGTGACCTCGATTGAGATACAGACCTTGATCGAGCTTCATACCTCGATCGAGCTTCCTGTTTTTAAAAAATTATAAAAAGGGTCGCACACACCGCGACCATAACCTAGTTCACCACAAAAATCCCTCAATTTAGCACATACCTTGACTGGGCATCCACGTCCCAGAACAAATCACCTGTGTAGACGTGTTCCCAGAGACCTCGACCAACTGACCACGCAAGCCACGCTCCCTTTCACCAGATTGTCGGGGGAGAGAGGTAACCCCTAATGCTTGTTTTTTGAAATAGAAATGGAATTTTAATTTTTTCATTAAGTTTTAAAATGTTAGGTCAAAAGGGAAAAAAACATTATTATAGATGTTTTTAGGTTTTTATTTTTTGCCTAGTATGTTTTCAATGTGTGTCGGCAAGTAAAAATGTTGCCGGTAGCGTTTAAAATATGTATAAAATTGAAATTTGTTTTTTATTTGATATTTAATTTTTTGTTTTATATATGTTTTGTAAACCGGTAGTGTTTATGCTGTCGGTTTAATTTTTAAATGAGAGCTCGATAAGCATAAATGCTACCCTAATTTTTAACCCTAGACTCGAGACAATCATGAACCTTTAACCAACGTAGGCATTTATCTAAAAAACGCATATATTTTGCTTTAAATATTTTGATCATATATATTCAAATTTAAATATTTAATATATATGTGTGTGTGTGTGTGTGTGTGTGTGTGTATTTATATATATATATATATATATATATATATATTGACATATTTTGATTTTAGTTTATTGAAAAATGTACTTATGTATTTTAGTCTTTTTTGAAGCTCAAGCAAAAGTAAAATTATATTTTTGATATTTTGTAGAAAAAATATATAGATTGATATTCAACATTTTGAAAATTATAAATTTTAACTTTAGAATATTTTAAAGTCATAGTAAATATATTACTAATAAAATATATAAATTTATATATTAAATTATGGAAAACTGGAATTGTAATTTACTTTTTTTTAAATGGATGAAATTTTTTACATAATAATGATTTTAAAAATTAGTTTAAAATTATAAATATCTTTAGGAATTAGTTTAAAATTTGAGGTATTTTTGACTCATTTCCACCCCTTCGAAAACTCACAAAACATTCCCTATAACCTGAAAAACCTTTAGTGACTAGAATTCAACTCTTATTTTAGGAAGCTTCACCAAAATAAGTACCACATGTGCCTAAACTCAAATTGAACAACAAATAAAGGAGTACTCAACATTATGAAAATAAATCATAACCCTGATCACACCACATATTCGACAGTCTTCATCACACCACCTTCAAAGCAAAAACAAAAAACTCATCTATCCATTTTGTATTGTAAACTTTTTGGTGGTTTTTTGAGAAAGAGTTTTTTACTCATGTCGATATATGGAGTTACTTGTATATTGAGTTATTTACAAAAAATCATTTCCTATGCCTTACTTCATGCAGATGCATCTCTATCGCGGGGATCTTCGATTTGCCAAAGGAAAAGCACTAGAGTATCTGCGGCCATTCCTTTCCCTCGAGGTTAGCGGAGGACTCGTAAGTATACAATTATGCTTGATGTACTCTTTGTTGTTAGTTACATCAAATTAAATTGTTTCACATGTGTATATTTAATCATCAACTTGTATTTCTCTATTTTCACAGGTTTTCCTAGGCGTTCTATGCTGACATACACTCCTACTGGGGAGATGAGTGGCTGTCGCTTTGTGCATGTGAGTGACGAGGATCAGGATACTATTGGTGTCAGTGGGGAGGTTCCCCATGAGACAGCTACATTACATTCATATATATATATATATATTTCTTTCAGTTATCAGTACCTTTAATTTATGTTTTCATCTAACATTAAATGTTATCAGTACTAACATTTGTGTTTTCATCTAATTTTTAGATGTTGCACAACATGGCGTCGACCCTATCGAGGAAGTACCATGGGAGGATGATATCACACATATCACGCTGGAAGACATTACCATGTAGCTTATGTGTTTGCAGGAAAACATCAAGACCATTCCTAAGAACTCTCCCTCATCACGTTCGATGGAGATGATGTTAGAGGCAATAGAAAATATACTGAAGGTATATAGGTCCATCAGACCATTGGGTTCTCTTTGGGCCTCTCCATATCAGAGAAGAAGGGTCGTTGTGAAGGGTCCTGATGACTGGGCCATAGTGAGAGATGCAACAAATGGCCATGATGTGAATGGAGAATTATTTGGTATCCCTCCTGACCACGCCTATGGTGAATCGCTTAGACTCAAGGAGTTTAAGCTAGAGGGTGCAGCGCCTTATGTATATGACAGGTTTATTTGAGCATGGGGAATGTTTCCCCAACATGACCAGGTCCCACTATACTTTGAAAAACATATCTATGCAGATTTTTTCTTGGATATGCACCCAGATTACACTAGCACACCATCGAGCTTTTATGGTGCTAGTGGGGGACGCAGTCATGTGCGTCCTGGGGCTTGCGGAGAACCTGCAGCTCAACTAGATCTAGAGCCATTGGTAGCTCGCCCTATCAGGACCATGCTTAGGGTTAATGATGTAGCTACATCATCTTAGCTAGCGAATGAGGAGCATGGTGCATTGGCAGAGGTGACACTCATGAAAATGCATTTTGGCATGATGGTTGTCTAGGAAGAGAGACATAGAGAACCCACTGCACTTGCAAAGAATGAGTTACAGTGGGTGGATGATGATGTTCTCGACCTTCTTGATCATGAATCAAAGCTACAGTTGTTATATTTTAACATTTAAGCTAGCATTATATTAATATATTTAACTGAGAGAATAACAAGCACAGTAATCGAACACAAGAGACAATGAACACAGTGTTTTTTCTCTGGGAAACCATAAATCGAGAAAACCCCATAACTTCCTCAGATATAGAATCAACGCCAAAAGTAAAACCCCAAAATAGTAAGATGATCTCCCGACAGCAGTAGCCTATTTCTTACTAGCCCCAACAACTTCTTCTCCCTCAACTATGTGCTAGAACTAAGTGTGAGTGAGTGTGTGATAAATAGAGAGACTCACTCTCTATTTATACTAATTCCCAACTTGACAATGACTCACTAGGGATGACTTCACTAGGTGATTCTAACAACCCTAGGGCCCCGGAACTGCGAGGACTTTAACCCTTGAACAATAGGAGGGTTACCCACATTGACTTGACATGACTTGTTTATATTATACAAACTCCCAATTGGAACATCGAGGAATGACATGACTCAATTACATTACAAGCACTTCCCAGAATAAAAATAAGGGTACGATAAATAAGAAATACAAGTGAATACATTCTGAAGTTACAATTACATCAACACTCCCTCTTAACTAGAAAGGTATTCTCTGTACACAACTTATCAGCACAAGTATTCTTCTATGTATCATTTGGATCATCATCGCGTCCTCGTCATCTTTAATTCATCTTCATCTTTAAGTCATATTCATCTTTAATTCATATTCATCTTCAAGTCATCTTCATCTATATTTGGATCATCTCTCGTTCTCAAACATCTCTGCTGGATCATCATCACAGGTGCTATCGCTTGATTCTTCTTGTCATAGGAAGCTCTACAAATCCAGCCCTTTTTCATTCTGGTTGTAGTCCTAGCCTCCATGTAGGTATTTCCCAACACTTAAATCTTACCCTAAGTTAGAATGGCCCACCCAACACTTATATCTGATCATGTAGGAACCAATCCTATAATC
This sequence comes from Pseudotsuga menziesii, assembly GCA_001517045.1. NCBI lineage: Eukaryota > Viridiplantae > Streptophyta > Pinopsida > Pinales > Pinaceae > Pseudotsuga > Pseudotsuga menziesii. Next base: position 132,749 of record LPNX011125716.1, on the reverse strand, counting down.
TTATCAGAAAGACATGCTCATCACTCACATCTGACCATGTGGGAACACATCCCACAACCCTGTCAGAAAGGCCCAGCACTCACATCTGACAACCAATGTCATAAAGGCTTAGCACTTACATTCGACCATGTGAGCAACCAATCCTCCATGCCAAAAGGGCTCTGCACTTACATCTGATCATTGTAGGAACCAATCCTACAATTGCCTCATAATTGCTTTGCACTTACATTTGATCATTGTAGGAACCAATCCTACAATCGCCTCATAATGGCTCTACACTCACATCTAATCATGCAGGAACCAATCCTACAGTCACATCAGAATGGCCCTCAGTCCCACACTAATATTTCCTGGTAACTGATCACGTGCCTCCATTCCATGAATGCCATTTAGTACTTATATCTGATCATGTAGGAACCAATCCTATAGTCACATCAGAATGGCTCAGCACTCATATCTGACATGGAAGGAACCAATCCTCTCACCATGACAGAATGGCTCATCCCTTACATCTGACCATGGAAGGAACAAATCCTCTCACCATGTCAGAATGGCTCATGGACTCATCACTTCCATTTCAAGGGAACCTCAATCTAGAGAACATGAAGCTTCTCCTTGAAGTACTCAAACTTCACTCTAGCTAATGGATTTGTCAACACATCAGCTATCTATTCATCCATTGCAACGTACTAGAGCTTCACTGATCCCCTCTGCACCATATCCCTGATATAGTGATACTTGATCTCAATATGCTTCGACCTGTCATGGAACATTGGGTTCTCTGACAACTTCACACAAATCTGGTTGTCGTAATGTATAGAAGTAGCATCCAACTGGAGATCAAATAAATCAGACAGTAGCTTCCTCATCCATACTACCCCACAACTAGTTGAACAAGCTGTGACATACTCTACTTCAACTATACTCAATGCCACATAGGATTACTTCCTGCTAAACCAAGAGAACATGCCTGATCCCATACTGAAGAAACACCTTAAAATGCTCTTCCTATTGATGGCACTTCCTGCCCAAATTGAATCAACATAACCCTCAAGGTTAATCTTCTGATTCACCTCATCCCTTAGCCCATAATCAACTATACCCCTCAAGTACCTTAGAATATGCTTTGTAACAATCAAGTGAACATGTCTCAGATCTGTCAGGAACTAGCTCAAGGTGTTCACAACAAAGCAAATATTTGGTCTTGTGTTCATCAGGTACATCAAGGACCCAATCATTTTACAATAAATTGTAGCATCAACCGCTTTTGATGAAGCATCACTCAATAGCTTCAGGTTCGATGCCATAGGTGTGGTCATGGCCTTGCAGTCCATCATCCCAAACCTCTTCAAGATCTTTATTGCATACTTCCCTTGTCCAAGGGAGATTCCATCTACATTCTACCGCACCTCCATGCCTAGAAAATAGTGCATCATACCTAAGTCCTTCGTTTCGAACTCAGTAGCAAGCTTCATCTTCATATCAGCGATCAACCCATCCATTCCTGTTACAAACATATCATTTAGATATAGTAGGAGTATCACCAGGTTGTCATCTTCAACCTTGTAGTAAAGGTTCAAATCTGCTTTACTTTTGGTAAATCCCAAACTGGATAGAAAGCCATCAACTCTACTGTACCAAGTCCTAAGTGTCTATTTCATACCATGCAAGGATTTCTTCAATCTACACACATGAGACTCCCTATCATATGTATCAAAACCGAGTGGCTGCTCTACATACACTTCCCCTTCCACTACACCATTCAAGAAAGCAGTCTTGATATCCATTTGGTGTATCTTCCATTTCATTACTGTAGCAAGAGCAAGTACTGATCTGATGGAAGTGTATCTGGCTACAAGTGCAAAAGTTTCTTCATAATCTATTCCATCTTTTTGTGAGAAGCCATGAGCCATGAATCTTGCTCTATGCTGCCATCTGCAGCATGCTTGATTTTGTAGATCCATTTTGAAGTTACAACAGACTTCCCTTCTGGTCTTGGGACAACATCCCAAACATCATTCTTCATGATCAATTGATACTCTTCGATCATAGAATCCTTCCATTCTTTCCTTTGTGCAGCTTCTTCATAGTTGGAAGGTTCTTTATTGATAAAGTCACATAATAAAGCTACATACCCGGAGCAGGACATGGTCCTATTTCTTTCTCTGTGATTCTCTTCTGGAGCCCCATATCTTTTAGCACCTTAGATAGCTTCTCGTACCCAAGCAGGTTTCTTCTTATGAGGATTCTTCTCATGAGGTGGATCTACAGGTTCTTGAGGTTCCTCAAATTCTTGATCTTCTTCTTGAGTTTCTTTTTTCATGGTTGTGTCATGAATTCTGGGTGCTTCTGATTCTTTAGGATCTTCAGTAGGTCTCTTTCTAGATTTATTATAAGCTGAGTCTTCATCAAATGTTACATCCCTACTGATGTCGATCTTCTTGAATCCTAGGAAGTATATTCTATAAGCCTTCAAGCTTTCAGAGTATCTCACAAATATACCCTTCTTTCCTGAACGATCTAAATTTCTCCTCTTTTCTTTTGGAATGTGTATGTACACTAAATATCCGAATATTCTAAGATGGCTGACTTCTGGTTTCTTGCCAAAAAATATTTCTTTAGGTGTCTTGTTCTTTAGTACTCTGTGTGGAGTACGATTCTGTACATACACCGCTATTGATGTAGCTTCTTCCCATAGATGCATGGGAAGATATTGATCATGAAGCATTGCTCTTGCAGCTTCCATGATCGTTCTATTATTCATTTCTGCAACCCCATTCTATTGTGGATTATATGGAGTGGATAACTCCCTCTTTATCCCTGAATCTTTGCATAACTCTTTGAATGCATTTGATGTGAATTCTCCACCATTATCTGATTGAAAGGTTTTGATCTCGTTTTCTATGTGGTTCTTGATCAAGGCTTTGAATTACTTGAACTTACTAAAAACTTCATCTTTGTTCTTCATAAATTATATCAATGTCTTCTTATAAAAATCATCAATAAAAGAAACATAGTATACATACCCTTTTAAATAACTGGAAGACATTGGACCTCATACATGGGAGTGAATGATTTCCAAGATTTCTTTTGCTTTCCTTTTGCTACCTGGAAATGTCTTCTTTGTTTTCTTTCCTTTCACACATCCTTTGCAGACTCCTTCATGTTTTGCTTGAATTTATGGAAGACCTTCAATAGCATTGCTTCCAAGTTGTAGTGCTCTGTAGTGCACATGTGCAAACCTTCTATGCCAAAGTTCAATTGGCTCTACTGTGTCATGGACCAAAGCTTGTTCTAGATGGACCTTCAATTTGTATAGTCCTCCTTCTTGTTCTCCAATTACTATTGCATCGTCAATAGTATTTCTTCTTGGCCACATTAGGACTTCGTCATCTACAAATGCAACCCTCATGCCTTTTGCATCCAGTGCTGATATGGAGAGAAGATTCTTCTTTAGTCCTTTTACAAACAAGACATCCTTCATTTTCATAGAATTTCTAGATTCTAGCTTGTAGGAGGATTCACCACTACCTTTTATGGGATATTGGTAGTCATCCCCAAGTTTCACCTTATGGGGTGAATTATGTTCGGATATCTTTTCAAAGGATTCTTTGAATCTTGTCATGTGTTTCGAAGCCCCACTGTCAATAACCGAATCTTTTCTTCCATGAGTGACAGTTCCTGTGAGAGCAGAGATCATAACATATTCTTCATCAATTGAAGAGTCTTCACTTTCTTGTTTTACTTTCTTCTTGGGAGGATCATTATCCTCAGCAGTGTGAGCATGATGTCTTCTTGTGGAGTTCTTTTTCTTCTTGGATCCACTCTTATTCATGTGAAAATTTCTAGCAAAGTGTCTTCTTTCATCACATGTATAACATCTGAGTTTGGATGGATCCCTTTTTACAAAATTATCTTTTTGATGAGAATGCTTACCTTGGTGATGAGGATTTTCCCTTCTGCCTTTCTTGGAGTGTACTATGAGAGCTTGATCTTCACTTCCCATCTTTTCTTCTCGAGCTGCTATTCAAGCTTATTCTTGTGAACATTCTTCCCATAATCTATTGAACTTGATTAGCTTCTTCCTAGCACAAATTCCTTGGATGAAATAATCCCATGACCTAGGGAGACCATTCAAGGTTGTCATCACAATTTTTGCATTCTCCACTTCTTCATCTACTGCTTCAAGTTGTTCTTTGATTTGGGAGACCCTTATGAATTATGACTGGTTGGTCTCCTCATCCTGGATCTTTACATTCTTCAACTAGTTCCTTAGAGTCATCTTTTGGTTTATGTTCTTTCCTTCAAACAGTTTGGTCAAGGCATCAAACATAGATTTAGGTGTCTTCAGGGAGGACACCTGTGGTGTGAGGTGATCCTTGTTTGAATAAGCAATAATCCTCTTTTCCATAACCAACTTCTTCTTATGTAAGGCCTTATCGTCATCTTTCTCTGGAACTGGAACCTCCTCATTGATGTAGGATTCCAACTCATTTTCTTCCAGGACCAGGGAGATCCTATACTTCCACGCTCAAAAGTTATCAGCTCCCTTAAGCTCTTCATCAAGCTTGGTATGATGAGACATATTAAATGATAACCGCAAATGGAAATACACAAGATTTATATCTTACCAGGTCAAGATGTTGGATCTATATTTGGAGCTGATTTTCTTTAGTGCTGGTTTATGAAAAGATTAGGGTTTGAATTTCGTAGAGTTCTGTCCCACCAAATGCTTTGATATTGATCTCTAAACTTCGATTTTGAGGAGGACATCAATACAGGCCTAGGCTCACTCAAAAATTCCAGTTCTGTGGAAAGCCCTAATTTCCAACAGCACTGTCGAATCCAAAACTGAAAAAGCTCAGAATTAGATTCTGTTTTGACAGAAATATGCACCCTAGGGAGGATAGTCAGCCCAACTTTCTTTTGCTAAAAATCTGTGGAGAGAGATCCAAAAAGTAGGAAGCCCTAGTTCCCTCAACTGCATGTTTCCTTGTTCTCAGGTTAGCTATGATACCATGTTAGATTTTAACATTTAAGCTAGCATTATATTAATATCTTTAACTGAGAGAATAACAAGCACAACAATCAAACACAAGAGACAATGAACACAATGTTTTTCCTTGGGGAAACCATAAATGGAGAAAACCCTGGAACTTCCTGAGAGATAGAATCAGCACCAAAATTAAAACCCCAAAACAGTAAGATGATATCCTGACAGCAGTATCCTCTTTCTTTCTAGCCCCAACAACTTATTCTCCCTCAGCTATGCGCTACAACTGAGTGTGAGTGAGTGTGTGATAAACAGAGAGACTCACTCTCTATTTATACTAATTCCTAACTTGACAATGACTCACTAGGGCCAACTTCACTAGGTGAGTCTAACAACCCTAGGGCCCCGAAACTGCGGGGAATTTAACCCTTGAACAATAGGAGGGTTACCCACATTGACTTGACATGACTTATTTACATTATAGGAACTCCATATCGAAACATCAGGACATGACATGACTCAATTACATTACAAGTACTTCCCAGAATAAACATTAGGGTACAATACATAAGAAATACAAGTGAATACATTCCAAAGTTATAATTACAACAACAACAGTATGCTATAATGGTGCGCGATGCATATTTTACACTGCATTAGAGATGCAAGTCTCGACCGGTGGGACATGATATCTTTATTATCATCATTTGATTGTCGGCATTTTATTGCTATGATTGTCAGGTATATCCTTTATTAAATAATACTTTGTTTTGAGCTATACCTCCATGTAGGAGTCCGATTTTATGGTGGTCATGTTTGACAGTGATGCATTTGTTTGAGGTCCCGCTGCAGTTCCATCTTCCTAGGTCGATGAGGTATGTGTTAACTATCATCCTAAATTTGAATTTCTAAATTCAAGTCAATTGTTGAACACACAATATTCTAGTTTTTTCTAACTTTCCTCATGTTGACGCGCATATGTGAATATGCACGTAACGGGGAAGACAACCCAGACCAAGGTCCTTAGAGCAGTTTCCAAGCTGTTTGGGATGGTTACTTCCGACAGGTTTAAAGGCTCTGTTAGCCTGAAAGCCTAAAACTAAAACGAAGCTATTGTTAAATCTATCAAATACCTACAAATATACACAACAAACTTGTTAACAGATGTATAAAATTGAACTAGTTAATCTAATTACTAATGAATTATTAATATAATTAAATTAGTCTATGAACTAAATCTATGCAATTAATCTTAACTTATAATATAATAATCACAAAATTAATCAAATATTAACATGTTAAAATAATTACAAAATTGTATTATTAACAAATATACATTAATTACAAAGATCAAAAACTAATCTCACAGCAGTATAAATATTAAATTCTGATTTAACATAATGAAAAGAAAAGAAATTGTGTTATTTTGCTGTAAGTTTAATCCTGAATGTGATTCATTGGCTGTTTTCCATAAAGTAGTTTAAATAAAGAGCATATTAATCTATTCTCGATCTTATTCTCATCAAAAGTGAAAAGAATATTAAACCTGGAATCGAATTATGCTGATAGGAATACTGCATGAATACACTTGATAATATTTAAAGAAATTTAAACATTAACAAAACCATACAGTAATCATTACATATTATATAAACAATGATATCGATCATTAATTAAACAACATGACATATCAGCAAGATCAAAAACATTAAAAATCGATAATCGTACAAGACATGTATATTTGCAAAATTCTTTAGAGAATTATAACAAACATAGATAAATTAGAAAAGAAATGACAAGACTGATAGATATCAAAACTATATTCCAAGCATACAAACTATAAACATATATTAAAAAATATCACCAGTTTAACATATCATAGCTGAAGACAGGTATCTGTTTAAAATTGTAGATAAATCAAATCACAGTCTTGTTGTCTCCTCTCCATCAACTATCGACCTCATGCAGCAGTGTTTTCTGAGCTTACAAGAGAGAAATCTCTTCAGCTTTGGCAGCCCCCAAGTCCACCTCCTCCATCAGCAAATTCCAGTTTGCTTAAATAACAAAAAACGGAATCCAAATTAGGTTTTACACAGGTGAAATTTTGCCAGCCGCAACTGCAAAAATCGCATCCAGAAAATCCCCGAAATCTCCTAGAATCCATCACTTTTTGGAAAAATCCTCCCAAATACAACTAAATGGGTCCGTTCTGAGAAAAACCCATGTCGCATATTTTTCAGATCTGTCTCCATTTATTCACAACATGGCCTGGGAAAACGCCTATTATTTGAAAACGCGTTTTTAATAACTGACAGAGAATAAAATTCGTCTCCTCGCAATTTCCAGAATCATAACAATCTCCTTAGCATCTACACATGAAAAACAAAAAAACTAATAAAAGAAAGAAGTGCAAACAGAATTCAATCACGAGAAAATAAATAGCTTAACCAATGATCTTTCCAGCTCTTTTGGCGTTTTCAAAATCTGCGATTTGTTTCAATATGTGCAATTAAAACATTTCAGCATCTACACGATATTTGTTTTATCATTATTAGCAATATAATAATCCATAGATTCAGCCGGCATCTCTCAAATCTCTACAATATCGGAGAACAGATAGCTTGTTTAATATGAGGATCCCGTTGTGGATAAAACAAAATTCACAAACCTTTCCATTGAATTAATAGCTCCTTCAATCTTCATTGATAACCACGTGCCGTTATTCAAATAACCGGTGGATAAATTAGACAATAATCTTCAATAAAAAAGTATGCTCATTTCTAAGCCTTTATAAAATTCACATTAATTCCTAGTGTTTTTGCAAATATGATAAAATTAAAACAAAGTGTTAATTATACCTAATTTTCTAGGTAAACATTTAAAAGATCAAAGAACTTTATTTATTATATTTATACAAAATAATTAAAAGATTTATTTATCTTGTATAAATAATAAAAAATAAATAAAGTCTATTAATTATAAATATACTTATTTGATCTTTATTTATTCAACACTTTTAATAATGTAGCAAAAATAATAAAATAGGCTTAATAAAATATTTTTCAAACTCTTAAATTGAATGCATGGTTTTATCTTTGAATATCCATCGTTAAATGAGTCAGAATTACCAAGTTGAATAATTAAATCAAAATTACCCATCTATAAGGTGTCATCAATACAATAATCAGCCTTCCAATTTCAAAACAAAACCACATAATCGAATGATAAATGATTGGATAAGAAATCACTACTAAGTTATGACCAATTATTAACACTTATCCACTCAAAATAATAATTTCAAAATAGTGATTTTGTGAACTAATCCATAGTTCACAAAGGTTTCTTTAAAAACATTGAATTTCATGTTTCAGTTTTTTCTCGAATGTTACCATTTCAATAGATGTTAATTCTTTAGTTTTGCCATATGAAATTCAAACATTTCATAAAAAATAAAATACAATTTTATTTGATGAAATAATGTTTTTTAAAGGCTGTTGGGTAGGGGCACAACACCTCATTTATCTTGTTCATATTGTAAAAGATAGAGGCAAGGGCATTGCACATGATTCTACACAGCCTTGCTCGAGTCGTACTCATGACCCTCCAATCAAAGATGTACTAGTTATCACATGTTCAAATTCTAATTCATTACTATAACTATTTTCATGTCATGGAAACATACATAGACATGGGTAGCTACAGATGAGGGCATTGGAGCCGCCATGATGTTTACAAATAAGTGGGTTGTTGCTCATCGATCGGGTCCCGATAAAGACTCCTCTCACCAGATAACCAGCCTCCCAGACCTGACACTCAACTCGAGTGAGGTGAGTTCATAGATCCGTGCTTCATATATATATTTAATTTTTTGTCACTTTCTACATGTAAATATGCGGTATGTAACTGACTTGCAGAGTTCATGGTTTTAACTTCTACAGTTCTCAGACCTAGGAAATTTTCTGTTTGATGTGCATGGGCAAGACCAGGGGTGTAGTGTAGCTAGTGGTAGTTTCCATGATGGTCGATCTCTCGATCAATGGCGTAGGAGTTATTTGTAGACCATTATTTGTGGACCTTATTATTTTGGACTTTATTATTTCGTAGACTGTTATTTGTGGACTTTATGATTATATATATATATAGATGGACTTTTTTCTTAACATGATGGTCTGTTAAATGTTTTAATTATTTGCAGTTATAGTTTAAAGTTATTTATGTTTTACAATCTTGATGTTATTTTTAACAATCATTAATGTTTTACAGTCTTACGAAATTGTATAATTTTCCAATTTAATAAATTACAAATTTACAAAATTTACAATGTTTACAAAGTTTACAACTTTACATGTTTGCAAAATTGTCAATCGAACACAAATTACAATTTTTAAGATAACTTACAATTATACTGAATTACAAAATTTACAACTTTACAATGTAAGATCTACTAGGTGCAAATTACAACTACAATGTAAAATTTGATTTCACATTTCAGAAGAAATTTAGATTTTTTATGTATTTCAAAAGCAGGTCAACTATGTCAATGTATCAACTTATATGTCATGGCATATAACTTTCATTCATTCGGCCAACAGGTTATAGGAATGAACGTATCCATAATACAATCATGGTCAGCTATGGACATCTTCCATATCTTTGGTTCACCCCTCTTCCCCTTGATTTCAATGAGATGGATCCGAGCTGCCACCACCAAATGACTATACTGACAAGATATATATTCAAACATGAAATCTCTGTAAATAATATAGTCACCTTGTCTTCTCACTTTCACAAAAAAGTGTCCCATCACAACCAGGTCACCAACTTGGTATGTGAACTATCCACCGACATAGCGTCACACCAACCTGCTTTTGATTTGTGTACACCACATTAAAAAGTATACCACATAATCGTCCTTTCTCGGTAGTGCAATTACAACAAATACATCACCTACATCAAGATTTTCAAATATTAAACAAATCTTAAATATATATGGATGTGTACAAGACTAGAGGTTTAAACATTCAATCAACTATCATGTACCTTACTTAACCAAATTAAAAACCCGATCATGATCTAGTGAAACCATTGCCTCGTTAGTGTGCACCTCTTGCCACGTCGGAATTGGACATGGCCCCTTTGGATTAAGAGGGACATATTTCCATTGTTTGAGATATGAATTGTTCATGTAATGATCAACCCCCAATCCATTGGCATCAATGCATAACTCACAGAAACACGCATACTTCCTCGTTTCAATGGAAAATATGTTGGGTATATGTTATATTCTTTGCATGTGCATGGGAATGTATGGCTATTTATAGCTGTTTTTGGCTATTTTTAGAATTTATCTAAAATATGTAACTTAATCTCGGTTAAGGGATTCGAGTCTTTTTCTAATCCGAGTTAACGGATTAGGGTATTTGGATGTTGTGGAATACCTATATTTTGTATTGTGAGAATTTCATAATGTAATGAAGAGAAAATAGGAGGTGTGGCTCCAAGGTTTTCTGGTTTTCTCGGTTAAGGGTTTCCAGGGTAAATCACTGTGTTTATGTGTAAATGATGTGTTGTGATCTCTATTTTGCTTAAAAGAATATGTATGCTTTGCTTCTCTGCACAGGTTTAAAAATTACGTGTGGTATCAAAGATTGATTTTGGAATCACGGGGACGCCTTTGCTGCTAAGGGTTCAACGTGGTTGATAGATGTTAGGTCTGTGATAAACCTGGGTTCAGTGGGAGCTTTGCAGTGTTGATTTGTGCATTGAAATAGAATGGAAAGCACTTCAAGAATAGAGATCAAGAAATTTAATGGCCAGATTTTTGAGCTATGGAAGCTCAAAATGGAGGATCTTCTGGTAGATCGGGAATAGTGGATTGCTATGGAACCAGGTATGAAACCCACTGCAATGTCATAAGGTGATTGGGATAAATTAGAAAGAAGGGAGAGGAGTATAATATGATTTTTCTTATCAAACGCTTTATTGTTTAATGTATCTGGTGAATATAGTGCAGTAAAGCTATGGGAAAAACTAGGGAGTTTGTATCAATCAAAATCCCTTGTGAACAAGTTGTTTCTACAAAAGAAGTTGTTTCACCTCAGAATGGACGAGAATGACACCATAACAGAGCATTTGAATGTCTGCAATACTTTGGTAAGTTAGATAACCTCTATTGGTATTAAAATAGCTTAAGAAGGTAAATGTATTATGTTAATGTGTTCTTTGTGGGATTCTTGGGACAACCTAATTGTTGCAATAGGTAGTTCTAGCCAAGTGACCTTAAAATTTGATGAAATTGTGTCATCCCTACTATCATAATAGATGAGGCAGAAAACCATGGATAATCATAGCATGGATTCCTTGTCTGTGAGAGGTTTTGCCAAGGAGAGAAACAAAAATAAAGGATCTGGGGGGAGATCTAAATCTAAGGGTAGATCTAAATCCCTAAGAAAAGGAATAAGGAAGTGTTGGAAATGTGGTAAATCTAGGAACTATAAAAAGGATTGACGATCTAAGAATGTTGAGAAAGAAAAGGGATATAAGGATACCCCTTCAATAGAGGCAAAGAACTCCTTAGAAGAAGGAGGGGGTGTGTACGTAGCTTCCATGGGTAATCCTTCAGAACGTGATACATGGCTGATTGACTCAGGTGCATCATGTCATATGACCCCTCATAGGGATTGGTTCTATGAATATGAAAAGTACAATGAAGGAGATGTGTACTTGGGAGATGATTCACCAGCCAGTATCATTGGACATGGTAGATTCAAGCTAAAACTGAAGGATGGAAGGATTAGAACTCTTCCTAGAGTGCTACACATTCCAAATCTAACAAGAAACTTGATATCTGTCGAAAAGATGGATGTTGCAGGTATAAAGGCTACGTGTGGAGATGGTGGTTGCAAAATGGTTTGAGGATCAATGCTATTTATGAGGGGAGTTCAGTATGGAACTCTGTACAAACTATTGGGAAAATCCATCATTAATGAATGTAACAATTCTATTGTGCTGGAGGAAGGAGGTAAAGATGACAAAACCCTGACTGCATTAAGAGGAAAGACAATGCTATGGCATCAAATATTGGGGCATATCGGAGAAAAGGGACTTTGACCATTACAAAGTAAAGGTATGGTTTAAGGTATGACTGATTGCACTCTTTATTTAGATTTCTATGAACATTGCATATATGGAAAACAAAATCGAGTAAGATTTGCATCTAGTGCTACAAGAGAAAAGGGAATTCTAGAATTAATACATAGTGATGTGTTTGGACCTGTTCCTGTTCCATCATTAGGAAAATATGTGTATTATGTTTCATTTATAGATGATTTCTTAAGGAACATATGGATTTATTTCCCTCGAAATAAATCTAAAGTATTTTCCAAGTTTAAAGAATTTAAGGCTCTTGAGGACAGATAATGGTGGAGAGTTCTTTGGGAATGAATTCGAGGAATTTTTTAATAAGTGCGATATAGCAAGGAAAAATACTACTCCATACACACCTCAAAAGAATGGAGTTGCTGAGAGGATGAACAGGTCCTTGATGGAAAAGGAAAGGAGCATGCTAAGTAGTGCTAGGATAGGACACGAATTCTGGACAAAAGTAGTGGAGACAGCATCTTACTTGGTAAACTGATCACCCACATCAGCATTGATTGATAAAAATCCACAAGAGGTATGGACTGGTAAGAAACCCTTTATTAAGCATCTGAAATTTTTTGGTTCTAATGCTTATGTACATGTTCTAAAGGATAAAAGGATCAAGTTGGATAACAAAGTTGAGAAGTGTATCTTTATTGGCTATAAATATGGTATGAAAGGGTATAAGATTTGGAATCCTATAACTAAGAAGACTGTTTACAGTCGAGATGTTGTGTTTCGATAGGTCAAAGAAGTCCCCAGACAGGAGGTGAATCCAATGGAAATGGAACCAGAGAAAATACAGTTTAAGTTAGAAGGTGAAGAATCTTACTCAATAGAAGAAGTAGAATCAAAAGAAGAAGAACCTCATATTGTAGTTTTGAGGAGATCATCTCGAGAAATAAGGAAAGCAGAAAGGTATTACCCTCCTGATTTTCACTCTCATTTTGCTACGTCTATTACTGATGATGATCCTAGAAATGTGAAGGAAGTTGTTAATTGAGAGCATAGTGATCTCTAGAAAAAGGACATGGATGAAAAAATGGATTCCTTGGACAAACATGAAGCTTGGAATCTAGTCCAATTACCAGCCGGGAGAAAAGCTGTCAGGAACAAATGGCTATTTAAAAAGAAGTTGAATGTAGAATGTAAAGGGGATAAGTATAAAGCCTACTTGGTAGCAAAGGGATATTCTCACGTAGAGGGGATTTATTTTGGTGAAATATTTTCTCCAGTTGCAAAATTAACTTCTATTAGATTTCTTCTTTCTATTGCTGCTTCTTTTGATCTTGAAGTAGAGCATATGGATGTGAAGACAATGTTATTACATGGGGATCTGGAAGAAGAAATATATATGAAACAACGAGAAGGGTTGATAGTAAAGGGAGAGAATGAGTTGGTATGTAAACTATAGAAGTTCTTTTAGGGTCTAAAGCAATCTCCAAGGATGTGGTGCCAAAATTTTGACACATACATACTTGGATTGGGGTTTCTAAGAAGCAAAGTTGATCACTATGTATATTCCAAATAGGTTGGTGACCACTTCATTAACATAGTTCTGTATGTTGATGACATGTTGTTGATTGGAAACAACAAAGATGTTATAAAGGAGGCGAAGTCTCAACTATCCTCCAAGTTTGATATGAAATATTTCTATGCTGCAAACTTCATTCTAGGAATGGAGATAAGAAGAGATCGTGCAAAGAAAATGATTAGTTTAAATCGAAGAAAATATGTTGAGACGGTACTACAGAGATTTAACATGAAGGAAAGTAAGTTGGTCAAGGTTCCTATTCCTGTAGGTGTAAAGTTATCTGTAGAGCAATTTCCCAAGACACAAGAAGAAGAAGAAGACATATCACAGGTTCCATATGCCAGTGCAGTTGATAGTTTGATGTATGCAATGGTCTGTACAAGACCAAACATTGCTCATGTAGTGGGAGTTTTGAGCATATATATGTCAAAACCAGGAAAGGAGCATTGTACAGCTGTAAAGAGGGTCTTCAGATATTTGTGTGGCACCACACATTACGCAATCTGCTACCAAGGAAGACCTGGACCAGATAGATTAATAAATGTACATGGATTTGTTGATGCAGACTAGGCTGGAGACCTTGATCATAGAAGATATACAAGTGGGTATGTGTTTAACCTATTTGGAGGAGCTATCAGTTTCATGAGCAAGAGACAAGCTGTAGTTGCACTCTCAACTACAGAAGCTGAATACATGGCAGCCACTCATGCAAGCAAAGAAGCTGTGTGGTTGCAAAGATTTTGTTCAGGTATTGGGTTTGTACAGAAAGGTGTAAGGTTAAAATATGATAGCCAAAGTGCAATATTCCTAGCAAATAACCCTTCTTATCATGCTAAGACAAAGCATATTGATGTGTAATATCACTTTGTGAGAGATATGGTTGAAGACAATAAGGTGTTGCTAGAGAAGGTTGACACTGTGAAAAATGTTGCAGACTCATTAACAAAGTCTCTTAGTACAGAGAAGTTCTCTTGGTGTAGAGAATGTATGGGCATTGATGCCATGAACCTATTAATTTATGAGTACATGACTCATTTCTATGCAAAGGAAACAACAAGTGGGAGAATGTTGGGTATATGTTATATTATGTGCATGTGTATGTGGAGGATAGGTGCGCATGTCAGCACTGCAACTCGACGATTTATAGAGTTTATGGCTATTTATAGTAGTTTGTGGCTATTTTAAGAATTTTTCTGAAAATATGTAACTTAATCTCAGTTAAGGGATTGGAGTCTTTTTCTAATCGAGTTTAACGGATTAGGGTATTTGGATGTCACGGAATACCTATATTTTGTATTGTGAGGATTTCATAATGTAATGATGAGAAAATGGGAGGTGTGGCTCCAAGGTTTTTTGGTTTTCCCTATTAAGGTTTTCAGGGTAAATATATGTGTTTATGTGTGAATGATGTGTTGTGATCTCTATTTTTCTTAAAACAATTTGTATGCTTTACTTCTCTACACAGGTTTAAAAATTATAAAATATGTTTCCCATGTCTTTACTATGAACTGAATGTAGTACTCTCGTACCAGGTATGGTCTCGCATATCTCTTTCACTTAACCATGATATCTAAAAATCCAAGGTGTGTTGGACCAATAGGAAAGTTGCTATGGAATAATACCAAATCACCACATTCATGGCATATTCTCCCACCTACACACCTTTTAATGAAAAACACATTTTCAGGACTCCTATTGCATAGTATGATAGAAATAAAATCCCACACTATATCAGGAGTTGGTTCACCATCCCAATGTTTTTTGCAAAAATACACAAATGTATCATAGTATAAATGGAATTCAATGTGGTATCGACAACAACAAGTGTCTCAAATTGTATTCAGCCTAATATAACACGGTTTCGACTTACTCAACATGTTGAATGAGATCTGGACACCAGGATTGGATTCTTTGAATACTTGGAACAAAGAAACTCTTGGCATCTCCATAACATGCTTGCAATGCTCCTTATAAATGCCTCTACCAAAACATTATCGCAGGACATGTTTTCGATCTGGTATAGCACGCGATTAGTTGTCCCAATATTCTATCACCTTTCTTCTATTGTCCTCTTCAATCCTATCTTTATATGCTTCTCTACATATAGTATCCCAACAAGCAGCTTCATCATTTTGATCTATCTTTATCCTAAATTTAGTGTATTTCTGCAATGTTTTTCTTGAAATGTGGAGCAGCTTTGACATTGTTGGGACCATTCAATTTCTTGAGGTGCTTTGTGCCACAATAGAAGTTGTGATTTCCCTACGTGCAACGCTGATATAAAATTTTCTTGACTTCCCAAATGTAGATAGTGCAATTGTTATATTTTCTGTTACATTCTCAGATGCATTTTTATTTTTAACATCCTAAAAACCCAACAACTTTGTGGCACGTTTCAATTTTTTGTGTTTTATCAATCCATGTACGATTTGAACTTGTATAATCATTGATTATTTTTCAAAGTACAAGTTGATTATGTTACTAACATGCTCTCTTATTGTCCAATCAGGGGTCGGCTTCTTGAACTCCTCTTGAGTGGCATCATCAAACCCTCTTAAACAATTAGCAACCATTCCAACATCATTGATGCTCCCAATTAATCTTGAGAAATCAGAGGGTGCACGATCCCGTGATGACTGGTCAGGATCCAATAATAAATAACTTCAAGCTCTTGGAATAAATACAAACAAATGCAAGATCAAGAATAACATTTTATTTTACTTATCATATTATAGTAACTGGAGATGAATATGAACCCTGGTTTAAATTGTCTTTTTAATGGTTCAAAGGTGTTCAATCGGTCACCAAGACTGTCTCAGGCTTGAGTATCGGGGTAGTACCCCTCACTTCACAGCACAGGTAAACTATTAACCGCTTGGCCACAAAAGACAACTCTTTGGTTTTCCTCATAGGTGGGAATCTATTCAATCCGGTAGGGGTCGTTTCCCTTTTCACTTTCTAGGTCCTCTCAATGGCTACCTACTTCGGGGGTTCCTATGGTACTCATAATAATAAGTTTTAGGGAAAATACCATGTACTTCCTAGTTTTGTTGCGGATGAGACTTATGTCCCAAACATGATCTTATTAAGTAAATTACGTTATTAAGTAAAATATGTTACTCTACCTTACCTTAAGTAAATTGTAACGTGATTGTAATGTGTGATTGTAATTGTAATGTAATTATCATCATTATCATAATGTAATGTAAAATTGTAATTTGAACACTATGAAAATGCTCATATATGAATATGAAATTTAAATCATATTAAAATCAATGAAAGGAGAGATAATGCTATAAAAAAGATGAAGAAAATAAGTGCAACGATAAGGCTTTATATGTATATTCATTTAGATCTAGATATTATGCTAGAATATTATGCGCTGTATAATTATATATATTCATTAACCATTCTCTAATTTCATTGGACAACTCTATAACTACTGATACTATAATACACTTACTTTATATATATGTTTAATTTAGTGTAGTGGTCAAACATTTTTTTTCAAGTCTTTCACAACACATACCACTATTTCACATGTACACATAAGTTTTTTTTAGAAGGTTATATATATACATGCACATACAATGTATATAAGGTTATGAATTAATTACAAAATTACAATTTTACAACATTATAATTAAATTCTAAACAATTTAACATGTATATATATATATATATACAAATGATGAATTAGAACACTATGAAATTGAATATATGAATACGTAATTTATGAAATTATATGAATATGTAAATATATGAAATTATCCAATTTACATACAAT
Organism: Pseudotsuga menziesii; assembly: GCA_001517045.1. NCBI lineage: Eukaryota > Viridiplantae > Streptophyta > Pinopsida > Pinales > Pinaceae > Pseudotsuga > Pseudotsuga menziesii. The sequence goes on along the minus strand of LPNX011125716.1, from coordinate 115,295 downwards.
TATGAATTTACATATATATGAATTCATACATGACCATGTACAATGTATATAAGTTTATGAATTAATTACAAAATTACAATTAAAAATTATAATTAAATTCTAAATAATTTAACATGTGTATATAAATAAAAATTATGAACTAGAAGACTATGAAATTGAATATATAAAAATATTCAATATGAAATTAAATATGAATATGTGAATATTAAATTATACAATTTACATACAATTATGAATCCATATATATAAATTCATGCATGAACATACAATGTATATAAGTTTATGAATTAATTACAAAATTATATTTACATTCTAAACAATTTGACATGTATATATATATAAACTATGAACTAGAACACTATGAAATTGAATATATTAAGGAATATGAAATTATATGAATATACTAATATGAAATTATATGAACTATATCACTAGAAAAATGAAATTATATATATGAATATGAAATTGCATAACTTAAAAATAGATTATACCAAAGTATAGGTTGATTTGCAACTTCTTCTCCTCTCAAGATTACATATTCCTCTTTCTTTCTCTCTTATTTATTTGGTGTTTCTTTGATTTCTAGAAGATATTTTACTTCGACTCTTTTTGCTTTCCATTTCAATCAAGATCAACAATCCAACTTCATACCTACAACAATATCTAAACACAATGCACAATTGTTTCAAAAATGATAGTCAATTGTGACAGATAAAATTAGTAACATGTTTATGTATTATGTTTTATGTTTAAATAGAATTATGTTTAGCAATTTGGGTGGGAAATGAGGATAGGAGGTTTCTTGGAATGACATTAATGCCATTAATGCCTAAGTCCATTCCCGCACATTTTTGTATGATTTTTTTTTTTTAAATTGGGAACTCAATCGAGGTATTTAAATACTTCGATTGAGCTAATACCTCAATCAAAGGCTTGAAAAATAGAGATTTATCCCTCTTACATGAAAAACAATAATTCTATGTGCCTTCTAGGGGTGTAAACCATGTCATTCATGGCACACAACTGAGCAACGTTCATACCGATAGATTCGTCACTGAATCCTCTATCCATTGAGACATCATGCATGCGTTTTGGCATTTGTATCATTTTTTTTAATTAGTTCTAATACTTCCACTTAGAATACCAGACAACAACTTCAAAGCAACTCAAAGAAAAATCTGCAAGGTAAAATATACATGTTCAAAAATTTCTTAAAAACACACAACCCACACATTGACATGTCCTCTTCCAAAGGGTATATTTGGTTTTTCAATTTTTCAAAACAGTGAAAAAAAAGTTGGGATGGACACACGTGTATAATATGACATTGAAATCAGATGTGGTCACTTTCGAAAAATAATAAATAATTGTATATTGTGAAATAAATTAACAAAAAGATATGCAGACCATAATACATTTTTTGTAGATCATGCTCATATATATATTTAATTATTAATGTAATATTGAATTATTGGGGTTGGACATGAGCCACTTATTAACTTCTTCAAACTTTTAAGGTCACACAGTTCATTAAATGCAAAATTTCACACATTAAATGACACCGAAATATTTTTAAAAAATATCATTGGGAAGCCAACATAATATTGTACTATTTTTTTTAACTGCAAGTCGAAATTCACATGGAATATATGCCTTTTGAGGGCTTCTACCTAGCACATGAGTAAAAAATTAGGTTTTCATCGCCAAATTTGAACAAAAAGTGTTACCCACCTTCATGGAATCACCCGTTTATACTAACCACTCATCCTCTATGGGTCATGCTAGTGCAACCCTTCCAACCTCTCGAGGTCATGTTTCTCCTAGTCACCCAACCTTTGGAAGTGATGTTGGGGGTAGTCACCAAGCCTCTAGTGGTCAAGATAGGAGAAAACAGTCAACCACTACTAGTCATGTTGACACTTTTGAAAAAACTAGTTGTTTGAAACAAAATGCTGGGTTCCCTTGTAGGCTTTGTGAGGGAGAGAACCTTACCCACTAGTACCCTACCATTACAATGGTATGAAGAGTTTGGTTCCAAGGACATACCATTCATGAAAAACTTGAATTTTCTCAATAAGCTACTCAAACTTTGGTTGATCAAGTGGTCAAACCATTGTCATATTTGGCTCACCACACTCTTCCTTCGGAGAGTGATCTTTACCAACTGATTGAACCAATGCCATATTTGGTCAAGCTCACTCTCACTTGAGAGAGTGACTTTCATGAAGTGGTTGAACCTATTCCATCATCGATCAATTCCACTCTTCTTTCAGAGAATGAAGTGTATCCTAGTCACATTATATTCACTTCTAGCTCAGAACTTTCTGAACAAGGGGGAAGTGACTTTGTTTTTAATGAACCCCCACCAAGTTCTTGGATTTCTTCCTTTGATTGGGATATCCTAGCTGATCCACCACTTCCTTCGATTTCACCTTTACAGATAAAGGTTCAAGTTGAATTCTACATGATTGCTTGTTGTATTGTGGATGCATGAGCTTCGAGGGGTGTAGGATCTCCCATCCTTCTATCAACTAATGATCAATTACTGGATTTTGATAGAAGGACTATTTGAGATATGGGAATCCTTACTGAAGTACAAGATACTTTGAGTGGGAATACTGTATTGGTTGATTTCATGGTTATCGAGGACCCTTTTGAATTTAATATACTTCCTGGGCATGATTATGTATATCCTATGCAAGATGCGGTGTCTACATTATTTCATGTGATGTGTTTTCCTCATAATTAAAGTATTGTAACTATCAATCAGTTGTCATTTATTGATCCTCCTCCTCAACCAAATATAGAGAAAATATTTCCTTTATTGAATCTGACTGTTTCAATAGACATTGCCCCACCACAGGTGAATTATGTGGCATCATACCCTTTGTATTCGATTTCTAATAAGGGGAGTCCTCACGGTTTGTGCTTACCTTCTTGGGACTTCGTCGTGACAATTGACCAGGCGACTTAACCAATGGGGGCTTTGGAGTTTGCTCTTAACCCAATTGAATCAACTAAATGTTTAGACATGTGTCTTATCTCAGATGATCTCCTTCCTTTGGAAGAAGCCTTCCTGGAGTCCTTGATACTATCTTCCCTTCTTTTGGATGTTAACTAAGTCATAGTTAAGTCCGAACCTGACTTGTTTGTTGAGTATAATCAGTTTGATGATTGATCCTCCTATGTTTTCCTTGTTGATTATTTCGACTCTCCCATTGCACAACAAGGCAGTGATCCTAATGAGTTTTATTTTTCTTTTATCTTTTTGGACTCCTGTGATATTGAGTTTGTTGCTGCAGAGTCTCTCAACCTTGTCAAATTTTTCTCTCCTATTGAGGTTGATCGTAATGATTATAAATTCTTAGTTGTTGGATTTATAGAGTCTTCTTCGATATATTTTTTCTTGGCTACTCCTTTTATAGAAGATAGAAGAGTTGCAAGTGTTTCTAACAAAGTGACCAATATCAGATCTAGGATTATTTTTAATATGATCTTAATAGTGTTGTTTCTTGGAGACATGATTCTTTGTTGGATTCACAACTATTTTTTGGTGTCACCTTGTTGTTCAAGTTGTAACTGCATTTGTATACACCCTGCTTGCGCTTATGATCTTGTTGTTGGATTCCATCCTTTTAGCTCATTATATAAGCATTAATCTCTGCTCTCATCGTTTCTTAGCCTTGTAACTTTTTTCCATTGCAACTTGACACCATTTACTTAGATGAGATGCTCCGTGAGTGTCCTTAAATTTCTTTCTTTCTTTGCACTCCACTTATGCTTTTTCCTTGTGTTTAGAACTAGTTTCACATTCCTTTCACAATCATTTTGTCTCATTTAGATAATTCTTCTTTCTTTTCTCCGACCTCGTTAAAAACAGTAAGGAGACCACGATTTGAATTTTTTGAACTCGGTTAAACTTCACTAGAAATATATGGAGCTATCTTGAACAAAGAACCAGTTTTGAGTCTATCAATAGTTGGGTTCTAGTCTTTTACCTTATCTCGATTCAAATATTTTTCTCTTCCAATTGGCCCTTTTTCCAATTATATGGGGAATCTCACAATGTCTCCTACATTGTAGATTTGTATCATTGGTCCTTTCATGTGAAAGATACCTAAGTCACTTTTGTGTCATGCTCACTTTTCATGGATAAGCCTTTGTCAGGAATTCTATAGTTTCCTTGACCTTTTTTGTTGGTGATTCTCTGGTACCAGTTCATTACATTCATTCTTCAATGGTCTTTGCTCTAAAACTTTGTACTAATTCGAGATCCAATCAGTATTTGACTTACCTTGTGTTGGATGATGGAGGATTCCTTAATTCCTTCTTTCCAATATATCTCTTCATATCGACTTGAACATATATTTATATGGGAATGAGATTTAGAGTTTATGAAAGCACCTTGGGGATTGAAGTCATTAGTGGTAATTTCCCTCGCTACTAGGTAATGGAAATTCCTAAATTTTCCCTACTGGATGGATTCTTTAGGTGTTCAACTTCAAGTCCCTTTATTCACACTTATTGTATGTACTAAGTACCTTTGGGACCATTTTAATTAATAGTGGTTTCCCTCATGTTTGTTATTTGTTCTCATCAATGACCACTAATCAAACGATTTCCTCCATGTTTGAATTTAGCTCCTTTATTCACATGGTTAGGTTTCGTACGTTTGGGCAGTTTGGGTTGAATACATTGGGCCGACAGTAGCATCATCATATTTTTCTATTTCCCAAGTTGCACTAGATTTTATCACATTTCATATGAAATTTTATGAGACATAGAACCACCTTGTATTCTTGTAACTATGATCGATTATTGAGCATGGATCGACCTTATTCATTTGTTGCCATAACTCTTTAGATTTTGATATGGTTCCTTTTTCATATTTTGTGACCATGATAGCTACATCAATTACACATGTTGGATCTACCTATATATTTATGGAGATCGATTGTATATGCACATGTACTTCCCAGAGATCAGTTTTGTCTAACGTTTGTCTCTTTTTAAGGTACCTCTATTCGAGCCTTTGATCTTGGATTCTCTTCTTCAAGAATCAATAGTTTCCTTTTTATAATGTATTTTATATATCATCCTCCCATCTAACATCATATATTAGGGAGGATATGTTATATACTAAAATGACACATCTCTTGTTGTTATCACTTTCCCATGTTTTCGCTGCATGTCGACACTTCCATGACGACATTTCATGAAAGTCAATGAAAGTCACTGAAAAAACACCCTGATTAGAGGATCCATATATGGTGTTTTGTAACTCCAGTTGACCTCTTCTTTATACTATTGGAAATATATTTGAGTAAGGAAAAAGTTTTCAGAACACTAGAAACCGTGAAAATTCTTGGAAGCACCATAAAAATGAGATTTTGTTTATTTATTTTATACTTTTCTTAATAAAACCCATGTTTTCCCTTATGAATTCATGAGTTTGCTTCATAGGACCTGAAAATTCCTCCTGAAATGGTAAAAATAATAAAATTATTGAATTAGGGGTGGTTTGGAAAGTTTTTTAATAGATCCTACAGTTGTAACTAACTCCTATTCGAACCTATCTCTTCAAAATACTATATATGAGAGGGATAGAGGTCCATTATAGGGACTTGATCTTTGTATTGTTATGCTTGTAGAATTGACTCTCATTCCCCCTACCTTTTCCCTAGATGGAATATTCCTCTGCTGTAGAACTTGGAGGCTGAGATCCTTGGAGAAGAGAAGTAGGAGAACCAGATCTAGGTTTCGTGCAGTGCCTAACTAGAGGATATGGTAACCTTTGTACTTATTGCACTTGATTAATAAAGATATGATGTTATTCTTCTTTCCAAATAACTGTATAATGTATGCTATATTTCTATTTGTGATCATATTTTAACGATAATAAGACTTAGGTTTTCATATTCATTTGATTATCATTGTTTTACATTTAATCAAATTGGTCTGGGGAGGGTTTAACTTATGTTTACATGTCTTCTAGAAAAAGGAGCAAGAGGAAGGGCCGGAGGAAGCTTCGATTAGCCTTCGATGAATCATGTATGCTCATATTTGACCTTTGAATCTTGTTTCTAGTTACTTGTAGAAGTGTATGCATTTTTATTTCAACCCTATTATGTTGGTGGCCTCTTAACCCCAGCCATAGGAACAATTTATGCTCCAACAATAGGGTACACTAATAGTGATTTTGTAGGAAGTATTGATTATAGGAAAAACACATTTGGTAATTATTTCCATTTAGGAAGAAATATTATATCTCGGGAATCTGAAAAACAACTTGTTGTCCACATGCCATATATAGATGCATAGTATGTAGCGAGCACCACAACCACTTTCCATGCATTTTGGCTACGAAGACTATTAAAGGATATAGGACACACATAAAAGGATCCGACTTCTATATTTTTTAATAATAGTTATACAATAACATTGTCCAAGAATAATGTCTTTCATAGAAAGAGATAACATATTGACACATGATATTATTTCATTCATGAGTTCTATAATAATTGATATATTTTTTTACTATTTTGTGGGGACGAGGAGAAATTGGCTGACATGTTTACCAAACCATTGGGAACACTTGATTTTGAGTTTCAAAGACAAAACTTAGGCATTGATAGTAATGAGAATATTGTCCCATTTCATATTAAGGGTGTGTGTTGAGAATTGTAATTTCAACGATCCACTATGGTAAATAGTGAATTAATTAGTTCATTAATTGAGTATTGTTTGGTCATCTTATCTAGAATTAGTGACCCATAAAAAATTTTGTACTTTGGTATTGATCCATGGTTTTGATTTTGTGTAATCCTATATATGTTTCTATTTAATAATGACAAGGAAATAAATGTTCCCGTTGTGTGTTTCCTTATATTTTTTGCTTCATCTATGCTTTGTTGATATTTAACAAATATGAAGTTAAGCTCAATGATGTAAATACCTAAATCACTCTATTAAGAATCCACACAATGTCATATTTATTTATCGTTGCCATTTTACATTGATGTATACTAATTGATTGTTGAATCTTCAGTTAGGTGAATAAGCAAAATGATATGTCATGGGGCAGATATCATTTTGGAAGGTCCTTGAGTTTCTGGTTTTTCTATTCATTGATAGTATATGGTGGTTGCTAATACTAAACGTTGTAGTATTTGATCTCTTTTCCTCGATAGATCTAGTTTAAATTGTGGTATTGGGTTTAGAAAACAATCATGTATATATTATTAAGATTAATTTCATTATATTTCCAAAAAAATACGTTATATGTCCAAAACATTTCATTATATAAACTTAGGGATATATTCCAAAAACATTGTATATTTCATTATGTTGAAGAGGAGCATTGCAGGATCATTTGTGACAATTGTATGAGCTCTTTGAGAAACTAGTTTATCTTACATTTTTTCAATGGATTCATTGAAAACTATGTTATCTTATTAGTTATTTGCAAATGATGGTGCCAATCTAGTAACTTCTTGTATGGCAGATTCCCCTAAGGTGTTCCTAGAGAGAAATAATTTCTTTAAAACTTATTTGGATGCATTATGGAGCACAATAGTTTAAAATATAAGAAAGGACATAATGGAAATATTTAATTATGATCTGATGGTTATCAAGCCTATGTCGGCTCACTCGGAAATCATAAAAGTACACTTTCTGAGCAAATATGTTAGAGTATGGAGTTCATGTTTCATCTCATTTATGTAGCCACATAGTAGCTTAGAAGTCAAGTTTATTTTTGGTAAATTTCTTTAAAAAATTTATTGGTATTTAAGGTATAATATGGAATATTGCAAAAGAAGTCAGTGATGTTTCAATGTAAATGGATTTATAGATATTTTTCAATAGATAAGAATAGGAGAATAGAGGCTAAAAAATAGTAGAAGTTGAAGAAGGTTGAAGAGTTCAAGCTCATAATTCTCAGAAATTAGCGAGATCCCAAGATCTGTAAAAGAATTAAGTGAAATCCAGAAGTGTTTGTCTAATCAGTTGTAAATTCTAGTCATTCCTAGTAAATTTAAATATTTGATGTGTTATTTTCAAGCATATTCCTTGAGGTCCATGAACAAGGCATCGAACCAGCACATCGGACTTCTGTATGTGATATTTGGCATCAAAGAGAGAATATGTAGTGTGTTATAATTCTCTTAGCACTAGAAACATATCGGTAGACATGGTTGCGGGACAAACCATATTCCTTAGGCCATAAAGGAATCCTATAGACATATAGGGTTAAGAACAACACCTAGAACAAACACACATGATCTCTTAAGGGAATCCTCAACCCTTAAGTTGGGATATGGCCACGAGTAGGATCTTTTTAGCATTAGATATGGGAGATAAGGTGTTAATCACGGTTGGTAGATAAAGATTTAATTTTAGGTTGCAAACCATATTTTATGGATGAAGGTCCATGAAAAACACCCTCAATCACTATATATGACCTCTCAAGTTGATAATTTTGTTTGGAATGGGGATATCAGAACCATTAATGGTTTCTAAATACTGTGTATGTGTATTGAGACCTTAGATATAATAAGAGGAGGAAATCTAGGCCTTAGCCCCTTGAAAATGCTTATATCCATCTAGAGACAAGAATGATGTGTTAAAAAAGCTAAATAGAGGCTTCAATGGTATCATTTACCTTCAAATGGGGATACTAGTGACATTAGAACATTTTTAACACTAAGTAAATATTTATAGGATGGAATGGAATCTGCGGTGGTGATTTTGTTGTCGATAGTTTCAGAGATGGGTGCAGGGGAATAGTTGGTCCTTATACATTAAAGGAAGTTGTTAACCATTTAGGGACAAAATTTATGTGTCCAACCACCACACATGACATTGAATGTGAATCCTTAGAATATTAATGTGCATATGCATGCCATCTTCATTTTTTGAGCACTATGTATGCATCTCCAGGACATGTACATGGTAAAGGGAGGAAACTATTTCCTTAGGGCCTAACTAAATATTCTAGGCATTGAGGGATAGGAAGTATGTATTAAAAAAACACGCATGGAATCTCATAGGTATATTTGGACTATGAATATGGATGTTTATGGAATTAGGTAGTTTTGAGTAGCATGTATGGGACCTCTAAGACATGATTGAGGGAATATGCTCATGCCTTAGGTAATAATGGAATATTTGAGGCACCCATGTTAATGAATAATTCCTTGAAGCACCATACATGATCTACTCAAGGTATGCTTGGTCTACAAGAATATATGCACATCTGTTTAAGAAGTTTTGAGCATTAGATATGTCTATGAATACCTAAAGATGATCAAGGGAGGAAATCCAATACTTGACCATAAAGAATATTTTTGGAATCTGTGACCAATAATGTACCTTACTCACTATCCATACATGCCTTACTCACTAGGCCTCCCTTCCTTTGCATTTCCATATCTCTCTATCTATGTGTGTATGTGTGTGTTTCTTATCCCTTCTCTCTCTCACACAACTTCCCTATGTCTCTCTATATATGTTTGTTTATCCCTCCCTCAAACCCCATCTCTCAAAACCTATCTCCACCTTATTTGTACCTCCTTCACTATCCCTTCCTACATCACTCTCTGTCTATTCCTCCCCCTCCCCCATATCTCATTGTTTACCACCCCTCCCCCTCTCTCTCACACATAATATCTATGTCTATGTGCATGTGTCCCTCCCCCATCTCTCTCTCACAACACCTCCCCCTCTCTCTCCATGTGTCTGTCCCTCCCTCATCCCACTTCTCTCATAATCTCTCCCCACCTTCTCTATTCCTCTCTCACTATCCCTTCGTCCATCACTCTCTCTCTATCACTCACCCCTCCCTTTTTCTCTCCCATACAATCTCTCTCTCTCTCTCTCTCTATTTATCTATATTTCTCTCTCTATCTCTATCTATGTGTGTGTGTCCCTCCCCATTCTCTCTATCTATATCATTGTGTGTGTCACTCCCTCACACCCCCTGTCTTATAGTATCTCTCTACCTTCTATATGCCTCGTTCACTATACCTCCCTTCATATCACTCTCACTAATGATTCACCCCCCCTTGCTCTCTATTTGTCGCTCACCCCTCCCTCCCTCTGCCACCCAATTTATCTCTTTATATCTATGTGTGTGTGTGTGTGTTGATCCTCCCTATCTCTATGTATCTATGTGTATGTGTGTGTCCCTGTCTCACTTCTCATATCTCATAACCTCTCTCCACCTTATCTATACCTCCCTCATTATCCTTCCCTCCATCACCCTCTCTCTATTTCAGAAACCCCCCTTCTCCCTATGTTGCTCACCCATCCCCCTCTTTCCCACATAATCTCTGTGTGTGTAGCCCCTCCCCTCTCACAAACTCCATTTATCTCTCTGTCTCTTTCCACCTTATATTTACCTCCCTCTACCAATATCCCCCTCCCTTCTCCCTTGATTAGAAAACTTGTTCCATTATACCTCTACCCTATGCTCTCTCTCTCTCTCAACTTGCATCCCTCCCTTCCTATCTCCTTTCACCCTCCCTCTCCATGTTTGTCTCTATCACAACCCGTCTCTCTCTACATCGCACAACCCTCCACCCTCTGTCTTTGACACCATTTCTCTCTTTCTCTCTAGATATCCCTATACATGTGTGTCTCGCCCCACTTTCTCTTCTTGTTTCTATCCTCCCTCCCCGCCCTCACACACACACACACCTTATATCCCTCCCTCATTATCTCTTTCCTTCACTCTATCTCCATCTCTACCACACTCCCCCTCCTTTCTCTCCATCCTATTCTCTCTCACACTCTCTTTACATCATTATCTCTCTCTGTGTGTTATACTCACTTCCTCTATGTTTCCAATTTATCCCTTTTGCTGAACCTGCTTCCTCATTATAACACTTATTCTTTGTTTAATCGCACCTCTTTCTCCTCTCTTAAATTTCCCTTTCCTTTTCCTTTCTCCTCGAACACATCTTATTCCTCCTCTAATAATCCATATCCACCTTTCCATTGACTAATCCTTTGTCTCATCAAACCATCACCCACTGCCTTCCCTTCATCTTATCCCCTTTCGTCACTCAAGTCTTGCATACTGCTTCTAACCCTATACATCCTCAACACCTCTTCTTGTATTAATAGTTCTCTTGATCCCCACTCCTTTTCACCCTTGTAAGTCATCATGCTCCCATTCCATTCATATTTCTCCAGTTGAATTTATAACATCCTCCTAGGACCTTGACCCTTCCTCATAGCATCTCAACTATTATCCATACTCACTTGAGCTTACAACATCCTCATAGGACCTTGACCCTTCCCTGACACCTCTCAACTATTAACAATCCCCACTTAAACATCCAACATCCTACTAGGCCCTTGACCTTTCCACACCCCCTCTCATCTATTATCCATACATTTGATATATTGCATATAATGCTCGATTTAGTTCTACAATGAAAGGCGAGACATGTAATTTGAATTAAACATGCCAATTCACTTGCTCGCATGTCACCAATAGTCCTATGTGTATGGTTTAGAGTTTGCTCCAGTAATACCAAACCTATGATATGGTATATGATAAACCATAGCTAATTGGGCATTTCTTCCAATATCTGATGAAGTTGATGTTTATGCACAAAGTATGCTACACACAATCATTTTTTAAGAAATCTTAAACATAAATAACATTTTTTTCTTTAAATTTTAAATACGTAATTTGTATTAAAAGATGTATAGATTTATAATATTCTTCTTTATATAGAAAAAAACTTATACAGACTAAAATTGCTTCTCTCTAAATTACTTCTTTGTGAATTAACAACTACCTAAAAACTTAGCTTAACAATTAAATTCCACTCGCTTATATAGCAGAGACCTAAAATATTCATCACGTGATGTCTCACATAAAATGACCAACTACAGACTGAATAGACTAACATGCTATTTGAATTAGCTATAGTACTTAATATTTCCAACACAAACCACTCTACCTTAATTTGATAATTAGGTCCAAGGTGTTTATACACAAAAGGCCATGAGAAGCCAATAATCAAGAGTGAAAAAGTACTCACAAGCATATTTGACACAATATCGTCCTCACTACATTACTCCAACTCTCTAAATTTGATCAAAATAATACTCACAAACATGACCCAAAATAGTGTTCACTGCATTCCGCGAGTGCCCATCCAGCCCATAGAAGACAAACTCCAAATGCTTTGTTGACCATCCTCCAAATAAAACAAACAACATTCACAACACACTTCCAAATTACACGTGACCATCTACTTTCAAATTTCAGTCATAATTGCTTTCATATCTCGTAATTCTATTTCCTGAAAAACACTATCACACAGTAAATTACTCGATAGAAATCATTGGAAATCATGTCTATTTTGAATAAGAATTACAGTGACAATTCGGAAATAATGAATGGGAAAAATCATTAATCCTCGACATACAGCTGCACTAATCATTACAAGATCAGTTTTGACGTCGAGTGTGCGATAATTATGCCGATAGGCGTATATATGTTAGAATTTTGGGGTGGACTACCATCTATGCTTTTTCATCTACCGATGAGAATGAGACAAGTATACTGCCCACATTGATTCTATTGTAGTCATCCAAGATTAAATGAGAATGAGACAAGTGTACTGTCCAGATTGATTATATGAGTATCGTCCAAAATTAATAATTAATAATTTAAAACAAATTAAAAAATAAGTTAATTAACATGTGATAAGTAGAGTTAGTGATAGTTGTAAAAATTAAAATTAATCTTCAACTATTCGATTATTATATACAACTATTAGCTTAACACAAATGTGTCTAGAACTATTAGCTTAACTTCAACTCTAATCAAAGTTATATTGGATCACTATTAGCTTAACTATTATATGCAACTATTATGTTAACTCCAATGATTGTACAACTATTAGCTTAACTACAACTCTAATTACTTACAGCTTAGTCCAAGTGCATTTGGCATCTAGGGGTCTAGCTAATGTGCAGTCATGTAAGAGTCAAACTCCAAATAAAATAGTTCAAACTCTTAATAAATTCCTCTGAAATGATGTGATAACTGCACTTAGTGGCATGGTATTGTGCAACTCATGTGACATTGGAACTCCACCTACCAATTGGAATTCCACTTAATGTGCCTAAGGCTTAGTCGAACTCCATTTGGAAGCTAGAAGTCATGATAACTCATAGCTCTTTTATTAACTACAATAGATTTATATTAGCTTAACTATTAGATACAACTATTATCTTAACTCCAATGATTATACAACTATTAGCTTAACTTCAACTCTAATTACTTAAGGCTTAGTTCAACTGCATTTGGCATCTAGGAGTCTAGCTAATGTGCAATCATGTAAGAGTCGAAATCCTAACAAAATAGTTTGAACTCCTAATAAATTCATTTGAACTCATGTGACAACTACACTTAGTAGCATCGTATTGTGCAACTCATGTGACACTCAAACTCCACCTACCAACTGGGAGTTTAGTTAATGTGCATAAGGCTTAGTCACGATAACTCAGAGCTTTTTTATTAACCACAACAGATTTATATTAACTTTTAAATTAACTATTAATCATTCGAACTCCTTATAAACAATTATAAAAAATAAAAAATAGCTCATGTGATAACTGAACTTAATGTCATGGTAATCTGTAGTCCATGTGACAGTTGGACTCCATCTAGCAGCTCGAAGTTGAGTTAATTAGTCAAACTGCATTTTACAGTTGGGAGTTGAAGTAAAGTGCAGTTAGGTTAAGCCCAATGATGATACAACTTTAACTTAACTTCAAGTCCAATCACAAATTTTAATTGAACTACAATGGTTCATATATTAACTTTTAAATTAACTATTAGATACAATTATTAGTTTAAATCCAATGATTCTAGAATTATTAGCTTAACTTTAACTCTAATCGCAATTATATTGGATAACTATTAGATTAACTATTATGTTAACTACAATCATGATACAACTATTAAATTAACTTCAGTGGTGATATATTTCTCTGAACTTATTCCAAACATATTAATCTTATTAATATGATTGTTGCTAGCTAAATTTCATTCTATATTCAATATACTGTATCGCTATTCTATCTACAAAAGCCTATAATATCCATTAGACTTTAGTCGGTGAAGAGAAAGAGACGATAATATCTATTAGAGTTAACTCTTGAAACAACTCCTCGTTGATATTGGTCTGCAGGTATCCCTACATTGGAGTGACCACGCTCGTGCTTCTCAGTCGCTTCTGATAGCAGGTGGGCCTAACCTTTCGTCCAGGAAGCATATTGTATGTGGTCCGTAAGAACAGAGTGGACCACATTGTTACACCATTACAATCTCTTCACGTGAATCTCTGGATCTGCTCGATATACGGTCCTCACCTTAGGTTGTTATATATACCAAAAGTTTCCTTTCTTTTCATATAAGTCTTCTGCAACCTTCCAATTAGTATTAGGTTTTAAGAAAGAGCCTTCACTTTGATTTTCCTCAGCTAATCAATTAAGGAAATGGCAAGAGGATTGAGAAATGCGCAAATTCTTTTTTTGAAGCAGATAATCAAGGCATTTTGCAAGTTTGCAAAGGGCTATAAGGCTACCGGATATGCCCTTTCTCGAAAGAAGACACACTACTTCGTCATGGATGTTAAAACCACTAATCATAATTTTGTTTATATTTCCTAACTGTCTGTCAGTTAAATAGACAGTTATGGTATTGTAACTATATATGTACCTCTATGTACATTGCTAATGAATTGAATCGTGAATGCCTTTTTCTGCCCATGTTTTTATTCATGGTTTCCTAATTCCTTCTTGGCTTCACTTATGTTTCTACATTCTTTTTATTATGCATCTAACAGTGGTATCAGAGCACCATAAGATCAGTGGCCTTGATTGAGAGAGTTTGTGTGAACATTCAGAGCATTAGGTTGCAAGAAGAGATTGCTGCTATATGCGCCCCTTGCCGATCATAAAGCTCTTGCTAAATTGTGTGAGAGAAGAGAAACCTGAATGAAGATTTAAGAAATTGTAAAGACACTAGAAGATCCCTGGCGTGAATATTCAGAGTGCATTTGTGGAGACCGGATCCAGTTTGACAGAATTCATAGTTGTTCATAGTGCAGCGGCTTCAGCCAACTGGTTCGCCTAAAGACAATCACAGCCAGCAAGGGTTTGGAAAGAGCAAGTCGTTCATGCAATAGCCGTAAGTAGATAAATGATAAAAAAAAATTTCCTTGGTGTGAATCCAGATT
>LPNX011125716.1:76509-98691 GCA_001517045.1 Pseudotsuga menziesii | reverse complement strand
GCATACCGTTATTCTTCAATCAGTGAAGAAAAAGTATTCTGTAAACAATGTATGCTGTAAGCCTTGAGATAAGCATTTAAGGTATTTAATATATTTTTTTTTAAAAAAAAAATTTGAAAGGAGTGTATTTTTTATATATTATTAAGACAGATGCCTTTGTTTATATTTTGAGGAAGATTTTGTGAAAGGATGGCCAGAATGGAAGAACTCTTCCATCTACTACAATCATCGCTCAACGCGACTCCAGGATCTACAATTTCTGTGAACAAGAAAATATTTAACAAAGTTATTACATGTTTGCAAAACATGCACAAAAAAATCGACATGTTCAAAACACAAAACAAGTTATTATCTGATGAACTGAGTCTTCTCCGAGAGCAACATGTTGATCGTGAAAAAGAGGACAACGAGCATTTTTCAAATATGAAAGAAATTAGTGAATTCAATCTTGCAGACACTAGGATAAGAAATGAAAATCCTAGTATGAATGAAAAAATTCTGACAACTGAAGATAAAAACATGGCAAAGACAAAGGAATGTGGAGTTGCTACCAAGTTTGTAAGGCCGTGGGAAGAATTGTTGTTTAAAAGAAATAAATATGGTTTAGGATATGAAAACTGTGATAATCTTTTCCATATTCCAAATTATAGAAAACCAGTTAGCTTTGTGAGTGGAGGATTTCTGGTTGATGCCAATCAAAAGGAAGAATTTGCAGACAGTAATCAGGTACATAATGATATTGCAGTTGATAACTTGAACAAAGGATCTTTTAAGTGCCACCATTGTCATAGAGTTGGCCATGTTGAGTCTTATTGTTTTGATCTTCACCCCTGTAGCCTTTGTGGGAAGAAAAATCATCTTTCCGACCGTTGTGAGAAAAACAAGAATCTTCAGCGGAAACAAATAAGTTTTGAGTGGTTAGGTACTTGGCGTTGGTGTTTGGAAGCCAAGTTGTTGGCAAGATCTTATCAGCGAGTTTATAGTCATGTACTACACAGTTTGCAGGGTGCAGTTTCTACAGTTGATGGTTCTTTATGTTTTGTTGATTTGAGGGAAAGACCAAGGCCCCTTTGATATTTGATATATTTTTTTTAAGGTGAGATTGTTCCTGAGAGGGGGGAAATGAATGTCAGAAACAAAAATAAAAATAAAAATGGTTGGTGGTATTCCTAAAACCACTTGATTGCTTTGGTTGGTTAGTGGTCATCCTAAAACCACAAATTTAGCAAAAGCCTTCATCTTCTGCTAATTTGTGTCAGAGACTTTGTTTTTTTGCTCTCTGAATTTGCTTGACATAGTTGATCGTCAAGTAATGGCAGTTTTTTCCGGCAAGGACAAACTTATGATTAAGGGGGGATGTTAAAACCACTAATCATAATTTTGTTTATATTTCCTAACTGTCTGTCAGTTAAATAGACAGTTATGGTATTGTAACTATATATGTACCTCTATGTACATTGCTAATGAATTGAATCGTGAATGCCTTTTTCTGCCCATGTTTTTATTCATGGTTTCCTAATTCCTTCTTGGCTTCACTTATGTTTCTACATTCTTTTTATTATGCATCTAACAATGGAAGATGAAGCCATAGGCAGATCATGCAGTTCTCTGCCCACAGATGTCCCCAACGGACACTGCGCGGTATATGTTGGAAAAGAGAGAAGAAGATTTGTCATTCCTGCGAGTTATTTCAATCATTCTTTGTTCCGGGCATTGTTAGAGAAGGCCGAAGAGGAGTATGGGTTTGGTCACCAAATGGGACTCACCCTCCCGTGTGACGAAGTTGCTTTCGAATATCTGACGTCCATGTTTGCAAAATAGGATCACGCAGCACCTGCAAATCTGAAGTGGGATGAAATCATTTATTTGTACTCCCAAAAGGCGATTGACAGCAGATTCTAAAGTGTACATACTTATCAATTTATCGTTGCAGTACTCTCCTTTAACACGAATGGATGCCATATTTCCCGTGTTAAAAGACGAGACCTGATTGAATCTTCTTGGATTTGAACAATCTAAGGATGTATGGTAGTCTAGTATAGTGGAGCTGGTTCGGTATATGTCCAACCGCTTGAGACGAAAAGTCGATTCTAGTGGGACTTAATTTCAAGAAAGAGGAATCATAAGGGTTTTCACAGCAGCTAGGAGGCCTTTGTATCTGTATTTTGGGCTAGCATGATTCTTGTTAAATCGAAAGACCATATTAACGACGGTTGAGACTAACTTATCTCTCCGCAGTGCACACATTTCTAAAGAAATTTAAAAATTCAGACATAGCAAAGGAATGCTAGATCTGCTTTCTATTTTCATTACTTTTCTCTTATGGTGCCTTTAAATGTGATTAATCCTAATCATGTTCCATGTTATGCCAACCACAACATTTCATTTTGACGTTTATCTTCATGAAGTGTAATACATGCAATTTTTATATTTTTAAAATCTCTTTTAAAGGGGAATGGAGAAGGAAACCTAAATTCGCTGTAACCAGGAACAACAAGTCAATAGATCAATTTAATTAATCGTGTATCCTCACTCAGTTCAAATTAATTAATGATACATCCTCACTTTATTCTTCCATTTATTAAGACGAAGGCCTATTATTTCCATTCATAATGGGGTGAATTAGGGTGGGAGGAGGTTCCATGTTTTCAGTTTTGTAAAGTGTGTAAAGATGAAATTAAGCAATCCTTATTATATTCTTTGTACTTATAATCTGAGAGTTGAAGATTTGACCACCAATTTTAATTAATTGATTATTCAATAGTTATCGGGGTTAATTCATTGGATTCATATTCATCCCTTAGCAGCTACTGCAACAGATTAACGCTTCATCCTCACTCTATTCTTCCATTTTTTAAGCCGAAGGCTTATTATTTCAATTCAGAATTTGGTGAATTAGGGTGGGAGGAGGTTGCATATTTTTAATTCCATAAATTATGAAAGAATGAAATTAAACAATCCCTAATTATATTCTTAGTACTTATAATCTTAAAATTGAGAGTTTGCCAACCAATTTTAATTAATTGATTATTTAATAGTTATGGAGGTTAATTCAATCAATGCAAGGTTAATTCATTGAATTCATATTCAGCCCTTAGCAGCTACTCCAACATATTAAGGCTTCAACCACGTAGGTCTTAATTGGTATGTAATGTGACATGCAACCAAATTGAATGTTTGGTAGAAAAGAGATGGCATGTGAGTCAACACCAACGGCATCTGTTCCCATTATATTGGGTGTATCTTTTTTTAGTGTGTGTCTTCAATTTTGTTAGGAATTGTAATCTCAGCCATCAATTATGGTTAATAGTGCATTAATTAGTTGGTTAGTTGAGTAGTTGTTTGGTTCCCTTTTCTAGAATTAATGATCCCTAGTATTTATGTTACATGGAATTGACAAAGGGTTTTGTTATTAGCTAATCTTATATATGTTGTTGGTTAATAATGAGAAGGAAATTGATTTTCTCGTTCTGTCATATATTTTTGGTTCATCTATATTTTGTTAATCTCTAACATGGTATCAAATGGTATGGCCCAATCCATTTCTTTTTCCTTTTTTTTTGAGTAAGCCTTTTCACATAGTGGAAAGAACATACATATCAAAGTCCAATATTAGATACATAGGTTGTTAGTTGTGATGAAGACACAACTCATCGAAGTGGAAGGATCACGGTACTGGCCTAATAAATTTTTTTCTTCTCTATTGAAGTGTTGATGCAACCTATCGTATAAGGAAATGCATCACCTTCAAATAGACACACCCTTGTAATGACGAAGAAGGTGTCACCACCGCTCTCTTTTCAGACAAACGACGTCACTGATGCAGTCATCTTTAAACCGAAGTGTGTTGATCGTTGTCCACTTACAATGTTTTTGGGTAATGCAATGTGGCAATAAAACAAGTTGCATCGTCCTTTTTTCAGAAAATATATCTATTTAGTTATACCAGCATGGATACTGAAAATATATCCATTTAGTCATACCAGCATGGCTACTACTAGCACACAAGAAATTTGAAGCAGATCTAGTACTAACTGATGTCAATTATGAGTTTTGGTCTATCAACATGAAGATGTTTCTCCAGCTCAATGGTTGAAACCGAGTTCAAGGAACCTAATGCAAATGATCTAGCCACAATGTCTAATGCCCAAAAGAATGTCTTAAAAGCTCGTCGAGACGGAGATCTCACACCAAAATGGTTGATCCAAAGCTACATTGAGGAGTCCATTTTCCCGTGGCTCTCATGATCTACTGGTGCACATCAATCTTGGAATCTGCTTGCATCTTACAACGAAACAAAGCAAGTAAAAAAGGTAATATTACAAATCCTTTGATTTCAATTTAAAAGGAAAAAAATGAAGGAAACTAAATCAATGGTAAGATTACAAACCCTTGGAGTTCATCTTGAAAGTATACAAATAAAGGAAACTGAAACTATAAATCAATTTATGATAGATGTTTCGGGAATTGCAACCCAATTTCAAATCCATGGCAAACCTCTAGAAAAAAAAGGTAGCTGTTAAGAAGATTCTAAGGTGTCTCACCAAGAAATTTTCTATGGTGGTGACTACCATAGAAGAAGAAAAATATTTGTGTGTGCTTAGCCTAGAGGAATTGACTATAACCTGCTATCTCATGAAGCTCGAATCAATCAAGTAGAACAGTTGTTGACAAATGCTTTCAACACCAAATCTTTCCTCAGTAGAAGTTGATGCATGCGAGGAAAAGACAAAGGAAGAAAAGGTCAAGGTCCTTCTAATATAGAGGACAAAACTAGTTGTGAGCATTATATCAGTCAAATGATTATCACAACTCTCTAGGTTAGAGGGGGAGAGGCAAGAGATGGACCAATAAGTCCAATACTCAATTCAACTTCTACAAGAATTATGACCATTATGAACAAGAATGGAGAAAGAAGAAAGCAGACTAGAACTGTGGTCAAGCTCATGCCTCAAAAGTGGAAGAAGAATCATCAAAGGTTATGCTCGTCTCATATCAAGCAATAGAAGAACACTGCAACAC
Organism: Pseudotsuga menziesii; assembly: GCA_001517045.1. Lineage (NCBI taxonomy): Eukaryota > Viridiplantae > Streptophyta > Pinopsida > Pinales > Pinaceae > Pseudotsuga > Pseudotsuga menziesii. The sequence goes on along the minus strand of LPNX011125716.1, from coordinate 93,669 downwards.
ATATTTATGGCTACTTCATAGCAGCTGCAACAATCACATGACAAGTAACACATGAGAGTAAATTTGAAGTCAAAATGGGCCTTTTAACTCTAATTTGAATTCCATGTCATCATGTGTTAGCCAATGAAATTTCTTTAAATTTGAAATACCGTAGAGGTCTTAAACAATTTTTTACTATAAATTTGGGGATAGGTATCATAAAAAAACTACTTTTTTTGTTCATATTTTTGACATATCTCCCTATGTTTTTACTCAAATTTCGATCCGGAGGGTTCCTTGGATGGGGAGCTAAATTCCACATCCAACGAATACCCACTTGGCATACTTTTAACTGACCTTGCTACCCCAAAATCAAGAAATACCTGAAAAAAACGTGATGATGATGATCATCATGTTTTTTCACGTATTTATTGCTTTTGGGGTAGCAGGGTTTGTCAAAAGTATGTCAAGTTGGTAGTCGTTGGATGCAGAATTCAATTCCACATCTAACGATCTCTTCTTATAGAAATTTGAGTAAAAGCACATGCAAATATGTCGAAAATACAAACAAAAAGAAGTTATTTATTTTCTTCCTCCAAAATTAATAAATATTATTTTATTATTTTAACTATTATTTTATTAATTTTCCTTATGAATCCGAGTTTGAGTTGAAATTTCCTCTAATAGACATTATTCTCTAGTTTGGGCTCATGTGTTGTCACAAATATCAAACTAGGAGATAAATTTCTAGTTCCAACAAAAGCCAAAGGTATTATTGATGTCCTTACCAAGCATAATGAGAAGAAATTTATTCATGAGGTTTTTCTATGTACCAAATATTATTGTAAATCTCATGAGTGTGGGTCAATTACTCGAGAACAAATATGATCTTCGATTTTGAGATACATAATGTATTATTTATGATAATCCCCCAAGTAGGAGACTAATATCTAAAGTTAAAATGACCAAGAATAGGATATTTCCACTCACTGTAAAAAGTTTCAACTTTACGCAATGAGTGGCCCATACTGTCCTTAGTGGAGATGAAACATGGCTATGGTATTGTAGATTTGGCCATGTTTCCTTCTAAAGTGTCAGTCTTCTCCATAAATAGTCCATGATCAACGGGTTACTAGTTATAAATGAACAATCCAATTCTTGTGAGGACTATATCATTGGGAAACATCAAAGGGACAACTTGCCCACTTCTACATATCGAGCCAAAGAATATTTTTAGATAGTTCATACAGACCTCATTGGACCCAGGCAAACCATCCCATCGGAGGCACCTTTTATTTTTTAAGATTTATTGATGATGTTAGTAGGAAAATATGGATTTATCTCCTCAAGATCAAATTAGATACCTTCTCGAGGTTCAAATATTTCAAATCCCTCATGAGAATCGAGAAACATTTCATAACCACATACACTCAATTGCAAAATGGAGTTTCCGAATGAAAGAATGAGACCATCATGAACATTGCATGTAGAATGGTGTCACATGAGAATCTATTACATGAGTATTGGAATAAATCTGTTTCATGCTTGGTCTACTTGATCAACATATCAGCCACAATGAGTGTCGAGGACAAGATTCTTTAAGAAGCATAGAGTGGCACTAATTCTAGTGTTTCACATCTAAGAGTTTTTTATTCTGTTCAATTCTCACATGTACCTCATGAAATTAGAAGAAATATGGAAATGAAGAGTGAGTGGTGCATTTTCAATAGTTATAGTGAACATCACAAGGCTTACAAGTTGTATAATCATGTCACCAAAAATATTGTGGTGAGAAGAGATGTGAAGTTCCTTGAAGGAAAATGCTGGAGTGATCCTTCAGACATACATGAGAAAGAAAGTGGAGATATGCTAGATCTACCTATTAGATTTCCAATATTGGAAGTGTAGTGGTAAGAAGATACACCAGTAGATACTCCATCTCACACCATAAAATGAGAAGTTTGAGGGACTTATATGAGAAGACTCGTATTATAGATGAGCAATTACAGTATGCTCTATTTTTGTATTAGCACACATCTTTTGATGAAGAAATAAATGATGCACATTGATTATAAGCAATGAATGAAGAGATTGATGCAAGTGAGAAGAATTAGACTTGAGATCTTATTGATATCCCTATAGAAAAAAACTAGTATTGGAATCTAAATCGGTTTAGAAAACCAAAATGAATAAAAAATGAGTGTTAGAAAAGAACAAGGAAGGTTGGATGCCAAAGGATATGCATAGCAGTATGGTGTAGATTATGATGAAATCTTTGCTCGAGGAGCAAGGATGGATACCATCAGAGGTGTACATGCAATTGTAATAGAAAATCAGTGGCTTGTTTATGAAATAGACTTGGAATCTGCCTTTCCCAATATTATTCTTGAAGAAGAATTCTATGTATACCAGGCACTTTCATATACTATCAAATGACATAAACACAAAGTGTTTAAGCTGAAAATTTTCTTGTATGGTATAAAACTAAATCCAATGGCTTAGTACAGTATGATTGACTCTTATCTCATCAACAATGGGTTCAACAGGAGAAATAATGAGCTCACTCTATATTTAAAAACATATCACCAATGTAAAATGTTCAGTGTGTGTCTTTTTGTTTATGGCGTGATTTAGGATGACAATCTCATGCTTGAAGAATTCAAGATCGTCATGAAAAAGGGATTTGAGATGACCGATCTAGGTTTGATGAAGACCTTTCTTGGTCTAAATTTTACACAAAGTAAACAAGGCATTTTCATTTGTTAGCATAAGTATGCTACTGATATTTTGTAGACATTCAAAATGTATAAATGTAAACCAATAGAAACCCCATTGCCTTAGGATCCAAGTTAACAAATAATGATGATGGACCAATAGTAAATTCTACACTCTATAAAAGAATGGTAGGAAATTTAATGTAATTGACAACAACTATACCTAATTTGATGTATGTTGTAAGTCTTATTTCTATATTTATGGAGTCTCCCAAAGACTCACTGAAAAGTTGGAAAAATAATTATGAGATATGTGGCCGAAACATTTATATATGGATTTTTCTACACTCATTCACCATAAAATACTCTCAGAGTGTACAATGATAGTGATTTTGCAGGAAGTATTGATGATAGTAAAAACACATTTTGTAATGCTTTCCATTTGCGTAGAAATATGATCTCTTGTGCATCTAAAAAACAATATATTGTCACCATGACATCTATAGAGGTAGAGTATGTAGCAGCCACCACAACATATTTCCTTGCAGTTTGGATAGAAGACTTTTAAAGGATGCCGGACACACAGAAAATGATCAAACACCTATCTTTTACGACAATGAGTTTTAAAATAATATTGTCCAAACATAATGTGTTTCATACAAAGATAAAACATATTGACAAATTCTATTATTTCATTCATGAGTTAGATAATAATGCATATATTACTTTACTATTTTGTGGCTCTAAGGAGAAATTGCGTCACATGTTTACCAAACCATTGGGAACACTTGATTTTGAGTTTCAAAGATGGGAATTCACACGAAGTTGGTTCCACTTTTTAGTGCCACTTAAGAAATCGGAAATGCACTTCTGAAGTGTAAATTGAGAACGCATATGCATTATTGATGGTACATTTAGAATAACCTGAGCCCAAACACAAGGCTAAGGTTAGTAAGGAAGTATCACATATGCATTATGTAAAAGTTAAATATCGCATATGCGATTTAGTATGCACTGAATTTGCAGCTTGACTGATCTATGGTTATCAAATATTAAAATATTAAATATCAAATGCATATCAAACTTGGACTGAAATATGTTAAACTTCTATAATGAATAGTATGACTATGACGTCGATGATTATGAGGATGATGATGACTATGATGGTGATTATGATGATGATGATGATGATGATGAGGATGATGAGGATGATTACTATGATGATTGAGGATGAGGATGATGATGATGATGATGATGATTATTAAAATCAAATGCAATGACATTGTTGAGTAAAATCATGAATCATTTGAAACTTTGGCTCTATACAGGGCGGATGATAAATCTTGTTAAGATATATATGCCATTTGATTGAATTTTGGCCATCCATCCTTAATCAAAGATTAAAAGAACCAGACATCCTTAATCAAGGATTAAAAGAACAAGATAATGATTAAAAGAATACGATAACTATAACAATCTTGATTAAAGTCACCTATCGCCTATCGACGAATCATCACCAACAGTTTCCAGTGAGAGCATACGTTTGTAATGTCCCTCTTATATGCCCTAGTATTTTGTTTATCATTATTAAAATGGTTCTCTCGTGAGGAGCTCAAGGACAAGGCCCCACCAGAGACAAGACCTAGCAATCTATAAGAGAAAATTTCCTAAGTGGCAAACCTAGGATTACTAGAGACTTTAACTGAACACAATGACGAGCAAAAATCGACTAAGGGGATAAGGGAAAAAGATGATTTAAGCCTAAAACCTCACCCTTAGACTTAAAATGCTTGGTCATTAAATACACGCTTGTTGGTGGGCCTTTGGGCATTGCAAAGCAACCCCCTACTTGACTAAGGGGGAGGGAAGTCGACCAGTCAAGCTTACAACAAACCACTAGACCATTAAACTTATGGTCAGTCGAAAAGAGAGTCTTGTTAAGATACTATAGTTTTAGGGAGTTGAAATCGTCCTCCTTATTTTTAAAACTTAACCAACATAAAAACATTTAAGAGTGAAGTTAAAAAGCTTTATAATAAAAAAAAAAGAGACCTAAGGGGTTAAACCTTCAAAGGAGCTAAAGGTCGCAGCCTCCTTAAAAATATTTATTCACCTTGAGCATACCTGGTCTAAACATGGTGATATACCATCTACATGAACTAATGGATTAAGACTTATGCTAAAGAATTGAGACTTACACTGTACTTGTGGTACATATGTTTAGCATATAATTTTATTCATCCCAATGGGAAACACCTACGTAGGTTGGTGTAGTAAATGTCCTGTATGCCATTATAGCACATTGCATAATGGTGTTGAAAAACTGGTTTTGAAGTTGAAACTGAACAAGAAAAATAGTTTGGTAAATAAGAGAAATGCATGCCTGTCATTAATTACTCTACGGTGAAATGTGAGGAGGTTTGTCGGGGATAAGATAGTGCCATAATATGTGCCTTAATTCCTGGGGAATCTTGGTGCACCCTAGGTGAAGAAATCTGTCGCCCCTTTGTGTTATAAATAGGTCATGAATTTTTCTTGTGAGGGGGGGGCGTGCAGGGAGCTGAAAAAGACCTGCTCTGCATCTTGTAAGAAGAACTGCGGTTGTCTTGCGGGAGTTGACTCACCTGAGGAGTCGTGTCTACAGCCTACGCCAAAGGATTCCTTACCGATTAAGGAAGCTTTGGTAGACTCTAATTCCATTATTTTTCTCACATTAATATATGTGATTTCAGGCTCGATGAAAATACATCGTAGATAGGTATCAGGTAGGGGTCTGGATAAACTATGCGTTTTTGCAGGCTTATGTTCCATGTCTAATTTAGACACATGCTATGAGTTAAGGTCATCCTTGATGCATAGGATTTCATTAGGTTTTCAGCCTCAGGGATTGTGCCCAACACCTTTCCTATATACAAGATCCCGAAATATTACATGTATATGAGTGCGATCTCCCTAGCCTAATTATGGAAGTAAGTTGTAACCCTAATTTCTGCAAAACATAAATTGATAGGCGGTTACCTGATTATACCTTTATTTTCCATGATTTTTTTGATATACGGCTTCGGTTCTAAAGTCTATAAGTAAATAGATCAAAATATTACCTGAGGGTCTGGCTAACATAGACCATGGATCCCTTTATCTACATGATGAGCTTGGTTAATTGCCAGAATATGGTAAGGTGGATCCAATATGATTCTAGTTACTAGGGTTTGTTGGTTTGGTAAATGGACTAGTCTTGAAACATTGATGGTGGAGCGTTTTCTGTCTATTTTACTAAGTCATTTTTTGATCACTAGTGTGGTTCTATCATGTGATAACATTGGCTGTGAATAACTACTTGCAGGTCGTAACAGCGTCTATAGCTTTCGGGACTGCGGTAGTGTTGAGAGGATGTTTTTCAATACCCCCTTTCTTTAATTTTTCTTGAAAGTGTTATGTCATCTTTCTGAAAGTTGTTTTGCAGTCTATGTCTTACACTGAACTACTATCGCTATGAGCCGGTCAAATGTTTTAAAATTGTCCTCGTGAGCTACAATCTGCTGACAAAAGTAGTTCGAAACCTCCAAATATCTTTGTATATGTTCCAACTTGGAATGTTTCTGACACCTTTACGCCTCAAGGAGCATATGCGTGTCTTTAGTTCATTTGATGATCATAGAGGACCTTTGGTAACTAAGCTGGATATTAGCAGGTTCACCATAGATTTGCAAATGTAGCAAGATCCCTTGTTACTGGAGGGGTATTTTTTTGTTTTTTTGACTTAAGAAAGACCTGTCTGTGTCATTTATCCTATAGAACTTCCTTAAGGTACTTTTTCTATGTTTAAATACTTTTTGGAAACACTTGCAGCTAAAACAATACAACGTTCCATTGACAGACTATAGACGTACCCCTATGAAGGTTGGTACTAGTCACCGTAGGCTTTATCTCTTCAATGCAACCATGGCCAAGTTCTGAACTTATAAGGAAAGCAACGTTTGTTTCTAAAACCCTTACTGGATAACCACTTCACTGGTTAAACTATTGTAACCTTTAATAGATGGTAAAGGCGATGAAAATCTTCGAACTCGGAATTCAAATCTCCCTGAGATATGAATTATGAATTGTTACAAAGACCCTGTGAACTGTTTCAAAGGCCATCCAATAGGGAAAATTGGTATTTTTGAAAGTATCTCTTTGCGAAGAGATTTGGGGTGGTGTAAGCGCCACAACATTGTAACCTTCTTCTCTTCAATAAATCAATAAAAGACTAACCAACTTTGTGGACGTCGCCTTGTGGACGAGGTGAACCACCTAATACAGTGTCTCGCTTACTAATGTATGTGTCATATGTGTGATGTTGGTGTATACTTTCTATTGAATGTCAGTCTTATGCTTTTTGACAGAAGAATTTATGATCTGATTGATGGTCAATTAAATTGTTTATGATAGGCTATTTTATTGATACCAGTGTTCATGAAAGATAATTAAATCTTACAGTTAGAAATATACATATGTTTCAAGGAGGAAGTCACCTTGATAGGGAAATGTCCCTTTGTCTTTGTCTAAGTGTTTACAAATTAAATAAAAAGAAAGCTTTTTAGGCAATCATGGCATTAATTAATATCTCGGATGGAATTGTTCCCGGGAATCCTATGGGGTTTGTCACTTAAACCAAGGAGTGGGCGAACCCTGTAAGTTGGCGTTTTCTCTTGTATTAATTGTTGTCTATTCATTTTGTTCCGTGGTATTGGCTTGCACAATTAACACTTGATGTCTGCAGTCTTGTTGAATGTTTGAAATACCATAGGAATGGTAAAGCCATAAGAGTTATTGTTATCATATGAATTTTTCTTGTCTTTTCAATAGTTCTATTTTAAAGACACAATAGTTCTGTTTAAAGACACGATAAGTGTTGGCAGTTTTGATTTGTATCTTGGGGAAGTTACATTAAAGAAAATTGGCATGAATGGACCAGGGTGTGGTATAAATTGAAGGTTTTAGGATATGCTATTGTTATGAATGAAAATGCATCTTATATGTTTCATTAATCAAGAATAAACAATGAATAGGTCCGTGGAATAGATCACCTTCGTTTAAAGGAAGAGTAGCCCTTTAAATTAGGTATCTTGATGACGGATGCCGGGTGGCTAAAGATCAACTATAAATTGTTTCCTTAAGAGAAATCCATAATGTTAGTCGAAGCTTAACTTAGGTAAGATAAAGTTAAAAGAACAATGGAGGATTTTTTCACTCTAAGTCCTAGTAAATTGGATGAATTTTTCCCAAGTTGATTTTTGGTAGGGAAGGATGGATGTAAATGATAGTTATACAATTTATTTAGATGCGCTTCATTGTAATTCCAAAAACAAATCGAACTATCATTAACAGGATTGATTGATTTTGCAGTAATAGCGAAGCAAAGGCAAAGCAAGATATAGGCAAAATCTTACCATTTTCGCACATAACAGCACTGAGGTATGAGGGGTACGCTACATATGGTATCATAGCAAGAGTTGAATGCTTGGGCCTATTTGGGCTCAAATTAATTTCCGCATATTTCGTTTTAGGAACTAACGATTGATTTTTGCTCTGCAATGACAAAAAAAAAGTCCACATTGTCCGACAATATAGGTACTTTAAGTTGTACCAAATGAAAATGTTTAATTGACCTTGTAGTTGTGCAGGAGGAGGAGGAAAATCTTCTCAAGACCACAATAAATATGGCCATTACCTTTCCCACTTCCACGTTAGGCCAACGACATAAGTGCAGAGGTATCTGGTTATTTGCTTTATTTTCTTTTGAAAAGATTTATGAATGGCTAATGCAATTATTGAATATTTATTTAGATTGCATGAGAAAATTCTTGGCAAGGTACAAGAGTCCTTCAAGTCAAAATCACGGTCGACAAAGGGACTATAGTAATTCTACAATAATAATATAGGAACTGAATTATTGATTTTTGGAATTCCATGTGGGAAAATAATATTTTTGTAGTAGTTATGGCATTGAGAGGGTTACCTAATGGAATGTAGTACTGCTAAAGACCTAATAAGAATTGAGTATTTGATTATAAGTTCTCTAGACCTAAGCTAGGATTCAAAAAAAAAAAAGAGGAGTAAGTGGCTCAGGAGAGTATACTCCCAAGTCTCAGAAATATTAATGTGTAAAGAAACATGGTTAGATATGTGTAGATATAAATATTCATACACAACTTGCCTAAATTCCCTTGGGATAGCAAGGTAGCTAGAAAATGGGAGATTGAATGATGATTTTGGAATAACTATGTTTACCTTGGAAACTCTCTAAAAATATGTGCCGCAAACTTTTAGGTATAAGTGAAATGGTTTAAGCAAGAGGATAAGAACTAGTAAAGTGGTAGCCATGCTAAAACATGCATTTTCAACACAAGTCTTGGCGGATATTTCCTGTAATTGGAAGTCACTGTTTAAAGCATTTCGGTTACTCTAATGAGTCACATCCTCTGCTATTCTATATTCGACAAGACTAAAATTCTAGTTAAATATTTTGATGAAAAACCAGATGCAAAGATTATAACCTAGTTTACTAACATAAACATTGGTTACTTGATCTAACATTTTGGTGGTTTAATGACAACCAACTGAAACTAGGCTTATCTTACCTTGGAGGGCTTGTTTCCTGTGTGATCTCTTTGGGCATTAACATGGTTGAAGAATTGCCTTTAAATAATCAAGTATATAAATCTTGAAAGTGAATGTCATTGGTCCTCCAACAACCTTGCACTTAACATTGGTATCATTTACTTCAGGTTTGAGTTCACTGCCTATGGAAATTTTGGTTGAATCACATTGGATTGCTGCTAACCTTTTGGTTGAATATTCAGATCCTTAATTGGTATCCAAATTAAATTGATGACATAGGCGTCAATTCTGAATTTGTTTTGTAATTGATTGCTGAAATTTTTACAATTGAAATCTGGTTGTTGGTGAATTTTCCCTTTGGCATTTTTTCTCCTCTCTCGTGTTTGAATACTAAGGATTGATTTAATGCTTAAAGAAGGTTTGACATGGTAGGAAAATGAAGGATGAAGGTTGATAATGATTTTGTGGTTATAAATCCATTAATAGAGGTATTAAAGCTTTTATGTGTTGAACCTTATTGCTTGTGATATATACATATACAAGTCAAGCACTATCTCTTTATGTTCATGATAGTGCTGAATTGAGTGTTGAAATCCTTAGAGAGATTAATTGGAAAATTTAATTCTTGATCCGTGTAGATCATGCTAGGGCTGTTTTGGACATTGGTGAATAATGTTAAACATACTGAAAGGTCTTGGTATAGATACAAATACCAGCTTCATAACTGATACGTAAATGAATTCTTAGAATCATGCTCTTATTGGTGAATGTTCTAGAATTGGATTCTTGTGCTTGGGTTGGAGTTTGATTTTGAACTATGTTATGTTTTGATTTTCTCATGGATGGTAATTTCATTTGGGTATTGATCTAGTAGAATAATTGTTTGAAGGGATGTGTATTGATGTCATTTTCCTATTTGTAGATTCAAGTAAGAACCCTAACATTGATCCTAGAGCTAGATTAAAAAGTCTTATTGGTAATCTTGGGATTAAAGCCATTGATAATTTGATAGCATTTTGCTTGGGTCATACTGAGATTGGCATTTTAAGATCTTATAGGGATTTGATTATCCAAATATATTGATAAGTGAGTTGGTGAATGTTGTATAAGATTATATGCTAACCTGAGAAGACATGCCAAGAACACTATCAGTCGAACTGGACTGTTTTGAAAAGTAATTACTGCTGTAGATAATGAAGTTAAGTACTAGTGTTGTTTTACTTGATATGAATTGATGGATCTCAAGTTTTACAACCTAACTATGGATGATGTTGTTTACATACTAACAATGTAGGCTTCGCCTGGATTATGCCTCTTTCTACAACCGATGTGCATTACGGTATGTGAATCCTCCTGCATGTGTAGTTGTGCTCAATTACTCAGAAAAGATTAAGGAGTAATTTTGCTAGATTATCTAAGAGGCTATCTAGCTCGTGAATGGTGATTAAAATCGATGCCAACTATGAAACTCTTATAATTGAGTATTGAGATTTTTTGGGATTATCGATGAATGCTTTAACTGACCACCTCTGGAGGGATTGCAGGCATTGAAATTGTGGCCATGATGAGTACTGAAGCTCTCAGATTGTAATGACTTACAAAGATATGAGAAAAATCCCATGCGGAAAGTGGTGATGGAGGCAGTGGTTGAAAGCTACCTTGTTTTCCCCTGGGCCAGTGAGGGATCACTATGCATTATGGGGACGCCTAGATGTAAGACATTTTGGTTAAGACTCATTCTGCACACATTGAGAGGACTGTCACAAGAGTGGGGGACTCTATGAAGAGAATAACGTCTAGGAATTATGGGGGTGTGCGAGAACGGAGTGCCTCAGCTTGGTGAAGTACCCTGAAGAGTACAAAAAGGAGATACGCCTAAAGAAGGGTATCGTCCTTGTGTTGGGTGGCTTGAATCGGTACTTGGAGTACTATCTACACTTGGTGTGCTGGGATGGAGAACATCCAGAGAAAGAAATAATGGCAAAGCATCTGAATAGCACAAGAAGGAGATACGGCTAAGGAAGGGTATCGTCCTTGTGTTGGGTAGCTTGGATTGGTACTCATAGTACTGTTAGCACTTGGAGTGCTGGGATGGAGGAAATCCAAAGAAAAGAATAATGCCAGGAACATGTATGTGCATTACAGGTAAATTGGTACCTATGAGGTAATATGTCTATTTATTGGCAAATAGAATTGACATGCATATTGGAACCACTATGGATTATGAAAATTGTATAGTCTCAATGTTGATGCTTGTAATCATGATTTATTACGATACCAATAAAAAGCTAGGAAGTGCTCCATAAATTATAAGTGTGGTGTTGCACGAGGATCTTTTGCTTATGTTTAAGCTGAGTTTTAAGTTATGATGAAGTTAATAAATAAATTTTGGGAAGACCCTAACTTGGTTGTAGGAAAACTGCAGGTCGTGATTGACAACAACCTGAAACAAGGAAGATCGACGGCGAGCACGATGGAAAAAGCGAAGCAAGAAAAGTTGTCTCATGAAACGAAGGAAGACGGGTTGGACAAAAAGGAACAGCGAGGACTGTGTTATTTTTAAGGGGGGGAGGATGCAATGTCCCTCTTATATGCCCTAGTATTTTTTTTATCATTATTGAAATGGTTCTCTAGTGGGGAGCCTAAGGCCAAGGCCCAACTAGAGACAAGACCTTGCAATCTATAAGAGAAAATTTCCTAAGTGGCAAACCTAGGATTACTAGAGACTTTAACTGAACACAATGATGAGCAAAAATCGTCTAAGGGGATAAGGGCAAAAGATGATTTAAGCCTAAAACCTCACCCTTAGACTTAAAATGCTTGGTGATTAAATACACGCTTGTTGGTGGGCCTTTGGGCATTGCAAAGCAACCCCCTACTTGACTAAGGGGGAGGGAAGTCAACCAGTCAAGCTTACGACAAACCACTAGACCATTAAACTTACGGTTAGTCGAAAAGAGAGTCCTATTAAGATACTATAGTTTTAGGGAGTTTAAATCATCCTACTTATTTTTAAAACTTAACCGACATAAAAACATTTAAGAGTGAAGTTAAAAAGATTTATAATAAAAAAAAGAGACCTAAGGGGTTAAACCTTCAAAGGAGCTAAAGGTCGCAGCCTCCTTAAAAATATTTATTCACCTTGAGCATACCTGGTCTAAACATGGTGATATACCATCTACATGAACTAATGCATTAAGACTTAGGCTAATGTATTGAGACTTACACTGTACTTGTGGTACATATGTTTAGCATATAATTTTATTCATGCCAATGGGAAACGCCTACGTAGGTAGGTGTAGTAAATGTCCTATATGCCATTATAGCACATTGCATAATGGTGTTGAAAAACTGGTTTTGAAGTTGAAACCGACCAAGAAAAATAGTTTGGTAAATAAGAGAAATGCATGCCTGTCATTAATTACTCTACGACGAAATGTAAGGAGGTCTCCCGGGGATAAGATAGTGCCATAATCTCTGCCTTAATTCCTGGGGAATATTGGCGCACCCTAGGTGAAGAAATATGTCGCCCCTTTGTGTTATAAATAGGTCATGAATTTTTCTTGTTAGGGGGGGCACGCAGGGAGCTGAAAAAGACCCGCCCTACATCTTGTAAGAAGGACTGCGGTTGTCTTACGAGAGTTAACTCACCTGAGGATTCATGTCTGCAGCCTATGCCAAAGGATTCCTCGTCGATTAAGGAAGTTTTGGTAGACTCTGATTCCATTATTTTTTCACATTAATATATGCGATTTCAGGCTTGATGAAAATACATCATAGACAGGTATCGGGTAGTGGTCTCGATAAACTATGCATTTTTGCGGGCTTATGTTCCATGTCTAATTTAGACACATGCTATGAGTTAAGGTCATCCTTGATGCATAGTATTTCATTAGGTTTTCAGCCTTAGGAATTGCGCCCGACACCTTTCCTGTATACAAGATCCCAAAATATTACATGTATATGAGTGCGATCTCCCTGGCCTGATTATGGAAGTAAGTTGTAACCCTAATTTCTGTAAAACATAAATTGATAGGATGTTACGTGATTATACCTTTCTTTGCCATGATTTTTTTGATCTACGGATTTGGTTCTAAAGTCTATAAGTAAATAGATCAAAATATTACCTGAGGGTCTGGCTAACATAGACCATAGATCCCTTTATCTGCATGACGATCTTGGTTAATTGCCGGAATATGGTAAGCTGGATCCAATATGATTCCAGTTACTGGGGTTCGCTGGTTTGGTAACTGGCCCGGTCTTGAAACATTGACGGTGGAGAGTTTTCTGTATATTTTACTTAGTCGTTTTTTTATCACTGGCGTGGTTCTATCATGTGATAAAATTGGCCGTGAATAACTCCTTGCAGGTCGTAATAGCATCTATAGCTTTTGGGACTACGGTAGTGTTGAGAGGATGTTTTTCAATACTCCCTTTCTTTAATTTTTCTTGAAAGTGTTATGTCATCTTTCTGAAAGTTGTTTTGCAGTCTATGTCTTACACCGAACTACTATTGCTATGAGCCGGTCAAATATTTTAAAATTGTCCTCGTGAGCTACAATCTGCTCACAAAAGTAGTTCGAAACCTCCAAATATATTTGTATATGTTCCAACTTGGAATTTTTCTGACACCTTTACGCCTCAAGGAGCATATGCTTGTCTTTAGTTCATTTCATGATCATAGAGGACCTTTGGTAACTAAGCTGGATATTAGCAGGTTCACCATAGATTTGCAAACGTAGTAAGATCCCTTGTTACTGGAGGGGTATTTTTTTGTTTTTCTGACTTAAGAAAGACCTGTCTGTGTCATTTATCCTACAAACCTTCCTTAAGGTACTTTTGTTGCGTTCAAATACTTTTTGGAAACATTTGCAGCAAAAACAGTACAACGTTGCATTGACAGACTATAGACATACCCCTATGAAGGTTGGTACTAGTCACCGTAGGCTTTATCTCTTTGATGCAACCATGGCCAAGTTCTGAACTTATAACGAAACCAACATTTGTTTCTAAAACCCTTACTAGATAACCACTTCATTGGTTAAACTATTGTAACCTTTAATTGATGGTAAAGTTGATGAAAATTTTCAAACTGGGAATTCAAATCTCCCTGTGATACGAATTATGAACTATTACAAAGACCCTGCGAACTGTTTCAAAGGCCATCCAATAAGGAAGATTGGTATTTTTGAAAGTATCTCTCTGTGAAGAGATTTGGGGTGGTGTAAGCACCACAGCATTGTAACCTTCTTCTGTTCGATAAATCAATAAAAGACTAACCAACTTTGTGGACGTAGCATCGTGGACGAGGTGAACCACCTAATACAGTGTCTCGCTTACTAATGTATGTGTCATATGTGTGATGTTGGTGTATACTTTCTATTGAATGGAAGTATTATGATTTTTGACAGAATAATTTATGATCTGACTGATGGTCAATAAAATTGTTTATGATAGGCTATTTTATTGATACCAATGTTCATGAAAGAGAATTAAATCTTACAGTTAGAAATATACATATGTTTCAAGGAGGAAGTCACCTCGATAGGGAAATGTCCCTTTGTCTTTGTCTAAGTATGTACAAATTAAATAAAAAGAAAGATTTTTAGGCAATCATGGCATTAATTAATATCTCGGATGGAATTGTTCCCGGGACTCCTATGGGGTTTGTCACTTAAACCAAGGAGTGGGCGAACCCTGTAAGTTGACATTTTCTCTTGTATTAATTGTTGTCTATTCGTTTCGTTCCGTGGGATTGGCTTGCACAATTAACACTTGATGTCTGCAATCTTGTTGAATGTTTGAAATACCATAGGAATGGTAAATCCATAAGAGTTATTGTTATCATATGAATTTTTCTCGTCTTTTCAATAGTTCTATTTTAAAGACACAATAGTTCTATTTAAAGACACGATAAGTGTTGGCAGTTTTGATTTGTATCTTGGGGAAGTTACATTAAAGAAAATTGGCATGAACGGACCAAGGTATGGTATAAATTGAAGGTGTTAGGATATAATATTGTTATGAATGAAAATGCATCTTATATGTTTCATTAATCAAGAATAAACAATGAATAGGTCCGTGGAATAGATCACCTTCGTTTAAAGGAAGGGTAGCCCTTTAAACTAGGTATCTTGATGACGGATGTCGGGTGGATAAAGATCAACTATAAATTGTTTCCTTAAGAGAAATCCATAATGTTAGTCGAAGCTTAACTTAGGTAAGATAAGGTTAAAAGAACAATGGAGGATGTTTTCACTCTAAGTCCTAGTAAATTGGATGAATTTTTCCCAAGTTGATTTTTGGTAGTGGAGGATGGATGTAAATGATAGTTATACAATTTATTTAGACGCACTTCATTGGAATTCCAAAAAAAAATCAAACTATCATTAACAGGATTGATTGATTTTGTAGTAATAGTGAAGCAAAGGAAAAACAAGATATAGGAAAAATATTACCCTTTTCACACATAACAGCACTGAGGTATGAGGGGTACGCTACAACGTTGATCCATTGATACTTGTTTTGGATTTTTTACATCCAAAATAGATACCAAACAAGTATTCTCATGGCTTTATAACATCCTTTGAGCACTGAGATAAATCAATCTTCAATCTCTCTGTGAATGTTGCAAAATTTCCCTTGAAGCTGAATAGATCGAAGGACAGGAGGAATTATTGTTTTCTAGGATGCACAACCCATGGCTTCATTCATCACCCTTGTTTACAGGTATTTATGACTTCTTGTTTTTTTGGTGCTTAAACACAGTGGTATAAATCAAAGTTTCTACAACTGTTCTGTTTATTTAATCAATTGTCCAAGGATGTATGTTTCTTTCTTAGTTTGGTTTTGATATTCCACATTTTATATTTATTCAATTCTAGTAGATATAGACCATTCTAATTCTCATTGTATTTTTGTGTTTTATTTACACAATAATCCAAGGATATATATTTCTTTCTTAGTTTTGCTTTGGTATTCCACACTTTATACTAATTCGACTCTGTCAGCATCCAAATTCTCATTGTATTCTTTTGTTTTCTTTCCACTATCCTGTTGTATCAACATTTCCTGTATCAAGAATGATATTATATTTTTTCTTTTAAATCTCTTAATTGCTCATAAATTTCGGTAACAATGCCAATGCAAAGTCCATCGTTCAATTTTGGTAATTCCTAAGCTAGCGATAATTTAATATTATTTTCATGAGTGTAAAGTTTGAGACCCATTAAAAAATATGGCATCATTGAAATGCCTATGTACATATGTTCAAGGTTAAAACCCTATTTCGTAATTTTTATTTCTCTGAAATGTTTGTGTACATACATTCAGATTTAAATCCTTATTTCTTAATGTTTCTTTGCTTTCTCTAGCATTTGTTTCCATAATAGTGTTCTCTTGTTAACGAAGAAAGAGAGAAAACGATCCTCCCATAGTGTTGTCTTCTGATGATGATGAGGAGGAGGAGGATGATGATGATGACAATGACGATGATGATGAACAATGATGGTGATGATGAGGAGGATGATGACTATGATGATGACGATGAGGATGAGGGTGATGATGATGATGATGATGATGATGAGGATGAGGGTGATGATGATGATGAGGATGATGAGGATGATGATGATGATGATGATGATGGCAACGATGACGATGAACAATGATGATGATGGTGAGGAGGAGCAAGATGAGGGTGATGATGATGATGATGATGATGATGAGGAGGATGGGGATGATGATGATGATGATGATGATGACAATGATGATGATGAACAATGATGGTGATGATGAGGAGGAGGAGGATGATGACTATGATGATAATGATGAGTATGAGGGTGATGATGATGATGATGATGACAAT
>LPNX011125716.1:41509-74009 GCA_001517045.1 Pseudotsuga menziesii | reverse complement strand
TAGAATATTGTAGAGTACGATCTTACAATTCTAAATATGTAATTTTTTTTCCTTCAAAACTATTTCTTATTTATTTATAATTATTTTTCTAAATGACACGTCAGTTTTTGAAAATAGATACATCGATTGTTTTCTATATAACTTTTGATTTCCATCACCATTTCCTAAGAAAATGATATGGTGCACTAGACGATATCAAGCTCTATGATATTATATATACAAATCAAGGATTTCATTAATTTTTCCCCTAAACTGTTGCACCCGCACATAACTTTTTCATTTCATGCTTTAGTGACTTCAATAATTAATAATAAACAAATTAATTCATGAACAATTCTGAATAAATAGTGCTGCACTAGGCCCATATGCCTTTTTTATGTCTGCAAGATTTTATCCCAAATTGACATCATTTACCTCATATATTGTTGCACCTACACAAACATATATGTTAAGATGTGCTGAAAATTTGAAAACCCAATTTCATGGAAACTAATTTTATAATCATTTACACACATTTTGTGTGCATAAATGATATATATATTATGAGAGCGGATTCAATTACCTATATTTTGTCTTTTTACTTCATCTTCAAATAAGATAGGAAAGTGCCCCTAATTGTCACCTAAAGTCAGAGTTTCTAGGTTTTTCCAGTATTATGTGGCATATAAAGTGTCTTTAAAGGAGTTTGTGATTGTACATCATCCGAGACAAAACTTATGCATTGTCCTAGTAGATGTTAAGATGGTGTGTTGAGAATTGTATTTTCAAGTATCCACTATGGTAAATAGTGGATTAATTAGTTCCTTAGTTGAGTAATTGTTTGGTCACCTTATCTAGAATTAGTGACCCATAGAATGTTTTGTCTCATAGTGTTGATCCATGGTTTTGCTATTATGTAATCCTATATATGTTTCTATTTAATAATGAGAAGAAAATTAATATGCCCATTATGTATGTCATATTTTCTTCTTCATCTATGTTTTGTTAATCTATAACAATTGTGATTTTAAACTCAAGATGTAAATCCCTAAATCACTCTATCAAAAATCCCCACATGTCATATTTATTCAGTGTTTCCAATTTACATTGATGTATACTAATTGATTGTTGCATATTCTGTTAGTGGAAGAAGCAGAAGGATATGTCATGGGGCTTGGAAGGGCCTTGAGTTTCTATTTTTTCTTTTCATTCACAATATATGGCGGTTGCTTATTTTAAGCGCTGTAATATTTTATCTCTTTTCCTTGATAGATCTAGTTTGACTTGTTGTATTGGGTTTATAAGGAACTCATCAATATATTATTAAGATTAATTTCATGATATGCCCAAAAAAAAATTCATTATATGCTCTTAGGGATATATGTCCAAAAAAATTGTATATTTCATTATGTTGAAGAGCAGCATTGCAGGACCATTTCTAAGGATTGTATAAGCTCTTTGAGAAACTAAGTTATCTTACATTTTTTCAATGGATTCTTTGGAAACTACGGTTATCGTATTAGTTATTTGCAGATGATGGTGCCAGACTAGTTACTTCCTATATGGTAGATTTCCATAAGCCATTCCTAGAGAGCAATAATTTCCTTAACAATTACTTGGATGTATTGTGAAAGGTACAAGTTTAAGACATAATAATGGATAACATATATAATGGAAATATCTAATTATGACCTAATGGTTACAATGTTGTTGAGACATAAGAATGGATAATGGATATAATGGAAATATTTAATTATGAGCTAATGCTTACAATGCTGCTGAGAAGGTAGCATAGTGGGTCACTGGATCTCAATTTGTTTGAGATGAAACAACCACAGTGTTGCGGTGGCAGCATTAAATTCCCAATAATATGTAAAGTATGGACTTCATGCTTCATTTTATTTATGTATATCACTTTTAAATAGTCAAAGTACATTTTGTCAGTAAATATGTCAGAGTAGGGATGTCATGTTTCATCTGATTTATGTAGTCACAATATACCTAGTAGCTTAGAAGTCAAGTTTTTTGTTTGGTAAATGTTAATAAAAGATTTATTAAATTTTAATATCTGATATGGTAGATTCCAAAAGAATCCAGTGATTTATCTATGTAAATGGATTTAGAGTTATTTTTCAATAGAGGAGAATAAGAGAATACAGGCTAAAAGGAAGGAGAAGTTCAAGAAGGCTGAAGAACTCAAACTCATAATTCTCAGAAATCAGTGAGATCCCAAATCCTGTAAGGCATGTAAAAGAATTAAGTGAAATCTACAAATTTTTGTGTACGCAGTTTTAAATTCCAGTCAGTTGTACTAAATATAAATATTTTATGTGTTATTTTCAAGTATATTCCTTTCCTTCAAAATCTATTTAACAAAAGTCTATTGGAAACCAATTTGTGAAAATTGCGCACAACAATATATTAACAAAAGTCTATTCGAAACTGTAATGTCCCCAAAAATTGAATTTTTTTTTTTTATAGGCTAGTGAAAAATACCCAAAAGGGATCATTAGCACTCATGCAGAAACATAAATGCTCCTTAAACTTTCAACCACTTCGGAATCTGCTCACTATCTTTTTAATCTCTTATCCATTCATTGATTACTAGTTTGTTTACTTCTTATGTCTTAATTATGTTATTTAAACTATCGATATATCTTAGTTATTACTGTCGGTGGATGAATGAGTTGTATAGAACATTCTTTTTCTCTTGCACATGTATACTTTGTTTATTTAATAATACTAACTTAGCTTTGTTGATGGGAACAAAGTGATGGAGTGGTGGGACTCGTTTTCCCATGACGATCTGAGAGGTAAGGTTATTCTTCGTTATGCAGGCTTACTTAGTTCATTTGAACTAAGGTGCCTTATTCATTGATTCATAGGTTACTCTTACGACATTGGTGTTATTGGTTATGTGACACAATTCAGTTCTTAGTTAAACTTCTCGTTCCTCCTGGTACTTTTGCTACTGTTATGTTTTACGACTCAGGTACACCGTATGTTTACTAATTATATTTATTCATTAATTTACTAAATGCTTATGAATTATCTTATTGTCCTTATCATTATTATTGTCTATCTCTTGTTTAGTTTCTTACTCGCCTCTTGTTCTTACTTTGTAGGTTTACCTTGGTTGCGAGCTTGTAAACTTACGCTTGTTCTTCCTAGCGAGGGCATCATGGCATACTACGTTTTGCATGATTCCTAAATGCTACAAACCTAGACTACGACTTAAGTGTATATACTACTTATGTGATCTAGCATAAAGGGCATGTGATAACACTATAAGCTTGATGCTAAGGGAAACCATTCTAACACTCTATGATAGGGTTAAGGGTTACGCATATCATAACGTTGGGACTATGGTATACATACCATGTCATTAGTATTAATACTATGCTGACTTTTAAAGGGTGGTGAAAACATACTATAGAGGGTTTAACATATGACTTGGTTGATATGACATTGATCCACAAACTTATGGTTGGGGTTTATGGAGGCGTTAATGGACACTAGCTGGTGCCATTAATTCCATCGGGGTTGGTGAAAAAACTTGGCAAAGGACTTGAAATTTGTTATTTGTGCATTATGGTCTTGACATTTTGGTTTAGTGATGACTCTGCACATTTGAAGAATGGAGATGACCCCATCGACTTGCAGGTGAGATTAACCCATCTCTGTGTAAAATGCATTTGCTTCGTTGGTTCCTTCATTGCATGGTCATGCTCCTCATGCCATTGTGGGTTTGTCTACAGGTGAATGAGAAGGAACTTAGGGGTTTGCATAGGCCACACTTGTTGATTTTGGATCTCTTCGTCATATCCAGGGTAAGCCTGCTAGTAAGATTTCTTCCCTCCTCTCATTCTGGGAATTCTTGAGTTGGAAAACTTTACTGGGTTGGGGTTTCGTGTGGCACTTCTTTACTATACCCTCGGGGTTTATGCTGTAGTTTGATCTGTTTTTTAAATGGGCTCTCGTTGAGAGGTTTGGAATTTTGCTTGGGCCATGGCTACACCATTACCTCTAATGGTGCCATAGCTCACATCTTGTTATTAACTTTTTAATACTTGACTATCCATCAAACGGGTCCTCTTTGTGTAAATACACAGTGTGTTGGTTTTTATAATAGGAAGACTGTAATGTATTTTTGGGTATGAGAAGTCTATGATTCCATTCAGCGTTTATTATTGTGTAAATTTGGGGTTTGTATGGTTATTTAAATGCCGCATTTTAGTGGACTTAAATGGGTTTGATCATGGCCTTATAGCCTGTAGAAATTTACTCTGCATATAAATTAATGTTTTGAGTTAAGTTCAGCATACACAGCACTTTGTTTGTTTAGTTTATATTTTAGGTCAAGAGCTTCTAGAGCTTGGGAATTATGCCATGGGCTACACCATTGTAACAATGGTGCCGTAGCCAATTGGATTTCCACCACGTGCTGTGCATTAGCATATAAATGGAGTCTGTGTTTTAAAACATAATATTGAACTCTTATTTGTTATATTGGCTCAGTGTGGGTGCAGGCCATGCCACGAATGGAATGTGCCTCTCCCAATGACTACGATATATTTTTAGTTGGCATTTTGTAATGTAAACTCTTTACTTGGAAGAAATAAGGCTGTAACAACCAGGGTTATGATGACCCACAATATTGATTTTGTTTATTAGCATTACTATGTGATTTGAATGGAACTTGGCCGAGGCCGTAACTAGGGTATTTACGACCTCACTATTAATGTATGCATTGTTTGGTTAAAGGATTGTGGAATAGCTTAAAAGCATAGCCTACCCATATTAGATGTATAGCATGGACTGTATAGAGATGGTTATGCGATTGCTTACTGCTTGGATATGAAATGCTTATGGTTTTATTAATGTTATTGTATTGAGTTTGGACATCTATGGGATTTGATGTCGTGACCTCTTGTCGGAAAAACAGGTTTTAGTTGTTTAAATATTTAACATGATACGTTTGATTATGTGTAGATTTTAAACGAGACCTTTAACACCCTTTATGTTTTTTTTATAATGGATTACTGTAATAATAGGATTGTGAATTAAACATTTGAGTTATGTAATGGATGCGATTTGGACTGTAGATTTATTATAATAAGACAGAGGTTTGATATTGGACCGCATGGATGGTCACGATGCCTTCTCTCTTTGGCTAAGTATGATTATGTTTATTAGATAGGATATTATGATAATTAATTTGTTTTTAAATGATTATGTGGGGCATACCTTAGAAGGTCTTTAATGATTTATTATCTTAGATTTAGTCTTCTTTGTATATGCTTAATTGATTTAGTTTAGGATATTTAAGTTCTGTACTTTAGTTTATAAATAAATTGAATATTACATTAATTATAAAACTATTTGAATATTGATATATATATGTAATTCTATATATATATTTAACCTATACTTCTGAACAAATCTTGAATTAAAAACAACCCTCTGCCGACAAATGAAATATGTCAGCAAAGTAATGCAACCTGTAGAATAGGCTAACTGGTAATAAAAAAACTAGATATGGTGCATATAAACTAAACATGGAGATAATTACAGAATTCCACCCAAAGTACAAACCCTAGAAATGTATAACATATAATAAAATTTCTCCAGCCTATGATTAGTAAATTGCATATACAATGTTAGTTTTTCAACATTTAAGCTAGCATTATGTTAAGATCTTTTCACTGAGAGAATAACAAGCACAACAATAACATAAGCACATCACAAGAGAAAAGAGACACAAAGAGTTTTGATCGGGGAAACCATAAATGGAGAAAACCCCACAACTTCCTCTAAGATAGTATCACCACAAGATGTGAAACCCAAAACAGTAAGATGTACTCCCAACACAACAGCAGCCTTCTGTCTTCTGTCAAGCCAAAGTATTTCCTTCTCCAAAAGTGCGCCACACTTGAGAGAGCAAGTGATGTATTTCACAAGTGATAAATAGAGAGACTCTCACTCTCTATTTATATTCATCCATTCACTTGAGTTGCCTTTTCACATGTAGGCTCAACCTAATAATTACTACTCGAGCCTACACCTTAATTAGTGTATAATAACTCAAGTGCCCCAAAACTATGGGGACTTACCTAATGACTTGATATGACTTATTTACATTATTAATCCTCCCGATCGAAAAATCGGGGCATGACCACATGACTCAAATACATAATAGAGACATCCCGAAATAAACGTTGGGTTACAATATATAAGATACATAGAAGAATACATTCCGAAGTTACATATACATCAACACTCCCTCTTAACTAGGAAGGTATTCTTTTGACACAATTTTTAGCACTGGTCTTCTTCTCTGTATCAACTAGATCATCTCGTCTTCAAGTCATCTTCATCTTCAAGTCATCTAGATCTGGATCATCATAGAAGGTCATCACTGGATCTGGATCATCATCACTAGACTGGATCTAGATCATCATCACTAGACTGGATCTGGATCATCACTCGATCTAGATCTCTTGGAGTCATCATAATTGGATCTGGATCATAGCTCGATCTGGATCTCCACTGGTCATCATCATGTGCGTACTATCTCGTCATAGGAAGTTCTACAGAGCCAGCCCTTTTTCATGCTGGTTGTAGGCCTACTCTCATGTAGGTCTTTGCCCAGCACTTACATCTGACCTGCTCGTCAGAAAGGCATGCCCAGCACTCACATATGATCATGTAGTAAACTACAATCCTATCAGAAAGGCCCAGCACTCACATTCACCAGCATGATAGGACATCACATCACTAACATCTGTGAAATGGATCTGCACTTATATCTTACCTACTCGTTAGAATGGCACATTCACCCAAGCTAGAACACATCCTACCACAATGATGAATGACTTTCACTCAGGCCAGAGACCCTCCTACCACAATGATGAAAGATTTTCACATTCACCCAGGCCGAAACACATCCTACCACAATGATGAACAACTCTCACCCATGCCGGAGCCCCTCCTACCACAATGATGAGAGATTTTTGCACTCACATCTGACCTGGTAGGAACTGAATCCTACACCCTCGTCAAAATGGGCCCCAGTCCCTGACTGAGCTACCTGGTAACGGACCAGGTGCCTCCACTCTCCCGGAGAGTGGCAGTTGCCCTTACATCTGTCCTACTCAATAGAATGGCCAGCACTCACATCTGTCGTGGGAGGAACTTAATCCTTTAGCCATGACCAGAATGGCTCATCCCTTACATCTGACCTACTCATCAGAATGGCTCTCTGAGTCCCTGACTGAGTGTTCCTGGTAACTGACCAGGTGCCTCCATTCCTAGAATGGAAATTAGCACTCATATCTGACATGGAAGGAACCAAATCCTCTCACCATGATAGAATGGCTCAGCCCTTACATCTAACCATGGAAGGAACCAATCCTCTCATCATGTCAGAATGGCTATGGGTCTCGTCACTATCTCTTGGAAGGAACCTCGATCTGGACAACACCAAGTATCTCTCCGAAGTACTTAAACTTCAGCCTAGCCAATGGCTTCATCAATACATCAGCTATCTGTTCCTCCGTCGCAACATACAGGAGCTTCACTGCTCCTCTCTGCACCATATCCCTGATATAGTGATATTTGATCTCGATATGCTTCGACCTGTCATGGAACACAGGATTCTCTGACAACTTCATGAAACTCTGGTTGTCACAATGTATACAAGTAGCATCCAACTAGAGATCAAATATATCAGACAGTAGCTTCCGCAGCCATACTACCTCACAACTAGCTGAACAAGCTGTGACATACTCTGCTTCAGCAGTACTCAGTTCCACACAGGATTTCTTCTTGCTAAACCAAGAGATCACACCTGATCCCATACTGAAGTAACATCCTGAAGTACTCTTCCTATCAATGGCACTTCCTGCCCAATCTGAATCAACATAACCCTCCAGGTTAATCTTCTGATTCACATCATACTTGAGCCCATAATCAATTATACCCTTCAAGTACCTCAGAATATGCTTTGCAGCAATCAAGTGAACACTTCTCGGATCTGTCAAGTACTGGCTCAAGGTGTTCACGGCAAAGCAAATATCTGGTCTCATGTTCGTCAGGTACATCAATGACCCAATCATCTGAAGATACATCATAGCATCAACCGAATCTGATGAAGCATCACTCAATAGCTTCAGGTTTGATGCCATAGGTGTAGCCATAGCTTTGCAGTCCATCATCTCGAACCTCTTCAGGATCTCTACTGCATACTTCCCTTGTCCAAGGAAGATCCCATCTGTACTCTGCCACACCTCCATACCTAGAACAATAGTGCATCGACACATAACAGGAGCATCACTGGTCTTCTACCTTCAACCTTGGATCAAAGGTTGGAATCCACTTTACTCTCTGTAAATCCTAGAATCATCAGTAATCTGCCCATCCTGTCATACCATGTTGAACCTCAGGATCTTCTGCAATCACTCGCTCTGAAGCGGAGCATCATACTCCCTCTGTCTTCTGTACTCTATGCACTGAAACATTCTGTACTGGAGTGACTAGTAGTATCCATCTAGGATCACTGGATACTAAGATCCTCTATCTTGAACTTCTTCAAAATTTCATCTTGCATCCATCTCAGAGCTTGTCATCCTCTATCAACCTTGTAGCAAAGGTTAAGATATTCATTAAGCTCATCATGTATGTGTTTCAACTCTTACTGGTTGCAAATGTCTCTTTGTAGTCTAGGCCTTCCTTTCATGAGAAGCCTCATGCTACGAATCTTGCTTTGTATCCCATGATGTTTCCATCTAATGCATGATGGAACTATGAAATTCTCTTGAGGTCTCGATACTGCGCCCTGACATTATTCTTGTTGAACTAGTCTTCCCTTTCTTCTTGATGGCTGGAAGGTTCTGCATCAATGATGTCACTGCACTCGTCATATTATTCTTCATTTTGAATTGTTGTCACTTGTTCTTCGAAACAAGTCTTCATTCTTCTTTGCTTGTAGGCGATTATGTATGCAATATTTCCTACAATTCAAATGCATTTGTATGGTTAGAAACATTTCATAAGGAATATTCATACTGGCAAGTTACTATGCATAAGTATATGATCATGCAACTAATTTATCCAATAAAACATTCATCAATATCTCACTGAAACTTTCTAGATGCCTTCCATCTCTACCAAGACAACATTGAGATTGTGCACTAATCCAATATGTCAGGAAAGAGGTTTCATTCTAGATAAGTAGAAATGGAGAATTTTTATAGCACCATGAGCTACTTACCCATCACATGCATATTAGTAGTATACTGTCATTAATGCAAACATCCTATCATTCATAATACAATAACTGAATATAAACAAATGCATAACAAAACAATATCATGAAATGACAATTGAATACTTATCTTTATTTGTTTCGAGGGTAGACTCCTTCTTGAACCTTCAGCTTCATCGTCTTCTTCATTCATAATAGCATCGTTTCTTATCCAAAAGCTAAGGTGGATAAGAAGTTCTTCAAGAGTTGAGTTCTTCATATTCCTCATTGCTTGAGGGATCTTCTTTGGATGAAAGAGCTTGATCTTCAATTGCTCCCACCATCTCTTCTTGAGCTTCTTCTTCTTGTGAGTTCTCTTTCTAGAGTCTATTGAAATTAATCACTTCCTTCTAGCACGCATTCCTCACATGAATGAATTCCACGATCCCAGGAGGCCATTCAAGGTGGCCATCACCACTTTTTCATTCTTCACTTTTTATTTTACCGCTTCAAGTTGTTCTTTGATTTGAGAGACTCTTATGACTACATGGTCTCTGCATTCTGGATCTTCACATTCTTCAACTGGTTTCTTTAGGTCATATTCTGATTTTGTTCTTCCCTTCAAATAGCTTGAAATTCTGGAAGATCTTCAACAGCTTTGCTTGCAATAGGTAGTGCACATGTGCAAGCCTTCTATGCCAAAGCTCATTTGGCTCTACTGTGTCATGGATCAAGGCTTATTCTGGATATCCCTTCAATTTGTACAAGCCTCCTTCTGGTTCTTCAATCACTACCACATCATCGATAGTCTTTCCTTTTGGCCATATGATGACTTGACCATCTATGAATGCAGCCCGCATTCCTTTTGCATCAATGCTGAAATAGAGAGAAGGTTCTTCTAGTTCAATCCTGGCACAAACAATAATTCTTTCATTATTAGAGACTTACCAGAGTCTATCTTGAATGAAGATTCCCCACTAACTTTTATTGGATATTGGTAGTCATCTCCTAGTTTCACCTTGTGAGGTGATTCATCTTCTGATAGTCTTACAAAGGATTCCTTGAATCCCATCATATGTTTGGAAGCCCCACTGTCTATAAGACAATCATCACTACCATGAGTAATGTTACCTGTGAGAGCTGATATTAGAACATATTCACCCTCGCTTGAAGAATCTTCACTTTCATATCTAGATCTCTTTCTGGATGGTTCATCATCCTCTGCAGCATGAGCATGATGTCTTCTTTGACCAAGTTCTTCTTATGAAAGGCTTCTAACCTCGTCTCCCTCTGAAACTGGAACCTCTATACTCATGTAGATGTCCAATCCATTTTCTTCAGAGAGATCATATACTTACAGGCTTGGAATTTTTCAACTTCCGCAATCTTGTCGCCAAGCTGATGTGATAGATCACTTTGAAATGAGAACCTCAAATGGAAATAGCAAAGGATTAGATCTTACCGATTTGAGGTTTCCGTCCTTGTCCCGGAGTTTGCTGATCTAGGGTTTGTCACAGAAACCCTAATTTTTCAAAACTTGAAAAATTTCAGATCTGATTGGACAAACAGATAGATCTCTTCAAATGGAGCTTTCCAATGTACACCTTTTCTGAAAACAGTGAAGGGAAGCTCCTGAAATAAGAAGCCCTAATTTTCTGATTTCTTCTGCAGAAATGCCTGTTAATATTTCTGTGATATCTTCGAAATTACTAATCCTCTATGTCTGAAATTTCTCACTAAGGTAATCTCGCATGTCCCTAATCCAATACCATAGGTTTCATCAGAATTAATTTCACCATTTGGGATTTATGATCCTTTTATCAAGGTGACCTGTTACAGGTCTGTTCAGAACAGCGAAGTTGTATGGCATGCCACGTTTCACTATTTCATCTTCTAAGTCTGATCTTTAGACCATATAAATTACAGTCCGTTCCCTTTCTGGAACATCTTCCAGAATTCCATTTGGACCTCTGTATCTGAAGATATTGTAGATCTCCTCAGGTGTCCTGTTTATGGATGATTTCTCGAAGAGAATGGAGCCCTAACTTGGAGAGATCATATCTCCCAGAATATAGCGAATTTGAGGCTGAGTTTTGGACACAGTGTTCATCAGGATTTGATCTTCGGTCCCTAAAATTTTCAGCTTCTGATACTTCTCCAATCTTGGAATATAGTGACTGTACCAAAACTTAGAAGTTTTAGTATTTAGGGTTTCTCCTAACTCAGGGTCAAACTATGGTTTGACTTTCCTGGAGTTTCACCCAACCAAATTTATTGATCCAGGTCTCTAAAATTTGGTTTTGATGAGGAGAACAATCCTATGCTGGTATCACTCAAAAATTCCTCTTCTGAAGAAATCCCTAATTTCCACATTGAAACTGAAAATGCTTGAAATTGAGTTCCGCATTGACTGAAAAATGCACCCTTCAATGGAGAGTCATCCTAGCATACTTTTGCTGAAAATCTATTTAGGAAGATCCAAAAACTAGGAAGCCCTAGTTCCTGTAGCTGCACAATGTCTTCTTCTTAGGTTAGCTCTGATACCATGTTAGTTTTTCAACATTTAAGCTAGCATTATGTTAAGATCTTTTCAGTGAGAGAATAACAAGCACATCAATAACATAAGCACATCACAAGAGACAAGAGACACAAAGAGTTTTGATCGGGGAAAACATAAATGGAAAAAACCCCGCAACTTCCTCTAAGATAGTATCACCACAAGATGTGAAACCCAAAAGAGTAAGATGTACTCCCAACACAACAGCAGCCTTCTGTCTGCTGTCAAGCCAAAGTATTTCCTTCTCCAAAAGTGCACCACACTTGAGAGAGCAAGTGATGTGTTCCACAAGTGATAAATAGAGAGACTCTCACTCTCTATTTATATTCATCCATTCACTTGAGTTGCCTTTTCACACATAGGCTCAACCTAATAATTACTACTCGAGCCTACACCTTAATTAGTGTATAATAACTCAAGTGCCCCAAAACTGTGGGGACTTACCTAATGACATAATATGACTTATTTACATTATTAATCCTCTCGATCGAAACATCGGGGCATGACCACATGACTCAAATACAAAATAGAGACATCCCGGAATAAACATTGGGTTACAATATATAAGATACATAGAAGAATACATTCCGAAGTTACATATACATCAACATACAACCCTATCAGAGTTATAACTATAAAACATTGCCATTAGGGTTAGAAATTTCATTGCAGACATTACTCAACATAAATAGTAATGAAGCTTTGGAAAGAAATAGAATACACCTTCAAGGGTTTTCATACCTGAAATTGAAGCTTTGTCAATGGCTGCACCCGCACACTTAAATAACTAGTGTAAACAATTCAATGGATATCCGACCTTTTTTTGATGACCAAATCACTTGGGAACTACCACGTTCCTCCCAACCATGACCCGAAACCATTCCTGGTTCTAATCCGGATCCCCCCAAGCTGGAATCCAACATGCAAGTTGCTTAGAGCTCCTAAGGTAGGGTTTCCTAATTGGTAATCAGTTATAAATCAATCCTCTTTTCCTTGCAAGAAAAGTTCTCCAAGAAAACACTTGGGAGCAGAACACGCAGAATAATAATTCTCCTGCATGAAAATTTAGAACCCCCAAGACTTTTCTTGGCTTGAGTCTTTATAGGCATACTTTTCAGTCAAAGGGGCAATTAAATCAAGAAATCCTTGATTTCTTTATTTAACCCTTTTTTTTAATTTACTAGGCTAATTTTCAATTCTTAACCTAGGAACTTTTAACTAGTTCATAGTTAGTCTTTCATAGATATTTCACTATTTATTAATCCTTTAATAATAAATAATAATTGGTGGAGCTTGTCTTCTTTCTTTATTCAATTATATAATTTATCATAATTAATTCTTTATACACACTATTAATAAAATATATAGTATTAAAATACTTGTTAACACTTGTCTTCGAGCATCATGTGTCATGATCCTTTAGACTTAATGACACTTCTTTTATGAAGGTCAAGTAGATAGATGGCTCAGGTCTACTAGGCTAGGACACTCTAAGCATCCTTGCATGTTGGATTTCCCTCATTTAACATGGTAGTTCTTCAGTACTTGATGAGAATACATAAATTCAAAATTTCATTTAATCACTAAGAAATAAGTATGATGAGATCAATATTATTCCTCGAGTTATTTTCACTCAGAGGTGATTTTAATATTTTCAGTAATCCCTAGAGCTTATCAGATCCCACACTCAACACTTATAACAAGGAGTTACAAAAATATTGCAATTCCATATCTCTTGCTCAACACTAAATGCTAGGATGTACTTGTATGATACACCTAGGGATACAATGACCAAAGATCCAATGCTCCACAGCTTATGCTCAACATCAACATGGAATGCTCGAGGGATAATGCCTAAAATTTCCAATTATATTTTCATGTGATCTAGAGCTTTATGCTCAACACAAATTTAAGTACTCATGTGCTCCAGAACCTCTCCCTCAACAAAAAACATCTCATCAATCATGTGCTTCAGGGACCACTCCCAACACAAACATTTCATCAATTATGTACTTCAGATTCCATGCTCAACACATATATATACCTATATATCATAAAAAATTGGCTAACGCCCAATATACAAAACAAATCATCATGTTCATATGCAATGGGTTCTTTGACCCAATATAAAAATAAGACATCAATATAACATCATGATCAATAGGCTTATGCCCATAAATGGTAGGTCCAAAAATTTGAGATATTACATCCCTCCTCACTTAGTACAACATGATCCCTGGTGTTCTAGGGACTCTGAATGATATCATGAAAGAAGGTGGGGTAAGCCTTTCTCATGGTGACCTCATTCTCTCAGGTAGCCTCATCTACCGCAAAGTGCTTCCACTGCACTTTCAATTGGACTACACTGCACTTCCAAAGCTACACTTCTCTCTTGTCCAATATACGAAAATGCTCAAGGGAAAATTACCCCTAAGGTTCCACCTATAATAATGACCACTAGATGACATGCTAAGTGTCATAAACATATTTATTTAATAAAGATGCATAGAAAACGTTATGAACTCTTACATGTGTAGGTAATGCTAGTTCATAAGCCACTGGTCCTTTATTGGCCAGAATTTCAAAAGGTCCACAAAAACTAGGTGCTAATTTACCACACCTTCCCAAGCTTAATGAGCTTCATTTTGCTTTGAATTTCAAGTAGACATGCTCACCTACCTTGTAGTCTTTATCTTTTCGTTTCTTATCCGCATAACTCTGCTGACATTCTTGTGCCTATTTAAGATTTCCCTCGACCTTGGTAACTAACTATTCCAAGTCCAATAACAGGTCAGGCCCTATCATGAGCCGATCCACTGGACTATCTTGAGTAACTGGGGTCCTATACTTCTATCCATAGAGTACCTTGAAATGACTCATCTTGGCAGAGTCCTTATACTCGTTGTTATATGCAAACTCTGCAAGGTGCAGATAATCCTCCCACTTGGTGGGGTTGTTCATGACATACATTTGAAGCATGTCTTGAAAAATTTGGTTTACTCTTTCAGTCTGCCCATCTGTCTGTGGGTGATAAGCAGTGCTAAAGTTCAACTGCGTCTCTAATCCAGAGAATAAAGATCTCCAAAATTTTCCTATAAACTGAACATCTCAATCTGAGATAATCACTTTGGGTATACCATGCAATCTAAATATCTCTTTCACAAAGATATCGACAATCTTCATGGCCTTGTAGGTTGATTTCACGAGGATGAAGTGTGATGCCTTTGACAGCTTGTCAGTGGCTATGAAGATGGAATCATTTTGCTTCTTACTTTTCGGTAAGCCTATAATAAGATCCATACTGATAAACTCACATTTCCATTCCGAATGGGCAATGTCTATAGCAATCCTGAAGGATATTGGTCCTCAACTTTAAATAGATGGAATTCATAACATTTCACAATAAACATTGCAATGTCGGCCTTTAACCTCAGCCAAAAAAAGTGTGTCTTGATGGCAGATATCATCTTTTGATATACTGGGTGCCTTGACTAGGGTTCCATATGAAATTTTGTGGAAATTCTGTGAGGATGCTGGACCGAAGGTCCCCTCCATCTGGAACATACAATCTATCCTTGGACCATAGTAGTCCAGAGTCATACAACTTGTATTCCTTCTATTGTTGAAACAACTGGTCCTCCTGGACCTTCTTGAGGATTTACACAGAACGGGTCAATATTGTTGGCTATTCTAATCTTCTCATGCAAATCTACATTAGTTGGACTGAAGGTCACCTCATATATCATATGAGTCCGTTGACTCAAAGCATCCACAAATTTGTTTTCTTTTCCCTTAATATGATTTATTTCAAAGTGATACTCACTCGGGAAAGATAACCATCTGGCTTTCATCGCATTCATATCAAGTTGATCGAATAAATATTTTAGACTCATATTGTTAGTCTTTAGAAGGAACTTTCTCCCCATAAGGTAGTGCCTCTACATATTCAGAGCGTGGATAATAGCCGCTAGCTCAAGATCATGTGTGGGATAATTCTGCTCATGCTCTTTTAATTTCCATGATTCATAATAGATCGCATGATCGTTTTGCAAGAGGACTCCTACAAGTCCTTCCTTGCTTGCATCCATGCATACAACAAAATCCCCATCGAGATCCGCAATCCGCAACATTAGTGTGCTCATCAAAAGCTGCTTAAGCTTTTGAAAACTTTCTTCACACTTGTCAATCCATAAGAACTTGTTTGCTTTCTTCTGTGAAGCCATCATGGGAAAGTGATTCTCGAGAAGTTCTCAATAAACTTTCGATAATACCTGGCTAAACCCAAAAAGGACCTAATGTCAATGACACTAGTCGGGGTAGGCCTATCCTTTATAGATCAAACCTTTTTCGTGTCCATAGCTATTCCTACCTCGGATATGATGTGACCTAGGTACTGTATTTGTGGTTTGTAAAAATCATATTTACTAAACTTAGCATAGAGATGGTGTTCTCTCAAAACCCAAAGGAATATGCGAATGTGTTCTTTGTGTTCCTCTTTGTTCTTGGAATAAACCAGAATGTCATCAATAAAGACTAGTAGAAACTTATCTAGATATTTACTGAATATGTTTTTCATCATACACAAATTTTGTGGGTGCATGGATCAACCTGAACAGCATCACTATAAACGCATAGTACCCGTACCTCATACGAAAAGAAGTCTTGGTAATATCTTCATCTCAGATCCGTACCTTATGGTACCCGGATAATAGGTCAATCTTCAAAAATATTTTGGCTTCTCCCACTTGGTCGAACAAATCATCAATCCTAGGGAGTGGGTAACGGTTCTTTATAGTAATTTTTTTCAACTGATGGTAATCAATGCACATCTGCATCGTATCATCCTTCTTCTTAACAAATAAAATCGGTGCTCCCCAAGGGGACACACTTGGTTAGATATACCCCTTCTCTATTAGTTTCTGCAACTGCAGTTTGAGTTCCACCAATTCCTATGCACTTATGCAGTAAGGGGATTTGGAAGCCGGACCTGATCTTAGTGTCAGTTTGATGGAAAATTCTAGGTCTCGTTTCGGAGGTAATTAGGGGATTTCCTTGGGAAACACGTCCTTGAAATTTTCAAGTATGGGGAAGTATTCTATGCGTTGTTCTCTATCCAAGTCTATGTCTTAGATGTTCACTACAAACAACTTGTAGTCATTCCTAACACACTTCTTTGCTTGTAAGGAAGAGATTTGTCTTACAAAAAAATTCTTTGGGATGCCTTGAACCTTCACTTGGTTCCCTTAGCCATCAGTACACAAGATCGACTTGTGTAGACAATCGAGCATGACATGGTGCTATTCCAACCATTCCATGCCGATAAGAATATCATATGATCCTAAAGGTAGGATATCCAGGTTTACTTCACATTCTTTGAAAATTTACGAAACCTTCTATTTCGTACCGGTGGCTTACTGTACCATCCAAGGTTTATCGTGCTTAACTTTGCATAACTTTAATAAATCAACAATATTAGGTGCAACATAGCTCCGACAAGCACCGGGATCAATAAGTATTGAAACAAAGGTTTTCAAGATCATACCCTCGATCTCAACCATTGTAGCTTGGTGGTTCACCTGTCGACCATCTAATGCAGCATAGGTTTTTGGGGTTCCTACTATATCCTCAATGGTAGGTTCTTCTTGCAGGTTAGGCGAGACTCCATTGTTCTTGTTCTGACAATCTAAGGCATAATGCGGCCCATTACACTTCTTGCACTTGATCGCTAAAGGGGTAGCATTGGCTCAACTTGCCACTTGTTTATTACCATTAGGAGCTCGTACATAAGGCTTCGTAGTAGTTTTGTTGAAGTTCTTGTTTGCTTGAAAGATGTTATTTTGCTTTCTATAAGGCTACGAGTTTAACCTAGGCTTGCGGTTATCAAAAAAGTTTCTATACTTTTCTCGGTTTCGATTCTAGTTTTCTTGCCGTAACTGCCCATGCTCATAGCAGAGGCAGGCCTTGTGTAATGCAATATCCAGTGTCTTTGGCATGTTGAATTCAATATTGTCTCGAAAACTAGGAGGAAGAAATCCTAGGAACTACTGGATCTTCACCTTTCATAGGTTAGGGCTCTTATTTTTTGAAACTCCCCCTAAAGACTGTCATCACTTCTTTGCTTCTTTCTCCGTGGAGAAAGTGAGTCATCACTAGTAGGACTGTGATGATATCCTTTAGTTTCCTCAGATGTACCTTATTTTTCTACTTCTCTGGGGATGCTGGACCGCTCATGGTATGGTTCTCTTTTGAATTTGTTGGTGGACTCGGTAGGTTTACCTTGCGGGCTCCCTCCATTCATGTTACACAATAATGCTTCATTTATAGCCTGTTGTTCCTTTCTTTCATTTAGACTGTCGTCTCTAAAACTCCTCAGTTCATCTTGAAGACTGTGCAAATTTTTCAGCACATTAGAGTTTAGCTCGACCAGCAAGTTCACTTCCAGAGTGGGGGTGGTCATTTATTCCTATCGACTGTTTTCTTCCTCAGTATTCATAAACTTAATAGCACTGTAAAAAATTTCCTATAACACAAAAAATTTTAATAGCAACAAAAATTTATGTTAGTAACAAAATTTACTTATCATACTTTATTTTCTCTGCATGAATTCCTGGTGCGCCCATAAGTTTCTCAGTATTGAAAATGGGCTCTGATACCAATTGTAATGTCCCCAAAAATTGAAAACAATTTTTTTTTATAGGCTAGTGAAAACTACCCAAAAGGGATCATTAGTACTCGTGCGAAAACATAAATTCTCCTTAAACTTTCAACCACTTCGAAATTTGCTCACCGTCTTTTTAATCTCTTATCCATTCAGTGACTACTAGTTCATTTACTTCTTATGTCTTAATTCTGTTATTTAAACTATCGATATATATTAGTTATTACTGTCGATAGATGAATGAGTTCTATAGAACATTATTTTTCTTCTGCACATGTATACTTTGTTTATTTACTAAAACTAACTTAACTTTGTTGATGGGAACAAAGTGATGGAGTGGCGGGACTCTTTCTCCATTGATGATCTGAGAGGTAAGGTTATTCTTCGTTGTGCAGGCTTACTTAGTTCATTCGATCTTAAGTACCTTATTCATTGATTCACAGGTTACTCTTGCGACATCGGGATTATTGGTTACTTGAAACAATTCAGTTTTTAGTTAAACTTCCCGTTCCACCTAGTACTTTTGTTACTATTCCATTTTACGACTAAGGTACGTCCTATGTTTACTAATTATCTTTATTCATTAATTTAATAAATGCTTATGAATTATCTTACTGTCCTTATCATTATTATTGTCTATCTCTTGTTTAGTTACTTACTCGCCTCTTATTCCTACTTTGCAAGTTTACCTTGGTTGAGAGCTTGTAAACTTATGCTTGTTCTTCCTAGGGAGGGCATAATGGCATACTACATTTTCCATGATTCCTAAAATCTACAAAACTAGAATATGAATTAAGCATATATACTACTTATGTGATCTAGCATAAAGGGCATGTGATAACACTATATGCTTGATGCTAAGGGAAAACATTGTAACACTATATGATAGGGTTAAGGGTTGTGCATATCATAAGGTTGGGACTATGGTATACATACCATGCCATTAGTATTGAGCCTGCACTGACTTTTAAAGGGTGGAGAAACCATAGTATAGAGGGTTTAACATATGACTTGGTTGATATGACGTTGATCCACAAACTTATGGTTGGGGTTTATGGAGGCGTTAATGGCCACCAGCTGGTGCCATTAATGCCATCGAGGTTGGTGAAAACCCTTGGAAAAGGACTTGACATTCGTTGTTTCTTTAGTATGGTATTGATATTGTGGTTTAGTGAGGCCTCTGCATGTTTGAAGAATGGAGATGACCCCATTGACTCGAAGGTGAGCTTAACCCATCTCTGTGTAAAATGCATTTGCTTCATTGGTTCTTTCATTACATGGTCATGCTCCTCATGGCATTGTGGGTTTCTCTGCAGGTGAATGTGAAGGTGCTCTAGGGTTTGCACAGGATGCACTTGTTGATTTAATATTTCTTTGTCACAACCAAGGTAAGCTTGCTAGCAAGATTTCTTGCCTCCTCTAGTTCTGGGCATTCTTGAGTTGGAAAAATTTACTGCATTGGGGTTTCATGTGGCACTTGTTTACTTTGCTTTCAGGGTTTATGATGTAGCTTGCTATGGTTTTTAAATGGGCTCTCGTTGAGAGGTTTGGCATTTTTTTTGGGCCGTGGCTGCACCATTACTTGTAATGGTGCCATAGCTCACAACTTGCCATTAACATTTTAATCATTAACTGTCCATCAAAGGGGTCTCGTGTCTCTCTGTGTAAATACATTGCATGTTTGTTTTTATAATAGGAAGACTGTAGTGTATTTTCGGGTATGAGAAGTCTTAGATTCCATTCAATTTTTATTAGTGTGTAAATTTGGGGTTTGTATGGTTATTTAAATGCTACATTTTAGTGGACTTAAATGGGTTCAATCGTGGCCTTACAGCCTTTAGAAATTTACTTTGCGTATAAATGAATGTTTTGGGTAAATTTCAGTATACACAACACTCTATTTTTTTGGTTTGTATTTTAAGTCAGGAGCTTCTAGAGCTTGCGTGTTATGCCACGGGCTGCACCATTGTAACAATGGTGCCATAGCCCATTGTCTTACCACCATGTGCTCTATGTTAGCGTATAAATGGAGTCTTTGTTTTAAAACATAGTATTGAACTCTTACTTGTTATATTGGATCAGCGTGGGTGCAAGTGATGCCATGAATGGATTGTGCCTCTCCCAATGACTATGATAGCTTCTTAGTTGGAATTTTGTAATGTAAACTTTTTAGTTGGAAGAAATAAGGCTGTAACAGCCAGGTTTATGACAACCCATGATATTTATTTGGTTTATTAGCATGACTATGTGATTTGAATGGAACTTGGCTGAGGCCGTAACTAGCATCTTTACGACCTCAATGTTAATGTATGCATTGTTTGGTTAAAGGATTGTGGCATATATTAAAAGCATAGGCTACCCATATTAGATGTATAGCATGGACTGTATAGATATGGTTATGCGATTTGTTACTGCTTGGATATGAAATGCTTACGGTTTTATTAATGTTATTGTATTGATTCTGGACATCTATGGGATTTGATGTCACGACCTCTTGATGGCAAAATGGGTTTTAGTTGTTTAAATATTTAACATGATACGTTTGATTATGTGTAGATTTTAAATGGGACCTTTAACACCCTTTATGTTTTTTTTATAATGGATTACTGTAATAATAGGACTTTGAATTAAACATTTAAGTTATGTAAATGGATGTGATTTGGACTGTAGATTTATTATAATAAGACAAAGGTTTGATCTTGGACAACATGGATGGTCATGATGCCTTCTCTGTTTGGTTAATTATTATTATGTTTATTAGATGGAATATTATGATAATTAATTTGTTTTTAAATGATTATGTGGGGTAGACCTTAGAAGGTCTTTAATGAGTTATTATCCTAGATTTAGTCTTCTTTGTCTGTACTTAGTTGATTTAGTTTAGAATANATATATATTTAACCTATACTTCTAAACAAATCTTGAATTAAAAACAACCCTCTGCTGACAAAGGAAATATGTTAGCAAAGTAATGCAACCTGTAGAATAGGCTAGCTGGTAACAAAAAAACTAGGTATGGTGCATATAAACTAAACATGAAGATAACTATAGAATTACACTCAAAGTACAAACCTTAGTAATGTACAACATATAATAAAATTTCTCCATCCTATGATTAGTAAATTGCATATACAACCCTAGTAGATTTATAACCATAAAACATAGCCATTAGGGTTAGAAATTTCATTGCAGCCATTACTTAACATAAACAGTAATGAGGCTTTTGGAAGGAATAGAATACGTCTTCAAGGGTTTCATACCTAAAATTGAAGGTTTGTTAATGGCTGCACCAGCACTCTTAAATAACCAGTGTTAACAATTCAATGCAGATCTGACCTCTGTTTGATGACCAAATCACTTGGGAACTACCACGTTCATCCCAACCATGACCCAGAACCATTCCTAATTCTAATATGGATCTGCCCAATATCGACTCCAACATGCAAGTAGCTTAGAGATCCTAAGGTACGGTTTCCTAATTGGTAATCAGTTCCGAATCAATCCTCTTTTCCTTGCAGGAAAAGTTCTCTAGGAAAACACTTGGGAGCAGAATAGACAGAATAATTATTCTCCTACATGAAAAATCAGAACCTTCAAGCCTTTGCTTGGCTTGATTCTTTATAGGAATACTTTTCACTCAAAGGGGCAGTTAAATCAAGAAATCCATGATTTGTTGATTTAATCTTTTTTTTAATTTACTGGGGTAATTTTCAATTCTTAACCTACGAACTTTTAACTGGTTCCTAGTTAGTATTTCATAGATATTTCACGATTTATTAATCCTTTAATAGTAAATAATAATTGGTGGAAATTCTCTTCTTTCTTTATTCAATTATATAATTAATCAGAATTAATTCTTTATACATACTGTGTATACAATACACAGTATTAAAATACTTGTTAACACTTGTCTTTGGGAATCATGTTTCATGATCCTTTAGGATTAACGACACTTCTTTTATGAATGTCTAGTAGAGAGAGGCTTAGGTCTACTAGGCTAGGAAATTCTAAGCATCCTTCCATGTTGGATTTCCCTCGTTTAACGCGGTAGTTATTAAGTACTTGATGAGAATACAGAAGTTCAAAATTTCATTTAATCACTTAAAAATAAGTATGATGAGATAAATATTATTCCTTGAGTCGTTTTCACTCAGAGGTGATTTTAATCTTTTCAGTAACCCCTAGCTCTTATCAGAGCCCATACTCAACGCTTATAACAAGGAGTTACAAACATGGTGCAATTCCAAAGCTCTTGCTCAACACTAAATGCTAGGATGTACTTGTATGATACACCTAGGGATACAATGGAAAATGATCCGACGCTCGAGAGCTTATTCTCAACACAAATGTAAGTACTCACGTGCTCCAGAGCCTCTCGCTCAACACAAAACATATCATCGATCATGTGCTTCAGGGTCCAAGCCCAGAACAAACATTTCATCGATCATGTGCTTCAGGGTCCATGCCCAACACAAAAGATATATATACCTATATATCATCAACAATTGGCTTACACCCAATATACAAAACAAATCATGTTCATATGCAATGGGGTATTTGACCCAATATAAAAATAAAACATTAATATAACATCATTATCAATAGGCTCATGCCTATAAATGGTAGATCAAAAAGTTCAAGATATTACAGAAACCAATTTGTGAAAATTGTGCACAACAATACATCCACAATAAACTGGAGATTATAGAAAATGTTAAAAGTTTAAATTGATGCAGTAAACTGCACAATAAAATTGATGCATAGTTTTCCCTTGATTTGGTATAAGATCATGTTCAACAGTTTATCATAGCGCATTATCAGAGTGTGTTTTAGAAAAAAATCGAAGTAGCTTACAAGGAAGTGATTTTGAGAAATAAAAATTGTCACAAACTTATAAAGTTCCAAAAATTAAATAAATTTTTGTATTCTATTATTTATTTATGTTGTCTAACAAGGAGGAGCATATTAAGTCTTTCATCATAAGGAATTATGTGTGTAACTTAAGTTGCATTAGTTTTAATGTTTCCATGGACATGTTAAGGTGTTGGTGTTATATTCTAGTGATGACGAACTTGTAGGTGTAGAAAATCACATTGTGGGAACTCACCCACGTGATGTTTTCAGTGATTTTATCAATATTTTAAGTTGAGTTGCTAAGGAATTAAGCTTAAAAGCTAAATCTTATTATTAGCTTATCCTACATCCTCTTAAGAGCATGTGTATCCCCTTAGGAGGTCACAGGTTCAAGTCCAGAGGGGGTAGTGTATGTACACCTCTATAGACATTAGCAGTTAAATCGTTGAATAGAGGGGCGTCCCTTGTCCCACAAACAAAGGGGTCTCATACACCAATTTGGTGTCTCTGACCTTAAAATAGATTATTATTATTATTATTAACAAGTTGGAAAGGGGTAAGATAAAATGTTTTAATTAAAGGATTATATGCATTGGAACCTTGGCACATGTGTTGGTTAAAGGTTTTGAATAAAGCATTTTGGACTATGGTGATAAACAGCATAGTCATGACCCTAGCCATTACGCATCGTGTTTGATATCTTATAAGGTTGTTTTACAATGGAAAAGGAAATGAGATATCAGGTTTTCCAGTGCACACATTACATTTTGGTTTATGGAATTAAACATGTCGTGGTTGCGATTTGATAGTGCAACCATTAACATTCAATGTAAATTTTAAATGCATGCAAATGTTTTTCGAGAGCGATCTCACCCACCACTTGTTGTGATCTCCTGCGATGATTTTTCAAAGGGTTTAAACTCATTTTTACTCTGTTTGAGGGTTTTAATTCTACATTGGTTTGGTATGTAATTGTTCTTATGGGAGAGAGCTCATCCATTCATGGATCCACTGTGCATTCTTTCCCAATCCTATGCATTGTCAATTAATGAAAGTTTTCTACTTCCTTCCGAGGTTTGCTTGAAGGTTTTTATTAGTGCTTTCATTTCCATTACGATCTTGGCATAATTTTTTTTCTCCGCAGTTAGGAAAGGAAACAAATCCTTCTTCGATCATTTGTGAAGGCTTACATAATGCCACACTTTTTTCCAAGTAAGAGAGGCAACGTTCATGTGCAAGTTCTTGTTATTGTTTTTATTTTGTTGCAAGTTTTAAACAAAATGAAAACAATTTTATATTCTAACTCATTATTCTATGTATTTGTGCATGCAGAGAAGAGACAAGGGAAAAACAAGAGGAGCAACCCCCTCACCCTCTTTGCATTCGTTTTAAGGCAAGTTTCAAACTGAGTGTTTCAATGCTTGTTCAAATCGATTTCTAGGGAGACTCTTACTTTCTTCTTTTAATATGTAGGTGGAGTTGGGATATATAAGTTTCCAAACAAATCTAACTTCAAAATTTGTTTCCTGTGCTATGTTTTCCAGTTAAGGTTTTTCTCTATCAATCTTTTGCTTCTTCAAAATGTTGGTTCTAAGTTGCATTAAACATCTTTAACCATGAATATGATAGATTTCAAGTTGTTAATCCCTCTCCTAGTGAGAGTGTCGATAGGGTTACACCCTCTCAAGCCTCCTTTTTCCCTGCTAAAGGTGAGGACATTCCTCATACTCTATTTAAATCGACCGAAAATAGCATTAACCTTTGTTACTAGTAATTAAATATTTCCCATGAATGGATCCCCCATCAACTAGCTCATAAGGTTTAATTAAAAATAGGTTACAATCGTTCCCCACTGAGTTTGCAAACCACAAGTGGGTAGGGCTTTCATCAGTACTACAAAGACAAGTTAAAATATTTTATTTATACCCTTATGGCTATGTACTAGATGAGGAAAAAATGATTGATATGCTCTCGAGTTTTAAAGCATTACCATGCCATCCTAATCCGATGTATGTTTCATTTATTCTTAATGATGGATTCCATTTAATAGGCTTATAACCATGATATGTTTATCAGTTGGAAACTAGTTGATAAATTTTAAATGTTATTCTATTTTTAGATTAGATTGTGTTGAATAATATTTTCGAAAGAGTCATGTATCATGGGGTATGGATACCCGTGCATAGAGACTGTGTGTTTAAGTTTAAATATAGATTTTGTTTTATTCTGTAATTAACTAGATCTATTTGTTGTATCTATGATATGGATCTACGAACTTGCATGTGTTGATTTGTTTATAAATGAATCTAAAATTTAATTCGATTATAAAATGGGTATGATTACCCAACCGGTAGTAGTTGTGTAATTCTTTAATTCTGAGCTAACATGTTGATATGAGAATTCATTATTTATATGTTAAAATAATGTAACTTCATAAGATATTATACTTGTATTGTATTCCTCCTTCCCGAGATGTGTTTGGTCTTGTTAGAGTCTTTAAATCATGTAATGTAAATCTCTGAATGCAAGTCGGGTCAATAGTACCCAAGTGTTAATATAATAAATGTTATTTGTGGTGTCGAGTTGGAAAAATTGGCCCTAAAAGTTAGTGCAGTCAGCCCCACCAAGTTAGAGTTCAAGTCAACATAATGATATAAATAAGGAGGAGCTCCCCTTCATTTGTACTCATTCACTCAAGAATTTTTACAAGAGAGAGAA
Organism: Pseudotsuga menziesii; assembly: GCA_001517045.1. Lineage (NCBI taxonomy): Eukaryota > Viridiplantae > Streptophyta > Pinopsida > Pinales > Pinaceae > Pseudotsuga > Pseudotsuga menziesii. The sequence continues at coordinate 47,999 of LPNX011125716.1, read as the reverse complement.
GAATAAGTGCACCAGAAAGAATGTAGAAGCAATTGTTTAAGTTTTACATTGCTCTCATCAAGATATATACTAAGGAAGTTTTGGGAGGTTTTCACCCTCCTGCTTTCCGTGAGGAAAATATTTGTGTTCTTGTGTTCTTATGTATTCTCTGCATGTTGTTCTTTCAGTGATCTTCTAGTAATTTGTGTTAAGATATCATCTAAGCAAATTGATAGAAATTAACATGGTATCAAAGCCACCCTGAAAGGAAGCATTGCACATCTATGGTTTGTCCTTCTAAATAATTCCCTTGATAGATCAACTAGGAAAGAGGAATCCTTCGCCTCGCCCTTGAAGAGTGCATTTTGTGGAGACAGATCGAGAATCCAAGAAGTTCGAGTTTTTGACCTGTTAGTGTTGTCGGGACAATCTAGGGTTTCAATTTTTCTAAGACTCCATCATCAATAGGAGGAAAATAAATTTATAGTCTACCTCGCCTCAAGGAGGAACATATTTTCCACCTCTCAACCCTATTAGGGTTTCCAGTTGAGAAATTAGGGTTTCTACATCCAACCCTAGGTCATCTTGAAGGAGGTCAGTGAGAAACTATTTTCTTCAAGTAAGTACTCTTCCTCCTTGTTCCATTTTAAGTTCTCATTATGTTGACGATGACTAAGAACACCAAGCTAGATGAAAAGGTTGAAGGAACTGAAAGCTGTAGAGCATGGAAGTATAGAATCATGCTCATCATGCAAGAAAACGATCTAGACAAACTTGTGAAGGAGGAAGTGAAAGAACGAGAAGAGGAGGAATCTAAGTCCAAGGATAAAAAGGACATGATCATAGCCAAAACGATCATAGCTAAATCCATAAAAGATAACTTGATTCCTCAAGTATCATCAAAAGAAACTCCGAAATAAATGTTTCATTCCCTTTCTAGTCCATTTGAAGGGAGAAACATCAACAGGAAAATGAATTTGAGGAATCACCTCAAAAATGCAAGGACTCAAAAGTCTAAGACTATCAAATATTACGTTTCAAGAGTGGCTCAAATTAGAGATCAACTAGAATCCATTGGTGATATAGTAGAAGAAGCATAAATTGTGATGACCACCTTAAATGGTATTCCAAGACATTGGGAATATTTTATCCAAGGAATCTACTCAAGGAGGAACCTAACTGAATTCAGAAATCTACAGGAAGAAGGTGTCCAAGAATAAGAAATAATCTTTGCTAGAGAAGTGAAGCTATATGATATTGAAGATCAATCCTTAACAGCCCATGCCAAAGGAAAGTACAAAAGGAAGAGTCATGATCATCCTCATAAGACTCGAGGGTTCAAAAGACCTAAGAAATACTTCTCAAATTATGAGTGCTTCACTTGTAACAAGTTGGGATACATTGCCATTAACTCTCCCATGAAAGCAAACCGAGTTAAAAACATGAAAATATTCCAAGATCATGCTGCTAAAGATAGTGATAAAGAAGTAGAAAACAAAGCAAAGAAAGATGAAGAATCTAGTGAAGAATATGTACTGATCTCTTCCCTAACAGGATCGGTCTCACCAGGAAATTGCACCAGTTTAGTAGACAGTGGTGCATCCAAGCACATGACGTGTTACAAGGACTCACTATCATTCCTTGTACAAAAATATTCAACACACAAGGTAATGCTTTGAGATGACTCCCAATATCCCATTAAACGAATGGGAGAAGCATCATACAAGTTGGAATTTGGAAAATCCATGAATATGAAGGATGTCTTTGGACTAAAGAATAACCTCCTTTCTATTTCATCCTTGGACAAGAGAGGATTCAAAGTTGCTTTAATAGATGGAAAAGTCCTTATGTGGTCAACCATAGATGATGTAGTAGAAATTGGAATTGAAGGAGGATTATATAAACTGGAGGGATATGTAGATTAGGATTTAGCAACCAGTACGATAAATCCATCTGATATTTGGCACAAAAGGCTTGTTCAAATTCAATAGAAAGCTCTACCAATAGTAAGAAAGGTTGTGACTGGTCTACCAAAAATTTAGATAGAACATGAAGGAGTATGCAAAAAATTTGTACAAGGAAAGAATGCTAAGAATCCCTACCCAAAGAGTGACAACAAATAAAAAGGAATCTTAGATATTATCCATTCGGATATATGAGGGCCAATGCAAACAACTTCATTAAAATGTTATGTTTACTATGCTTCTTTTATTGATGACTACTCTCGCAAGACATGAAAATATTCTTTGAAAAAGAAGGATGAAGTGCTTGAAAGTTTTAAAGAATTTAAGTCCCTAGTAGAAAACCTCTCTACAAGGAAAATAAATATTTTAAGATCAAATAATGGAGGAGAGTTCACATCAAATGAGTTCAATGATTTATGTAAGGAAGATGGGATTAAGAGGGAGCTCACCATTCCCTACAATAATCAACAAAATGGTGTTGCAGAGAGAAATAATAGATCTATCATGGAAGAAGTAAAAGCTATGGTACATGATCAAGATCTACAAATGTACATGTGGCCAGAACAACAATACATGTATAGAACAAAATCTCCCATAGTTCCGTTGGGAACAAAACCCCATAAGAAATGTTATCCAAAGAAAATATTGAGGTAAGTCACCTAAAGATTTTTGGTTTCCCTGTGTATATTCATATTCCCAAGGAGAAAAGAACAAAGATAGATCCTTCAGGGAAGAAAGGATTGTTTGTAGGATATAGTGAACAACCAAAATCCTATCAGATCTATATCCTACGATACCATCAGATTGAGCTTAGGAGAGATGTAAAATTTGATGAAGGCACAACTTTCAAAAATATAACAAATATAAAGAATATGAAGAGGAACATGAAACTCCCAAAGTTGCAGAGAATCCTGAACCGTTTAGGAATGAAAAAGAAAGTCAGATACCTGAGGATCATGATATGACTAAACCTTAGATACTAGAATAATTTCCCAATGAAATGATTTCTCAAAAGAGAAAGCCTTCTTGGGGTCATGATCTAATTGAAGAAGAAAAAATAACTGGTGTCCCAAAAGGAACCACTTAAGAAAGAAATAAGACAAAGTCATATCCCAGTTATATGTCTTTGATGAGTGATATAGTTGATAAAGAACCAACTTGTTTTGAAGAATTAGGAAAGCAAAAGGAATGGCTTGATGCTATGGTCGAGGAATACCAATCCATAATAAATAATGATGCGTGGTAAATAGTACCAAGACCAAAGTACAAATCATTGGTATCTTCAGAGTGGATCTTCAAAGCAAATCATTCCATAGATGACATCATATAAAAGTACAAGGCAAGACTTGTAGCTAGAGGGTTCTCCCAAAAGGAAAGAATTCACTATAAATAGACCTTTGCTCCAGTATCTAGGTACACTTCAATTAAAATTTTCCTTGCCTTGGCATCCAAGAAGAAATGGAAGTTACATCAAATTAATGTAAAGACAACTTTTTCTAAATGGCTTGATAGAAGAAGAGTTGTATAATGAAGAACTTGAAGCTTTCGAAACTAATGGTCGGGAATCTTATCTATGAAAAATAAAGGAAGAATTATATGGGATAAAACAAGCACCCAGAGCATGGTACAAAAGAATACATGGATTCCTGATGAGTTTAGGATTTAGCAAGAGTAAGCTAGATTCTAAACTTTACTATAAGGTTGAGAATGATGGGATTATGATATTACTTTTATACGTGGATGGCTTATAGTTTGCAGGAGAAGATAAGCCCATCAATGAATGCAAGAAGAAGCTTGCTACAGAATTTGAGGTGAAAGAACTTGGAATGATGCACTACTTTTTAGGTCTTGAAGTTTGGAAATCCCAATATGATATTTTCCTAAACCAAGGAAAATATACGGTATAAATTCTAAAGAGGTTTGGGATGTTATATTGTAAGGCCATGACTACTTCGATGACAACAAACTTAAGTTATTGAATGATGAAATATCAAAAACTATATATGCCACCTTGTACAGACATATTGTTGGTTCACTAATGTACTTAACAAATACAATATCATATATATGTTTTGTTGTAAACACACTAAGTCAGCACATGGTGAATCCCAAGCATATTCATGTGATAGGAACAAAACATGTGATGAGGTATCTAAAGGAAACTTTAGATTATGGGATTAGATATACATTAGACAATGAGATTAGTTTACATGGTTTCACAGACTCAGATTGGGAAGGAAGTGATAATGACAGAAAGAGAACCTCAGGTTGTTTTTTTAGTTTGAGATCAGGCATGATCTCATGGTTCAGTAGAAAGAAGACCAATATTGCACTTAGCACAATAGAAGAAGAATACATTGCTACTTGTTCATCTTGTATTAAAGAAGTATGGCTTCGAAATATGATGGCATGTTTATTTATTGAGGAGATAGATGTTACTATAATCCTTTGTGATATCATATTTGTATCAAGATGAAAAAAATATAGTTCTTCATGGTAAGTCAAAACATATCGAAGTGAGATATCACTTCATTCAATACATGGCTCAGAAATGAGATATAAAGCTCAAGTATGTTCCTAAAGAGGAACAAGTGGTAGATGTGTTGACCAAGCCTCTGGCTCATGTAAAGTTTGAATACTTTCGAGAAAAGATTGGTGTAGTTTGAAAGTACGTCTCTCAAAAGAGGGAGTTACAGTAGATGGAAAAAGAATGCAATGGTGAGTAGCTTAGATTAGAGTAGGGTAATTCTAACTAGGATAGTTTGGCCCAAAAGGTTTAGTCCGATGAGGCCTATTGATCCTAGGGGTATTAGTATGTCTCGCTAGATCGGTTTAACCCAAGTGGGATCGTAATCTAGGACAAGACTTGTTGGTCCCCAGGAAGATCCATCTCTCTAAGTAGGCTTGTTGGCTTGAAAGAGTTAGTAAGTTATACAAAATGGCTAGGTGGATGTACCAGAGAACTCACGGTGATGTTGCTCAAAGATAGTTAGTGGGAAGGATGGTTGTTACAGTATTGCTATAATGTTGATTGATGAGATGTTTTTTTACAGTATTGTTATAGTGATGAATGTTGAGATGTTAGTCTAGTATTGTTAAACTGGTGTCTACTGAGAAGTTAGTTCAGTGTTCTTATACTGATGACTATTGAGATGTTAGTTCAGTAGTTTTATATTGATGACTGTTGAGATTTTAGTTCAGTATTGTTATACTAATGATTGTTGAGATGTTACTTTAGTATTGTTATATTGATGACTATTGAGATGATAGCTCTGTATTGTCATACTCATGACTGTTGAGGTGATTGGTTCAGCATTGGTATGTTGATTGCTGAGATGATTAACTCAGCATTGTTATACTAATTGAGATGTATGTTTTAGTATTGTCATATTGATGATTGATTGAGAAGTATGCTTCAGATAGTGTTAGTATCGATTATATTGATGATTGATAATATTCTTGATGAGATATGCAGGGATAATTTTAGGGGCGAATTATAGCCCATTGGCGAATTTTAAGGGGTGCCCGAAAATAGATGGGCGAATTTTTAATATTAAAATGTTTTTTTTAAATTTAATAAATTAGCCCATATTTTATTTTATATATAATTTCCTTTCATTAAATAGCCCGCGCGATTAACCTCTGAAAATCCATAGAACCTAATTTCACCAAGCCGTCGATGGGAAAATCGTGACATTCGCCCCCGATTTCTTCCGTAATGGAGGTGAAATCGCCAAAAATTTACAGTTTTGGAGGATAAATGAAGACGATTCGCCCAAATTTATGGTATATAGTTTAAAATTTTGGTATTTTGCCCCCACAGGCCAGATCCTTCTTCCACACGAGGATAGGGTCGAACTACGCGATCAGAGGAGGTCAGGCTGCTTCATGGATTGCTAAGCTGAGGAGAGACCTGGATACTATAATCCGGGAGCGCGACACCTCTTCAAGTATTATCTTCTTGTATGGATGGCTTATAGATGCTTGTAGGCCTCCTTGTTTTTAGAGTACCCATGGGCTTGTAGATTGCTGAGTCATCACGGTGAGGTTTCTTAAATCCTTACTTCAGGATCATATCACAGAGCTCGAAACCCATTCAGAGTCGAAGCAATACAAAGCAGCAGAGAGATATATCTTCTAGAGTCACAGAATCAGACCTTTCATCCGCGATGGATTTTTGGGTGAATTTGTTTTAGTTCGTCCCTGATTTGCAGGCCCTGGATGTTCATGCATTGGGTATGGAGCAGCACAAGATTTGGGTCTGCTTCAGGGGAAAACGGATGGCACAGGTCTACTACATCGATTTACTTCAAGAGTTTTCCTTACAGGGTCAGCAAGGAGACTGGGTTCATTGATTATGACAAGCTGGAGGAGAAAGCCTTGGATTTCAGGCCTAAGCTTATTATCTGTGGAGGCAGTGCTTATCCCAGGGACTGGGATTATGCTAGGTTCCAGGTTGTTCATCCATTCTCTGGCTCTCTTTTTTATACAGATCTGTCACATGTTCTGTCTTTTCTTGATATTAAGGCACGGAAGGAACATCATAT
>LPNX011125716.1:3809-26532 GCA_001517045.1 Pseudotsuga menziesii | reverse complement strand
ATTATTGATAAAATCGCCTTCAAATTTTCCTATATATCAGAGAGATTCGCCCAATTTTTATACATATAATTCTAGGGGGGGTTCTTAAAATCATCCCTGGAGATATGCATAGTGTAGTCATACTGTTGATTGCTGAGATAAGTGCCGAGATAGTTACAGTTGATTATTGAGATGATTGTTGAGATAGTTCTAGTTGATTGCTAAGATGATTATTGAGATGGTTACAGTTAATTTCTAAGATGCTTGACTAATGATCGACTGATAGATGCTGGGATGTTTATTCATATAATTTCATTGTTACAATGATGGATGTGATAGTTTCAGTTTTTCTATACCGATGAGGGATATTCAGTATCTCTATACTTATGATTATGTATATGATTATGATGTTATAGCATCTCTATGCTGACAATGTACATGATGATCTAACACTACAGATGATTTGATTTTTAGCACTAACATGCTAATGGTGTTGTTTATTGTTTTAGTATTTACATACTATTGATGAAGATGATGATGTTTTCAATATTTCCATCTTGAAGAGATAGATGATGATGTTTCATTATTCACATACTGAAGATATAGATGGTGGTGGTTCAATATTTACATATTGAATATGTAGTTGGTAATAATTTTGATGTAGATGATGATGTTGTTAGTTTTTAGATACTGAAAATGTAGATGATGATTGTTTAGTATTTACATACTGAAGAATAGAAGATGTCAGTTCAGATGATGATGTTGCAGATGATGGTTCAATGTCTTCACACTGATGTTGACCAGTGGATGATTCAAAAGATGTTCTAGAATATGTTCCATAAGATGGCCAAAGAGATGAAGCAACATATGATGATGATACAGAAGATGATTCAACATTCATATGTTGATGCTGCAAGAGATGTTCTAGAAAATGAAAAGAAGATGATTGAAGAAAGATGATTGCAGAAGAAGATCCAAATGAGATCAATGATGAAGATATATGATGTTGTACCAAAAATTCCTGTGACATATAGAGTCCCACCAAACAGTTGTATAGTTGTAAGAGTAAAGTAGCAGTTTCTACTTCGGTTGAATACCTTCCTAGTTAAGAGGGAGTGTTAAAATAATGTAATTTCAGAATATATTCTAATTGTATTGTATTCCTCCTTCCATAGATGAGTTTGGTATTGTTAGAGTTATTGAATGATGGAATGTAAGCCTATGAATGTATGTCGGGTAAATAGTACCGAAGTGTCAATATAATCAATCTTATTTGTGGTGTCTAGTTGGACAAGTTGGCCCTCACAGCTAGTGAATTCGGCCCCACCAAGTTAGAGGTCAATTCAACAGAAGAATATAAATAGGAAAGCGCTCCCCTTTATTTGTACTCATCAGTCAAGTAGTTTTACAAGAGAGAGAAGAACTAGTGTGCTAGAAAGAAGTTATAAGTAGTTTTTCAGGTTTTATACTACTCTGGTCAAGATCTATACTGAGGAAGTTTTGCGGGATTTTCTCCCTTGTGGTGTCCCCAAGGAAAATCTTTGTGTTCTTTTGTTCTTATGTTTTGTGTGCATGTTGTTCTTTTAGTGATATTCTAGTAATTGGTTTTAATATATCATATAAGAAAATTGATAAAACTTAACATTATATGTTTGATTGAAAAATCCTCTCGGCTCCACTCTGTATAATTGAGATATTCTATGTGACTATCTACAATTTCAATTGGTTAGTAATTACTTTCTACGATTTTATGTTGGGGTTATTTGATTTGTTGTTTACTTGGTATTTCCTTCCTTAAATGATTGTTTTGTCTAGTAATCCTTTAAAAAGCAATGTTTAACTATTTTAATGGAATCTAGTCGTAACGATAGTTATTCTTTAAAACATAGTTTTAAATAGAAATACATGATGATTTAATATAATATAGGAACATAGGTAATATCTATAAGAAAAGATTTGGCTCCTAGGGAATAAGATTAGTTGAAAAAATACATTTAAAATATTTTAAGAGAAAACATGCAAACATACGTTAAAATATTTAACCATATCTATAATGCATTCATTTAAATTCTTAGCTAGGCTAAGATTAGACCCACTCTAATCTGGATATGGATTCTCAAACATAGATTAGTTTTAATATAACTAAGAAAATTAAACCCGTGATTATGCTAATGGTAAAGAATAGTTTATACCAAGTCATAGCATGAAAATATAAAGGGTTAGGAACAAGCGCATATTATAATTCACTATAAAATTGTATTTATGATAAAGGTATATACTCACTCTATAATTTATCAATACTTAAACAGATAAGAAATATAATAGGGATCCTGACACTACTGTCAAGAAAATAGAACTGAAGGTGCCGTTCCTCCCAACCAACTCCTAGAGAATCCAATACTTACTTGATCTAGAACCCCTGATCATGTTTATTGAACCATAAATAAAAACTATGATCAATGCACCATCTCTTTGCATCAACAGATCGGTTCCTTGTCCATCGCTAGCCTCCTTCTTTCTTGATGGACATAGTATTATATACTATTTTTCCTAGGACTTGGTCATTTATGAGATCCTTCTCTTTCACACTCCACAAGGATTCTTGAGTTGATTTTGCGGAAGATGCCTCCTACTTCACTTGATTTCCCACTCAGCAGCTTTTACCACTTCTCTTTTCCCCTTGTGTCTTAGCAAACACTATTTCAACAACTTCTTCAGTTTCAATTCCTCTTAGTATTTTTAATTATTAAATAAATATAATCCCTTACATCCATTTTGACTTTCTTGTGAAAATATTTTAAAAAATATAATATTTATTCGATGTGTTACAAAAATGGCTTCCACTTCTAGTGTACAAATGTCAAACCTATAGAATCCAAATTTTGTAGGAGATAAATATGAATATTTTTCACTAACTATGAAGTATTTATTCAAAGGTAAATATGTATGAGAGATATTTGAAAATGGTTATGCAAAACCAACATATTTAGCATCATATAATGGACTCTCACAAGAAGAGAAAGATTCCCTGAAAGAACATAATACGAATGATGTAAAATCTCTATTTTATATACTTAAAGATATACATGAAAGCATACTCCCAATAGTAGCAACAATAGTGATACCCAAGCAATCATGGGATACAATTGAAACTTCTTATCAAGGTTTGGACAAGGTAAATACTGCTAAATCGCATATTCTTAGAAGATATTTTGAATCTTTGTAATATGAAAGATATAGAATGAGTAGATTCCTTTTATACTTGAGTTATTCATTTGATAAATAAAATGAAATTACTACAACAAATTTGAATTTTAGGGGGAATTGTCTTCCTTTTCCAAAAGTCACTTTTGGGGCCGATTTTGGATTTGGAGATTATCATTACAAAATTGCCCCAAATAGCACCTACACTAAAAGTTTGGACTTTTAGAGAAAGTTTTTGAAGAGACCAAAACCACCCCTAAAAGATAATTTTTGGGGTGGTTCTAAACCCCCCTAAAAGTAAATTTTAAGGGGAATTCTAAACCCCCATCATAGACACCTATGGCAGTGGTTCCAGCCAACCCCCCCCCACACAAATTCCTTATTACAAACCTTTGGGGGTGGTTGGAAAACCCGCTCTTAGGTACCTATTGTGGTGGTTTTTGGTTTCGAACCCCAGATAGGTTCTTAGATGATAGTTATAAACCCCCCTAATACTCCATATTAGTGAAATTCGGGGGCAGTCTTAAGAAACCCCCCTTGTAACAATGGCGCTAAAAGTTTGGGCTTTTAAGGGTGTTTATGAAAGAGATCAAAATGGATGCTAAAAGTGACTTTTGGGGGTTGTTCAAAACTCCCCCTAAAATTATTTAAATTATAAAACTTTGGGGGTAATTATAAACCCCTCTTGTAGGTTCCTATAGAGATTTTTTAAACCACCCCCCCCCCTCCTAAAAATATTTACAAACCTTTGGGGGCGATTGTAAACCTCTCTCAGATAAACTTGTAGGGGGAGTTTTGTTATATTTTTATTGTAATATCCTACATTTTGGACCTACCATTTATAGGCATGAGCCTTATTAATCATGATGATTATATTGATAATTTATTTTATATTGGGTCAAAGACCCCACTTCATATGAACATGATTATTTTTTTTGTATATTGGGCGTAAGCCAATTATTGATGATACATATGGATATATATATGCTGGTTGTGTTGGGAATGGAACCTGAAGCACATGATTGATGAAATGTTTTCTGTTGGGCATGGACCCTAAAACACATGATCGATGAGATGTTTTGTGTTGAGCGAGAGGATGTGGAGCACATGAGTACTCACATTTGTGTTGAGCATAAAGCTCTGGAACACATGAAAATACAATTGGAAATGTTGGGCATAAGCTCTGGATAATTGCATGTTTATGTTGAGCATAAGCTCTAGAGCATCAAATCTTTGGCCATTGTATCTCTAGGTTTATCGTACAAGTACATCCTAGCATTTAGTGTTGAGCGAGAGCTCTGGAATTGCACTATGTTTGTAAGTCCCTATTATAAGCATTAAGTATGGGCTTTAGTAAGTGCTATGGGTTACTGAAAAGAATTTAATAACTTTCGAGTTAAAACAACTCGAGAAAAATATCGATCTCATCATACTTATATAAAGGTGATTAAATGAAATTTTGAATTTCTATATTCTCATCAACTAGTGTTTAGAGTTTCCTAGCCTAGTAGACCTAAGCCATCTATCTAATCAACCTCCATGAAGAAGTGTCGTTAAGTATACGAATCATGACACATGATGCCTGAAGATAAATGCTTACAAGTATTTTAATACTATGTATTTTATACATAGTATGTATAAATAATTTATTATGATTAATTATATAATTGAATAAAGAAACAAGAGAAGCTCCACTAATTATTATTTATTATTAAAGGATTAATAAATAATGAAATATATATGAAAAACTAACTAGGAACTAGTTAAAAGTTCCTAGGTTAAGAATTGAAAAATTACCCCAGTAAATTACAAAGGGTTAAATCAAGAAATCAAGGATTTCTTGATTTAACTGCCCCTTTCACTGAAAATTCTATCTATAAAGACTCAAGCCAAGAAAAGGCTTTGGGGTTCTGATTTTTTTTTTTTATCTCGGAGAATTATTAATCTTCCTGTTTTGCTATGAAGTGTTTTCTTGGAGAACTTATCCTACAACTGAAGGAGAATTGATTCAGAACTAATTACAAGATAGGAAACCCTACCTTGGGAGCTCTAAGCTACTTGCATGTCAGAGTTCATCTCGGGTGGATCCATATTTAAATGAGGAACAGTTCCAGGACATGGTTGGGTGGAACAAGGTAGTTCCCAAGTCATTTGGTCTTTAAACAGAGGTTAGATCTGCATTGAATTGTTAATGCTGGTTATTTAAGTGTGCAGGTGCAACCATTGACAAAGCTTCAAATTTAGGGATGAAACCTTGGAAAGCCTATTCTATTTTATTTCTTAAAGATTCATTACTATTTATGTTAAGTAATGGCTGCAATGTAATTTCTAACCCTAAGGGTTAAGTTTTATGGTTAACAATCTACTGGGGTTTGTAATTACAATTTACTAATTTTATGTTGGAGAATTTTTATTATATGTTGTTTATGTTCAGGGTGGTATCATTCATAAATGTTACTATATTATCTAGGTGTTGATAATAGTATTATGTTTATACTGCGTAGTCTATATTTAATATTCTGCTGACATATTTCATTTTTCAGCAGAGGCTTGCCCTAGAATTTTAAATAAACTAGTTCAGTAATAATTAATTAAAATATTATTTATGCTAAACTATACAATTTTATATTTTAAACTAGATCTACTAAGAACCGAGTTCATATAATAAGTAATCTAAATGAGTTATCAAATACCTTCCAAGGTCTACTTCATATAATCATTTAAAACCAAAATACTTTACATAACTGAATCAAACATTAAATTTAATCAGAAGGAGATCGTGACCATCCATGTGGTCCTTATAAAGACTCTACCATAAAAACCTATAGTCTTAACATCTATAGTAAAATACCATAAATCACATGCATTATATCTTTAAACGTCCCATCTAATATCCATCATAAACATCCACCTAAAATTTACCAAGTAACAATTTACATAACTCTATATTAATAAACAGAGGTCATATTCAATAAACATAGGTCATGGTATCGATCCTCATAGGTTACAAATTCAATTCATAAACAAAATTAAAACTCCACAATAAGAACCTTAACATAAATCATCACCTTAATCAAAACGCATAAGAAATTCCATAGAGTAAATACCTAATATCGTTTCTATTATAACTTACAAAATATTTTAGAGTTTGAAATCGCACAGGCCATGATTTACACTAAGCCTTTGGGCTGTATTTTACCAACACATCGAATGAATTTTAAATAATGATGCATACACTAGCAATGAGGTCGTAATACCGTAGCTACAGTATGGCCTTGGCCAAATAACGTTTTAATACACAGTCCATTTTCACATAAGAAACAAATACCATAATCAAGTAATATACAAGCTATCGCAGCACTGTGGGAAGGCGCATGCCATTTACGGCATGGCCTATACCCACGCTATCTATACCTTGACCTTTTCAACTAAGCAACGGTGTATTACACAAAACCTTCAACTAGCAAATTCCCACATAAATCAACCTCAACGACAGAATAAACACAACGAAATTGTGCTATGCACATCGTAGTTTAAACCAAGATAAATGAAATATTAAAAACCATATGCATCCATGACATGTAGAGCAATCAATTAAGCGAATGCCTCTGCTTTCAAAACCCCAACCCCATTTCAATATAGAGCTAAATAAAAACGCAGAAGGAAATCACATATGCCATATAACAAGTTAACCATTACATTTTATAAAACCAATACATATATCTATTTACACGGATATCCCAATGTCTGTACACAGTCATATTTAAAGGCCGAGGACAAGGTTTTACACAAGCGTTAAAATGGGCTATCGAATCATTACAAGCAATGGTGCATCCCATGGCTATAAAATACCAAAACCAAAACATTAACGATTTACATAACTGAAATAAAATTACATAGAGCCAAATGGCCTCACAAATGATTCATGGAATAATGCCTCAACATTAAAAAGAAACCAAGTCTGTATTCGTAAGCCCGAAGGCAAAATTGAATTTGCTACAACATCTAAGCCCCAACCAAACAGCCAGTCAAAATGTAGCTCTTCCCACAGGGTTGAGGGGTGACAAGCATAAGCTTGATTAGCAGGCTTACTGTGGCCACAAATGCAACACTTGGAGAAAACAGTGTTGTAGCCACAGTGCTCCTCCATTCCTTTCCACACTCGTAAGAAAAAACCAATATGGAGATGAGGAGTATGCCACCCCATCAAATTGTAAACCAAACATTGTGCGTGCGTATAGACTCAACGCAGGCTTACCGTATAGTCTAGAGGTCGCCTCCATGGCCATCCCTCTGCATAGAGCCAAAATGAAGAAACCCCAAATGACAAATGAAATGCACAACTATCGTGATCCAAGCCTAAGGGAAGACTGTCAGATTTTACGAAGAGCATTAAATGCACCAGGTTGGAGTCCACTAACGATTTATCAAACATTAGCACATTACAAAGTTTGCTTAGGATAGAATTTCAATATTACATTTGTCCATAGGATGTGCTAGTCCAAAGTCATAAAACCATCCTTAGTATTTAGATAATGTTTAGACCATAGGATTAGAGCTTAGGGTTTAAGGACCTTAGTAACAAAGTGTTTACACTTGAGAACCATGGCATACAAAGTATGCCATGATAACATCTAAGACTATAAAAATCCAATGGTTGCTCTTAAACCAACCTAATAACCTGTCAATAAAAGAACATAAGAGGATTTAATAAGTATAGTAAAAATATACTTAGCATGAAAGAGATATTAATGACATACAGGATAACAAATTTAAAATCATAATGAAGAATAATTAATGTACAGGAAATTTAGCCAAAATAGCTAAATTGACGATAATGACACTTACCAGGTTATAAAACCAAGTCGATAGGAAATGTAATAACTAGCAGCAGGTTATCAACGACCAAGGGGTCAACAAATTTTACATCCGATCCCATCGCAACTAATGAACTGCGTAAGTAAAAGAGTTGGGTGCCTTAGTTCGATTGAACTAAGTAAGCCTATGTAACCAAATAATACCTTACCTCTCAGATCGTCAAGGGATAACTAGTCCCAACACTTCACCACTTTATTCCCATCCACAAAGTTAAGTTAGTTTTTATTAAATAAACAAAGTGCACATGTGCAGGAGTAAAACAATGAGCTATACAATTCATTAATTCACCGACTGTAATAACTAAGATGTACAAATAGTTTAAATAACATAATTAAGATATAAGAAGTAAACAAACTAATAATCACTGAATGGAAAAGAGATTAACAAGAAAATAAGGATATTTTATGAAGAGATCGAAAGTATAAATAGCGCATGTAATTACGCATGACTAATAATGATCCCCTTTGGGTAGTTTTTCACTAGCCTATAAAAAACAAATGTTTTCAATTTTTAGGAACATTACAAGTGGTATCAGAGCCCAGTTTAAATACTGAGAGACTTATGGGTGCACCAGGCATTCACATAGAGAAAATAAACTATGATAAGTAATTTTTGCTACTACTATAAATTTTTGCTGCTATTAAATTTTTTTGCATTATAATAAAATTTTTACAGTTCTATTCAGTTTATGAACACTGAGGAAGAAAACAACCTGTAGGAAGAAATGACCACCCCCACTCCGGAAGTGAACTTGGTGGTCGAGCTAAACTCTGATGTGCTAAAAAAATTGCACAGTCTTGAAGTTGAACTGAAATTTTTTATATAAGACAGTCTAAATGAAAGAAAGTAACAGTAAGCTATAAATGAAGCATTATTGCGTAACATGACGGGAGGGAGATCGTAAGGTAAACCTGCCCAATCCACCAACATATCCAAAAAAGAACCATACCATGAGTGGATCAGCATCCCAAGAGAAGCAGAAAAAGATGGTACACCTGATGTAACTAAAGGAGATCATCACAGTCCTACTAGTGATGAATCAGTTTCTCCATGGAGAAAGAGGAAAAGAAGTGATGACAGTATTCAGGAGGAGTTTCAAAAAATAAGAGCCATGAACTTTGAAGGTGAAGTAAATACAAGAGAAAAGGCTGAAGAATGGTTGCTGGGAATGAGTAAGTATCTCCAGGTTCATAACTATTCATGTGTGATGCAGGGTAGGATTACCATCTACAACCTGAATGGTAAGGAAGCAATATGGTGGTGAGATTTAAAGCACAACAAGAAAGATGAGCTACGAGAAATAAGCTGGGAAAACTTTTAAAATATTTTCCAAGAAACATACGTGTCAGAAAGGTTCTTTGACTGCAAGGTAAAAGAGTTCCATGAGCTAAACATGGGGTCCATGACTATGGATGCATTTATAAATAGATTTCTAGATCTGCTACATTATGTACTATATATCAAAGAAGAGAAGGTGAAGATCCAATAGTTCCTAGGATGTCTTCCTACCATTTTCGAGACAGGATAGAATTTGACATGCCAAAGACACTGGATACTGCACTACAGAAGCCCCGCCTCTGCTATGAGCATTGGAAGTTACGGCAAGAAAACCAGAACCAAAACAAAGAAAAGTCTAGAAAATTTTATCATAACAACGAGCTTGGGTCAAGCCCGCAACCTTATAGAAAGAAAAATAACATCTTGTAAGCGAACAAGAACTTCAACAAAACTAGTACAAAGACTTATGTACCAACTCTTAATGGGGATAAGCAAGTGGCGAGTGGACCGAATGCTACCCCTTTAACAATCAAGTGTTGGAAGTGCAATGGGCCACATTATGCCCAATATTGTAAGAACAAGAACAATGGATTCTTGCATAACCTTAAAGAAGAACCTACCATTGAGGATATAGCAGGAACCCCATGAATCTATACAGCATTAGATGGCCGACATGTGGACCATCAAGCTACAATGGTCAAGATCGAAGGTAAGATCTTGAACACCTTTGTTTCAATACTTATTGATCCTGGTGCTTTCCGGAGCTATGTTGCATCTAATATTGTTGATTTATGAAATTTAGGGAAATTAAAGCATGATAAACCTTGGCTGGTACAATTAGCCACCAGTAAGAAATGTAAGGTTTTAGAAGTTGTTAAAGAATGTGAAGTAAACCTAAATGGTTTCCTTACTGAGATAAACTTCAACATCCACTAGAATTCTAGTACCTTTAGGATCATATGATATTCTTGTCATGATGGACTGGTTGAAACAACAACATGTCATGATCGATTGTCTACACAAGTCTATCCTATGTACAGATAGCCAAGGGAACCAAGTGAAGGTTCAGGGCCTCCTAAAGAAAGTTCCTGTAAGACAAATCTCTGCCTTATAAGCAAAGAAGTATGCTAGGAATGGCTGCAAGTTATTTTCGGTGAACATCTAAGATGTATAGTTTGATAGAGAACAACGCATAGAAGACTTCCTCGTTCTTGAAGAATTCAAGGATGTGTTTCCCAAGGAAATACCTGAATTACCTCCGAAACGATACCTAGAGTTTTCTGTCGAACTGACCCGAGGATCAATTCCAACCTCCAAATCCCCTTACCGCATGAGTGCACCGAAATTGGTGGAACTCAAACTGCAGCTGCAGGAGTTGATAGAGAAAGGGTACATTTGACCCAGTGTGTCCCCTTGGGGAGCACCAATTTTGTTCGTAAAGAAGAAGGACAGTATGATGCGGATGTGCATTGATTACCGTAAGTTGAACAAAATGACTATAAAGAACCATTACCCGCTCCATAGAATTGATGATTTGTTTAACCATGTGGGGGGAGAGAAAATATTTTTGATTATTTACCTGCGATCCAAGTACCATTAGATACGGATCAGAGACAAAGATATTCCAAAGACCACTTTTTGTATGAGGTACAAGAAATACAAGTTTGTAGTAATGTCATTCGGGTTAACCAATGCACCCACAAAATTTATGTGTATGATAAACAAAATATTCAGTAAATATCTGGATAAGTTTATACTAGTATTTATTGACGAAATCCTCATTTATTCCAAGAATAAAGAGGAACACGAAGTACACCTTCGCATAGTACTTCGAGTGTTGAGAGAACACCAGCTCGACCCTATGTTTAGTAAATGTGATTTTGACAAACCACAAATACAGTACTTAGGTGACATCATATCTGAGGCAGGAATAGTTGTGGACCTGGGAAAGATTCGAGCCATAAAGGATTGGCCTACCTCGACTAGTGTCACTGACATTAGGTCATTCTTGGGATTAACCGGATGAAGCGAACAATTATTTGCTCACACAAATAATATTACCAAAAGACTTGGAATTTTAAATAAGCCATAATAATATATAAATTGATGATAGAATAGATATGATGATAAATTACAAAGTGAGTGCCATATATATATTAATCGTAAGGGCACTTTGTACACTATCCATGAAAGGATGCGTCATTTTAGAATTGTTTACTAATAACTATTTATTAATTATTAATTATTAATTATTAATATCAATATGTATTAATATTAATATTTAATATTGATTTTAATAGTTATTATTAATTATATAAGAGTTATTTAATGATTATTTTATGTTCGTTACATTGCCTTCCCCTTGAGGGAATATTTGTCCTCAAAGATGTATTGGACATTAATGTCTCTTTTATTTTAATCTGTCATCTCAGAATTATTTCCCCTCTGTATTTACGGCATTTGAGGAGATGAGGTGATACGAATTAGGGATTCTCCAGGAGAATTGCCGCATCGTATCTGCTATGGTCCATCCCAAATGACAATTATAATTAGGATGTCTGTAAGGTGCATGTGTTGTTTGTTCTTCTTTCTTTTGGACTGTTGTGAGGACTGTCTTCACTTCCCCGTTTTGATTTTTGGATGCATTTTCCTGGATTGTGCCTCCTTGTTCTCCAGTAGATTGTTCATGATTCTGAATCTTTTCGATTCTTTCCTCTTGTGATTTTTTTTCAATTTCTAACTCCTTGATCTGATTTTGTAGTTCCTGATTATGATTATTTAGAAACTGGTTTTCTTCTTGCTTTTCCATCATTTTTCCTTCAAAGTATTCATCGGAGTATTCCTTCTAACTACTACTTTTTAATTTTTTATTTTTGTAATCAGGGTTTTCTTATGATTTCTTAATCTGAAAATTTCTTCAGAACTGTTGGATATTGTTTTATTACTCTTTGCGATCTCCAAATTGTGTTCCTTTTTAGAGTCATTTTTTTTTGTTGAAGAACTTTTATCTGTTGTCGATACTAGTCGACCACTGATTCTTGATCTTCTACTTTTTGTCCTATGTTCGTCAGTTCTTCATCTCTGTCTTTAATGATTTTGTTCAAGCGTATTATTTCTGCTTCATAATCAATTATTTCTTTCTTTTTTATCTTGATTTTTCTGTATCTAATTGAAATCATTTTCCCTTTTTAATTTCTTAATCTGTGCGTTCAAATCTTGACTATGATTCTTCAAACAAGTAATTTCTTTATCCTTACTAGCGACACTTTTTTCAACTTATTTCTGCTTCTTTTGTTCTGACTTCTGATTACCCTGTGCAATCATCTCTGATATATAATGGAATTCTTTGGATGTTGGAGGTTCTATTTCTGACTTCATTGTAATATCTTGAAGTGTGATTCTCTTTCTCTTATAGGAAAAAGTCAAAAAATTCTTTTCGACATTTAAGATGAAAGTCCCCCATGTTTTTATCCAAGGTAAGCCCAAAATTATGTCATCGGCAAAGATCCATAAGGAACTAACAATGAATTTCTATGTGACCTTATAATATCCAACACTCAGTTGTAAGACACTTATTTCAGTTCTTTTTTGTCTAAAAAGTCCAGCTCTTCCCTTATATTTGACTCAGGAATCATTAAATGGTTAGCAAATTTAGTAATAATATAATTATTTCTTTCAGCGGGTGTGATAGAAATGGTGATATCATTCCCTGCAAGTGTCCCTTTAATTCTAAATAATATTGCAACATCTTTTTGTAAGGTGATAGGAAAAGTTTGCTTCTTTTCAATATTAAAATCCATATTCTTGATTTTTCTTTGAAGTTTAATCAATATCTCCGTCTCTTTTTCCAATAGTTTGTAAAAATGTTAGTAGATTTGGTGGTTGGGAGGAATGAGTGTTACCTTCCCCACCTAAGTTGAAATCTCACTTGCCTTTTAGTAGCAATTATTATGCACCGTTTTTATCTTTTTTTTCCCTTTAGTTTTGTAAAATGTGCCATAGATTGGGTTGTTGGGAGAAATGAGTGTTATATTCCCCACCTAAGTTCAAATCTCACTTGCTCTTTACTAGTAACTATTATGCCCTTTTATATTTAAACTCAAACCCACTTTAGGAAACCAGGTGTGGTTTCACTTTTAGCCTCTTTTTTTTTCTCCTTTTACTTTTATCTTTTCTTTTTTTAAAGTTTTTTATCTTTCCTTCTTTTTCTTCCTTTTTTTACCGCTTTTCTTTTTCTTTTGGTCAATGTCCAATATTTTAGGGAAACCCTAAAAAAATGATACAAGCCAAAATTTAGACAAGGTCTGAGAATTAAGGCCAAAGGCCCAGATCAAGAAAACGAGGCTCTGATACCACTTGAAGTGAATAATTATTCACTCACACAAATAATATTACCAAAAGACTTGGAATATTGAATAAGCCATAATAATATATAAATTGATGATAGATTAAAAAGTGAGTGCCATATATATATTAATCATAAAGGCACATTGGACACTATCCATGAAAAGATGCGTCATTTTAGAATTGTTTATTAATAGCTATTTATTAATTATTAATATCAATATGTGTTAATATTAATAATTAATATTGATTTTAATAGTTATTATTAATTATATAATAGTTATTTAATTATTATTTTATGTTCGTTACATCAGCTATTATCGAAAGTTCATTGAGAACTTCTCGAGAATCTCTTACCCCACGACGAATTTGCAGAAGAAAGCGAACAAGTTCTTATGGACTAACAAGTGTGAAGAAAGTTTTCAAAAGCTTAAGTAGCTTTTGATGACTGCACCAGTGTTGCGGATTGCAGATCCCGATGGGGATTTTGTGATATGCCTGGATGCAAACAAGGAAGGACTTGCATGATTCATCTTCCAAAACGATCATGCGATCTGTTATGAATCACAGAAATTAAAAGAGCTTGAGCATAATTATCCCATGGCCAATCCTGAGCTAGCAGCCATTATCCACACTCTGAAGATGTGGAGGAACTACCTCATGGGAAGGAAATTCCTTCTAAAGACTGAAAATATGAGTCTAAATTATTTATTCAATCAGCCTAAAATGAATGTGAGGCAAGCCAGATGGTTGGCTTTCCTGAGTGAATATCACTTTGAACTAAAGCATATCAAGAGCAAAGAGAACAAAGTTTCCAATGCTTTGAGTTGACAAACTCATATGATATATGAGGTGACCCTGAGTGAAGCTAATGCAGATTTACATGAGAAGATTCAAACGACCAACAAGGTTGACCCGTTATATGTGGAAATCCTCAAGAAGGTCCAAGAGGACCGGTTGTTTCAATAACATAAGGAATACAAGGTGGATGAATCTGGACTACTATGGTCCAAGGATAGATTGTATGTTCCAATTAGGGGCCACATTTGATCCAGCATCCTCACAGAATTTCATAGGGTACCCTACTTGGGGCACTCGGGCTATCAAAAGATGATATGTTTCGTCAACAGACACTTTTTCTAGCCTAAGTTAAAGGCCTACATATCAATGTTTATTGCGAAATGTTAAGAATGTCAGCTGGTTAAAGTTGAGCACCAGCATCCTTCAGGATTGCTACATCCATTGCCCATTCCGAAATGGAAGTGGGAGGTGATTAGTATG
The DNA here is from genome assembly GCA_001517045.1 of Pseudotsuga menziesii. Classification (NCBI taxonomy): domain Eukaryota; kingdom Viridiplantae; phylum Streptophyta; class Pinopsida; order Pinales; family Pinaceae; genus Pseudotsuga; species Pseudotsuga menziesii. Next base: position 11,568 of record LPNX011125716.1, on the reverse strand, counting down.
GATTTTATTACTGGCTTACTGAAAAGAAAGAAGCAAAATGATTCCATCTTCGTATTCATTGACAAGCTATCAAAGGCAGCACACTTCATCCCCATGAAATCAACCTACAATGCCATGAACATTATTGATATCTTCCTAAAAGAGATATTTAGAATGCATGGAATACCTAAAGTGATTATCTCAGATCGAGATGTTAAGTTTATAGGAAACTTTTGGAGATATTTATTCTCTGGATTAGAGAGGAAGCTGAACTTTAGCACTGCTTATCACCCACAGATGGATGCGCAAACTAAAAGATTAAACCAAATTGTTGAATACATGCTTCAAATATATGTCAAGAACAACACCACCAAGTGGGAGTATTATCTGCACCTTGCAGAGTTTGCATATAACAACGGGAATCAGGGTTCCACCAAGATGAGTCCTTTCAAGGTACTATATGGATGAAAGTGTAGGACCCCAGTTACTTGGGACAGTTTGGTGTATCGGCTCATGTTAGTGCCTAACCTATTATTGGACTTGGAACAGTTAGTTACCAAGGTATAGGGAAGCCTTCTAGAGGCACAAGATCGTCAGAAAAGTTATGTAGATAAGAAAAAAAAGATAAATAATATCAAGTAGGTGAGCGTGTCTACTTGAAAGTGAAAGAAAAACAGAGCTCGTTGAGATTGGTTGGGTGTGGTAAGTTAGCACCTAAATTTTGTGGGCCTTTTGAAATTTTGTCCAAGAAAGGACTAGTGGCTTATGAACTAGCATTACCTGTGCACGTAAGAGTTCATAAAGTTTTCCATGCATATTTATTAAATAAATATGTTTATGAAACTAAGCATGTCATTGATTGGTCATTATTACAGGTGGAACCTGAGGGGGAAATTTCCCGTGATCCATTGCATATATTGGACAAGAGAGAAGTGCAGCTTCAGAAGTGCATTGTAGTTCAATTGAAAGTGCAGTGGAAGCACTTTGAGGTAGATGAGGCTACCTGGGAGAATGAGGTCACCATGAGCAAGGCTTACCTAGACTTGTTTCATGATATCATTCAGAGTCCCTATAACACTAGGGACAGTGTTGTACTAAGAGGGGAGGGATGTAATATCCTGAATTTTGGACCTACCATTTACGGGCATGAGCCTATTAATCCTGATAATTATATTGATTTTTTATTTTATATTGGGTCAAAGACCCCACTACATATGGACATGATGATTTGTTTTGTATATTGGGCATAAGACAATTATTGATGATACATATGGATATATATGTGTTGGTTGTGTTGGGCGTGGACACTGAAGCACATGATTGATGAAATGTTTCATGTTGGGGATGGACCCTGAAGCACATGATCGATGAGATGTTTTCTATTGAGAGAGAGGCTCTGGACCACATGAGTACTTATATTTGTGTTGAGTGTAAATCTCTATAACACTTAAGAATATAATTGAAAATGTTGGGAATAAGCTCTGGAGCATTCCATGTTGATGTTGACAATAAGCTCTAGAGCATCGAATCTTTGGCCATTGTATCCCTAGGTGTATTGTACAAGTAAATTGCAGCATTTCTTGTTGATAGAGAGCTTTGGAATTGCACTATGTTTGAAAATCCCTATTATAAGCATTGTGTATGGGCTCTGGTAAGTGCTAGAGGTCACCGAAAATAATTTAATAACTTCCGAGTGAAAACGACTCGAGATAAATATTGATCGCATCATACTTATTTATAAGTGATTAAATGAAATTTTGAATTTCTGTATTCTCATCAAGTACTGAAGAGATAGCACGTTATACGAGGGAAATCCAACATGCAAGGATGTTCAGATTTTCCTATCCTAGTACAACTAATCCATCTATCTACTCGACCTCCATGAAGAAGTGCCATTAAGTCTAGGGACCATGATACATGATGCCCGAAGACAAATGTTAACAAGAAAATGAAGAAACCCCAAATGAAAAATACAATGCACAACTATCGTGAGCCAATCCTAAGGAAAGGTTGTCATATTTTACGAAGAGCATTAAATGCACCAGGATGGAGTCCATTAACGATTTATCAAACTTTATCACATTAAAAAGTTTTCTTAGGATAGAATTTCAATATTACATTTGGCCATAGGATGTGCTAGTCCAAAGTCATAAAACCATGCTTAGTATTTAGATACTGTTTAGACCATAGGATTAGAGCTTAGGGTTTAAGCTCCTTAGTAAAAAAGGGGTTATGCTTGAGAATCATGGCATGAAAACTATGCCATGATAACATCTAGGAATATAAAAATACAACGGTTGCTCTTAAACCAACCTAATAACCTGCCAATAAAAGAACATAAGAGGAGTTAATAGGTATAGTAAAAATATACTTAGTACGAAAGAGATATTAATGACATACATGATAACGAATTTAAAATCATAGTGAAGAGTAATTTATGTACAAGAAACTTATCCAAAATAGCTAAATTGACTATAATTACACTTACCAAGTTATACAAAAAAGTCGATAGGCAACGTAATAACTAGTAGAACGTTATCAATGACCAAGGTTGTCAGCACACTTTACATCCCAATCACATTGCAAGTAATGAACTGCGTAAGTAAAAGAGAGGGGTGACTTAGTTAGATTGAACAAAGTAAGCCTACGTAACCAAATAATACCTTACCTCTCAGATCATCATGGGAGAGCTAGTCCCACCACTCCACCACTTTAGTCCCATCAACAAAGTTAAGTTAGTTTTTATTAAATATACAAAGTACACATGTGTAGGAGTAAAATAACGAGCTATACAATTCCTTAATTCACCGACAATAATAACTAAGATGTACAAATATTTCAAATAATAGAATTAAGATATAAGAAGTAAATGAACTAATAATCATTGAATGGATAAGAGATTAACAAGATAGTAAGGACATTTTATGAAGAGATCGAAAGTATAAGTAGTGCATGTAATTCTGCATGAGTAATAATGATTCCCTTTGGGTATTTTTTCACGAACCTATAATTTTTTTTATTTTCAATTTTTGGGGACATTACAAGTGGTATCAGAGCCCAGTTTAAATACTGAGAGACTTATGGGTGCACCAGGCATTCACAAAGAGAAAATAAAGTATGATAAGTAATTTTTGTTACTAACATAAATTTTTGTTGCTATTAAAAAATTTTGTGTTACAGGAAAATTTTCACAGCGTTGTTCAGTTTATGAACACTGAGGAAGAAATGACCACCCCCACTCCAGAAGTGAACTTGGTGGTAGAGTTAATCTCTGATGTGCTGAAAACTTTGCACAATCTTCAAGATGAACTAAAAAGTTTCAAAGAAGACAGTCTAAATGAAAGAAAGGAACAACAAGATATAAATGAAGCATTATTGTGTAACACGATGGGAGGGAGGCCGCAAGGTAAACCTACCTAGTCCACCAATAGATCCAAAAAAGAACTGTACCATGAGCGGGCGAGAAGCCCAAGAGAAGGAGAAAAAGAAGGTACACCTGAAGCAACTAAAGTAAATCATCATAGTCCTGCTAGTGATGACTCGCTTTCTCCACGGATAAATAGGCAAAGAAGTGATGACAATCTTCAGGGGGATTTTCAAAAAATAAGAGCCCCGACCTATGAAGGTGAAGTAAATATGGGAGAAAAGGATAAAAAATGGTTGCTGGGAATGAGTAAGTATTTCCAGGTTCATAACTATTCAAGTGTGGTGCAGGTTAGGCTTGCCATCTACAACCTAAATGTAAAGGGAGCAAGATGGTGGTGAGATTTAAAGCACACCAAGAAATATCAGATGCAAGAAATAAGATGGGAAAAATTCTGAAATACTTTCCAAGAAAAATACATGTCAGAAAGGTTCTTTGACCGCAAGGTAAAAGAGTTCCATGAACTGCGCATGGGCTCCATGACTATGGACGCATTTATAAACATATTTCTAGATCTGTTGCATTATGTACCATATATCAAAGAAGAGAAGGTGAAGATCCAACAGTTCCTAGGATGTCTTCCTTCCTGTTTCTGAGACAAGATAGAATTTGACACGCCAAATACACTGGATACTGCACTACACAAGGATCGCCTCTGCTATGAGCATGGGAAGTTATGGCAAGAAAACCAGAACCGAAGTCGAAAAAAGTCAAGAAACGTTTTTGATAACCAAAATCCTGGGTCAAACCTGCAGCCTTATAGAAATCCAAATAACAGCTTTCAAGGTAGCAAGAACTTTAAAAAAAATGGTATGAAGCCTTATGTACCAGCTCCTAATGGGAATAAGCAAGTAATGAGTGGAGCCAAGAATACCCCTTTAGCGACCAAGTGTTGGAAGTGCAATGGGTCGCATTATGCCCGAGATTGTAAGAACAAGAAAAATGGATTCTTGCAAAACCTACAAGAAGAACCTACTATAGAGGATATAGTGGGAACCCCGTGAATCTATGCAGCATTAGATGGCTGATAGGAATACCATCAACCTACAATGGTTGAGATCGAAGGTAAGATATTGAACACCTCTGTTTCAATACTTATTGATCCCAGTGCTTTCCGGAGCCATGTTGCACCTAATATTGTTGACTTATGCAAGTTAGGAAAAGTAAAGCATTCTAAACCTTGGCTGGTATAGTTAGCCACTGGTACGAAATAGAAGGCTTGATAAATTGTTAAAGAATGTGAAGTAGACCTAAATGGTTTCCTTACTAAGGTAAACCTGAGAATCCTACCTTTAGGTTCATACAATATTCTTGTCGGCATGGATGGGTTGGAACAACACCATCTCATGCTTGATTTCCTACATAATTCTATCTTATGTATTGATAGCCAAGGGAACCAAGTGAAGTTTCAAGGTATCCCAAAGAATTTTTTTGTAAGACAAATCTCTGCCTTATAAGCAAAGAAATGTGTTAAGAAGGGCTACAAGTTATTTGCAGTGAACATCCAAGACACAAAGTCTGATAGAGAACAACACATAGAATACTTCCCCATTCTTGAAGAATTGAAGAACGTGTTTCTTGAAGAAATCCCCATATTACCTACAAAACAAGACCTAGATTTTTCCATCGAACTGACCCCAGGATAAGTTCTGGTAAATCCCCTTACAGCATGAGTGCACCCAAACTGGTGGAACTCAAACTGAAGTTGCAAGAGTTGATAGATAAAGGGTACATCTAACCCACTGTGTCCCCATGGGGAGCACCGATTTTGTTGGTAAATAAGAAAGACGGTACGATGCATATGATCATTGATTACCGTCAGTTGAACAAAATGACTATAAAGAACCATTACCCACTCCATAGAATCGATGAGGTGTTCGATCAGTTGGGGGAAGCCAAAATCTTTTCAAATATTGACCTACGATCTGGGTACCATCAAGTATGGATGCGAGACAAAGATATTCCAAAGACCGCTTTTCGTATGAGGTATGGGCATTACGAGTTTGTAGTAATGCCATTTGGGTTGACCAATGCACCCGAAAACTTTATGTGTATGATGAACAACATATTCAGTAAATATCTAGATAAGTTTGTACTAGTCTTTATTGACAACATCCTGGTTTATTCCAAGAATAAAGAGGAACATGAAGAACACCTTTGCATACTACTTTGAGTCTTGACAGAACACCAAATCTATGCTAAGTTTAGTAAATGTGAGTTTTACAAACCACAAATATAGTACCAAGGTCAGATCATATCCGAGGTAGGAATAGCTGTGGACCTGAAAAATATTCGAGCCATAGAGGATTAGCCTACCCTTATTAGTATCACTGATATTAGGTCATTCTTGGGATTAGTCAATATTATTGAAATTTCATTGATAATTTCTTGAGAACTTCTTGCCCCATGATGTCTTTACAAAAGAAAGAAAATAAGATCTTATGGACAGACAAGTGTGAAGAAATTTTTCAAAAGCTTAAGTAGCTTTTGATGACTGCACCAGTGTTTTGGATTGCGGATCCCGATGGAGATTTCGTGGTATGCACAGATGCAAGCAAGGAAGGACTTGGAGGATTCTTCTTACAAAATGATCATGTGATCTATTATGAATTACGGAAATTAAAAGAGCATGAGTAGAATTATCCTAGGCACGATCTTGAGATAGCGGCCATTATCCACACTCTGAATATGTGGAGGCACTACCTCATGGGAAGAGATTTCCTTCTAAAGACTAACGAGATGAGTCTAAAGTATGTATTCGATCAACCTAAACTAAATGCAGGGCAAGCCAGATGGTTGGCTTTCCTGAGTGAGTATCACTATGAACTAAAGCATATTATGGGAAAAGAGAACAAAGTTGCTAATGCTTTGAGTTGACGAACTCATATGACATATGAGGTGACCCTGAGTCAAGCTGATGCAAATTTGCATGAGAATATTAGAACAACCAACAAGGTTGACCTATTCTATGTGGAAATCCTTAAGAATTTCCAAGAGGACCGGCTGTTTCAACAATAGAAGGAATACAAGGTGGATGAATCCTGACTACTATGGTCTAAGGATAGATTGTGTTTTCCAGTTGGAGGGGACATTCGATCCAACATACTCACAGAATTTCATAGGGAACCCTACTCAGGGCACCGGGGATATCAAAAGATGATATCTACCATCAAGAGACACTTTTTCTAGCCTAAGTTAAAGGCCGACATAGCAGTATTTATTGCAAAATGTCAGGAATGCCAGCTAGTTAAAGCTGAATACCACCATCCTTCAATATTGCTACAACCATTGCTCAATCCGGAATTGAAGTGGGAGATGATCAGTATGGATTTTATTACTAGCTTAACGAAAAGAGAGAAGAAAAATGATTCTATCTTCGTAGTCATTGACAAGCTGTCAAAGGAAGCACACTTCATCCCAGTGAAATCAACCTACAAGGCCATGAATATTGTCGATATTTTCCTGAAAGAGATATTTAGATTGCATGGGATACCCAAAGTGATTATCTCAGATCGAGATGTTAAGTTTACATGAAACTTTTGGATATATTTATTCTATGGATTAGAGACGCAACTAAACTTTAGCACTACTTATCACCCACAGATGGACGGGCAGACTGAAAGAGTAAAACAATGTGAAAACCCCAAAATTTCAGAAATTTTAAAAATTTTTAAATTTCATAATTGTATGTTAACACAATCGTTAAATACTTTTTAGTTAATGCTATTCATTTTGTAACTGTAAGATCATTACTTAGTTGGAATGTCAGTTGAGTTTATCTTCCTTCAGTTTCTAATTGTTCTCTGTTTGCAACAGCATGTGGATAAACTATGTTAGACTGGGCTTACTTAGCTGTAAAGCTAACGCACATAGTTTTCCTTTCTCTTACAGATTGACAGGTAAAGTTTTTGGAATTTCTGCTAACAGATTATTCTAGAGTAAAATAAATCATATGCTGTTATCAAGTGCTTTCAGTAGAGAACTAAATGCATGTTAAACAGACTATTCAGCTTCTACAGGTATAGCCTCCTTTATTTCATTTTTGATATAAGCAAAATATTATGAGAAAGGTTAAAAGACACTAAAGATAAGAATTGTCATTTCCCGATATATCTATGAACTCTTCAGTTGAATGGACATTCAGAGATAAGGATGACAGTTTACATAGATTTTCCTTTCCAATACTGCCTATAAAATTATCGAAATTACTAGTACTAGTAACAGCTATAAGAGTAAAGTTCATTAGCGNCAGAGATAAGGATGACAGTTTACATAGATTTTCCTTTCCAATACTGCCTATAAAATTATCGAAATTACTAGTACTAGTAACAGCTATAAGAGTAAAGTTCATTAGTG
>LPNX011125715.1:229928-241523 GCA_001517045.1 Pseudotsuga menziesii | reverse complement strand
CACTAAGATTCTTAACCAGACATTATTGCACGTTACTACTTTGTCCCCGTCCTGCACTTAAGTTTGGGTCATTAACACTTGACATTGAGATTCTTAACGAGAATTTTTCACCATTACCGCTTCATCCCCTTCATACAAAGAAAGCTAAAAGGTGACATACCGACGAGTTTATTGGAGGTCTCCTCGTCAATCTGGCAAGTTGTACTTTGGAACCCCCTCTTGTTTGTGTCAGCCTATGGAAAATGCAATGATTCAAATGTTTGTTGCAGTGAAACGTTTTATGTATATTAATATACTCAACAATATTTATATATGCAAAGTCCTTGTTTGGTTTTTCACAAGCGATTAACCGTCAAACATCTTTTCATAAGCGACTCAAAAAGCGGCCAACATTTTTTATTTCAATTACGATTTTTTCCTCATTTCTAGAAGCGATTTGAAAACCCGAGATGGAGGAACAACGTAACCTAACGAACAATTCTGATCTGGTCAGCGAGAGAGAGGGGCGTGCTCTAGAAATATTTAAGAGGATCGATAGACATTTAAAGGCGGCGTTAAATGGAGGCATGGTATGGCAAAAATTGGCTTTGGAGAGAACTAGAGAGATGGAATATTCTACGCATAGATTAGAAGTAGCCACAGGAGCAGGAGCATATCAGTCAAGTGAATCTGACGGCGCTACACAAGCGGCCGAAGGTTTTGACTATCACTTGATCTCGGGCTTAGAGTATAGATACATTAATCAAGGAGACAGATATCACCGGAAGTTGGAGAATATATGGGATAGTATGGATCATATAAATGACATTAGACCGGCTGAAGATTATAAATTGCCTTCCGTGACTTCTAATGATCAAACTGGCAACCGAATCCATAGTATCGTTCGCAGGAGACATTGTAGATGGACTTCGTTGCTGCGTCCTCACTGTAAGGACCCGCCATTAAAAACATTCACAGACAATCAGAGAAAACAAATAAACCTGCGAGAAGAAAAACCCTTTACCTTCCCAAAACGTTAGCTAGGTTTTCGATTTTTTTATCAAATTCGGCATTAAATTCGTTTTGAAATTCGAATTCGGAAGAAATTCGAAATTCGAATTCGCCTTGAAATTCGACTTGAAGTTCGATCTTCAAATTTGCTGAATGTGATTCGAATTTTTTTTTTTCCTTGAGATTCGGCGAATTTCGAACCTCAAGGTTCAAATTCACCGAATCATGTGACTTAGTTATTGACTTTGATAAAATTCAGATTATTTATTTGATGATGATAAATATATATAACATATATTTTTAATAAAAGTGAAAAAGCACATTTTTAACACTTGCAAATAGATCATATAAAGGTTTTCTTAGTTTGATAACTTATGCAAAGCTCAATGTGTAAAGATGTACGAACTATCATTATATACAATCTTTAAAAAACACATTTTTAAGGCAAATGGACCACAGTGAAAGGTTTTCTTAGTTTGATGGCGTATGCAAAGTTCGATACGGTTTAAAGATGTATTTTATCATTATTTACCATTTTGAAAAAAGAGTTGGGTCTCTTTTAAATTCAAAGGGTCATTGATTAATCACAATGCCAAGGAGTAGTGATTATTTGGAATCTCTTGGCATGATAGTAGGGCTTGGTGTCAAAGCGAGGGCTTACAATTTAAGTTTTGAAATTAAGAATATGGGTTTAGTTTATAGTTTTGTTATGGGAAAGAATGCATATTTTGTTTCTATGTGATTTGATTTTTATAATGAAATTGAGAAGTTTGGATGCATGGTTAGTGTTACTTAAATTTATGGTCAATGATTCTATGAGAGTTTAATATAAGTATTTGAAGCCAAAGTTAAGGTGAGCAAAAAATATAAGCAAAGTTGAAGTCTAAGTTAAGGGTAAGTCAATGTAGTTGAAGTAATTGAAAATGTCAAAATTAAAAGTCAAGTTCAAATGTGAGTCAAAAGATCCTGGTTATGTAATGAATCCTTTGTAAAGTCATAGTGTTGTGTAAGATCATGTCACTGGTGCATCAATTAAGTTTTCCAATCCAAGGTAATATGTGTCTTGGTGGATGTAGATGTTCGTCCTACAAGAAACATATTTTTTTTGCAGGTAATTTCAGATGAAAGTAAAGGCAAGGTGAATGTATAAGAATAGTATCAATTATTATAGTGTGTCAATAAATTAGATGCAAAAGCAATTGAAGTGAATCCATAAAAGATGAAATCTTCTGAGAAATTTGATGGTGTTCTTCATAATGTTATTTCAAATATGGAAAATAAAATGGTAGGTCATGTGTAAAATGGCTAGATTAGTCTGATTTATTTGTATGTACATGAGTCAAATGATGATGTAAGCCTTCACGAGGAAGTAAATTCCTGTAACTTGATTGTTGATAGTTTGTGGTAAGCCAAAAAACCACTTGTTATTGGCAAATGGAGGTTTGTGGTTAGCTAGAAACCACTTTATGTAATGAATGATTTATGGTATGAGGAAACCACTTTATAATGTAATAATAAAGAGTAATCCAAAAAACCCAAAGAACGTAATGGTTGAGGGAAATCCATGAAAAGCCATGATGTGGTTATGGTTAAGCCCAAGAAAACCCATGATGATCTTTGATGATGCAAGGGGATTAACAAGTTCATGTATGAAAATGTTTTTGATTCAAAGGATTGTTGTTGAACCATGTACAAGAAAACGTTTCCTCGAGAACCAATGGATATAGTGGTAGGTAACTTTTTTTATATGGACTTCAATAAACACGGTATATATATATATATATTCCGATATCATGGCTGTAGGGGCTTGGCTACGAGCTCAATTACGTAATCATGGCCTAGGTGGCCATGCCCACCAGGCTAGCTAATATGAGCTTGACCCTGGTTGGCCATGGCCCCTATGCGGTCATGGTTGCCAGGTTGGGATGCAATGGATCGAGAATGGTTGCGCGCGATCCTCCATGGGCCTTGTGGGAAGGGCACCCCTACACATCCATGGCCTCCACAAAATTTTAAATTGTTATATATATATAACTACATAGGGCTTGGCCATGGATTCCAAGCCGACTTGAAAGGGATTGGACTTGGACAGTTGTGGTGTGTCGGCTTGTGTGGCCATGAACGATTTCGAAAGAGCTTGGTATGGACATAAATGAGGGGTGCCCCTCAAAACAATTTTTTTGTTTGAGAAAATGGAAGGTTTTTAATTTTTTATTATTGAAAAAACATGAAAGATATAATTATTTAGCCTTATTTTAAGAATAGTTTAGGTGATAGTTGTGGTTGATGACCATGCCCAACTAGCATGATCACATCAGTGTCATGCTATTACTAGGATTCTTGGGTGGTGTTGGACACTCAAACAAAATGAAAAAGGTCTAGGCCTATGATATGTGTTGATTGTAGAGTGTCTCTTCACTAACACCCATTTTGTTGAAGGATCTGATGGAGTTGCTTTGATGAGGGTGTCAACAATTCAAGTGGGATAAAATGCAAGTTATTTTGGTGTGAGATAAAATCCCTACCCTGCTTGTGGTTCCATTGATAGTGGCATGATTGATGGCATTATGTACAAACTTGGCTAATGGTGCATGATGAATTTATATGTTTGGATTCCTTAGCGAGTAATTCGAGGGTGACAACCACAAGATGGTTAGAATAGAGTAATAGTGCATTTTCTAGGAGGACCAATGATGTCTAGCCAAGCAAGGGTGAATGATTGATGCAGCGTTGCATAAAGGGATTTGTCAGAGATGACATGATTTGGAAATGTAATGGATTGTGTGTTATCTATGCCGCACCAATAATGTAGATGGGTGTGTTGAAGGTATGTGAAGCTATGATGAAGCACGGGCATGATATTTATGGACTATTTGATATGAGAGGATATTGGTGACCACCTTCCTATTCCACTTGGATCCCCACCATTGTTTCTTTCAGTCTTTCAGTTTCCTTAATTGTAACACAATTTACTATTTTTGGTAGTTTTGGGGTCTAAAACTTCTAGAGCCGTTTTGAGGCCCTAAACGATGTTTTTTCAACATTGAATGGTTAGGAAAATATGAGTCTGTTTTGGACTTGATATTTGTCATTAATGGATGTAGTCCTTGATTAGATCATTCTAACGATGTATCATGTGCATCAAACGGAGATAGTATGCCAAACTTACAACCCCAGGAAATTGATGTACCAAGTTACCCAATGGGGCCCATATTCTGGCGTTTCACCTCCTAGGGTTAGGTTTTTGGATGTGTAGGGTTTTCCATTGTTTCTCAATAATATATAGGCCTTCGAGCCTAATTGTAACACAAAGTCCAGAGGCATGTAGCCACCACATCTCTTCTCAGAGATAAGCTATCAACACTCTAGCTAATTTATTTCCATCTTGTTTGTAAACAAGTTTCAGTTCTTTGATATTAATGAAATGAAGTGTTATTTCTGCTGCATCTTTGTTTCTATGGTTATTTGTGTATTCTGTTGCGTTCCTACATAAATCCGGATCACTATTACATGAATTCCTAGATGGATGATAACACGATCGAACATTGGGTAGTCAGTGGTTCAAGTGTAGCTGGATCGGGGGAGGTATTGGTGTAATATTGAATATGGTTGGGTATTGATGGTGTAGCATTAACTATGATAAAAATGAGCACTTGGAATTCCACTCACTCTTAGGTTCCTAGCTTGGGTTGAGTCATGACATGTTGATCATGAATAGTTTAGGTGATACTTGCGGTTGATGGAATTCCCACTGAATACCAAGGTCATGTTCGTGTGGCACGGTGACTAGGATTCTTGAGTGATATGGGATGCTCAAGTGAAACAAAAAGTATAGGCCTGTGATAAAATCCTCCTAAGAAGAATTAATTTTGTTTGCTAGAATATGTTTTTGAATTCCCAAAGATGATCCTTGATGGGATCGAAACACATTGAGTTTTATCATCAACTAACGCAGAGTTCCATTATTACACTAATATATGGATTTTCAAGTGTTTTTTATTTATCTCACTACGGGTCCACTAAAAGTATCAAGTGTAGTTACTCATTGGATGAAACATTTAAAATACATTTTTAGGTAAAAAGAGAGGGTTTTCATGTGTTTTTGATTGATCTTACTATAGGTCCACTACAATATTAAGTGTGATTACTCATTGAGTAAATAATTTTTCATCCAATAGGTACTTATACGTACCTAGACACTTTATATATATATATTCTTTCTCTAAAATATTTAATATAACTTTTTTTATTTTTACTAAAGCATTAATAATCTAAAATATTTGAATGTGATTGTATTCTAAATTGAATTCCATTATAATCATGTTAATCATGACATTTTTTAAAATGAGTAAAGATAGTTATAATACAAACTATTCTATATTTACTATTGCAAAAATATTTAACTTATATAAAAAATATTTCAACTAAAATTAGTTAAATTGGTATTTATGTAATAAACCATTCTTAAAGAACTTTTATTTATTTATATACAAAATTATTTTGTTAATCCAATTTTTAAATTTTTTTATTAATTATTAATCTAAAATTTTATTTTTCATTAATTATTAATCTAAAATTTTAAATTTTTATTAAATTTTAGATGACCCGTATTCTTCTCTACTATCAACGAGTGCACCATTTGAGTCTTCATGTATGCCCAATAGTTCATATGCCATATTCCTTCTGGATCTATGCCTTGGTTTAGCAGACTCCCATGTTGCAACTATTTCTTGTGCCAACAATATTTTGATAATCTCTGTGGTCATGGATAAAATATTTCCTTTCTTTGTCATCTGGAAGTCATAAACTAGTATGCCATAAACTGAAAAATCATCATTGGTGCATTGAAAATCATCACTTGGAGGAAGGTATTCATCATCATCATCATTAGTTGCTTTAAAATAATCACTTAGAGGAAAAGCATTAGTGCCTTTGAAATCCACATCTTCATGTACATCTTTAAAAATTGAGATTAATTTAGATGAGTCCATGACTTTTCAGTAAAATGTAGAATGATAACCCAATCTTAATAGAAAAGAGAATGATGATTAGAATCAATGGGTAGGCTTGATTCTTAGAATTGACCCCACCCATTGATTTTCATAATCAATGAGCGGGGTCGATTATGAGAATGAATGGGCATGGTTGATTATGAGAATCAATGTGTGGGATAGATTATGATAATCAATGTGTGGGATTGATTCTGAGAATTGAAACTACCCACCAATTCTGAGAATCAATGAGCGTGGTCAATTGTGAAAATTAATGGGCGGGCTCGATTTTGAGAATCAATGGGTGGGGTCAATTACGAGATTCAATGGGAAGACTCAATTATGAGAATCAACATGAGAGATCGATTATGAGAATCAATTGGTGGGATCGATTTTGAGAATTGACCATGCCCATTGATTCTCAAAATCAATGGGCAAGGTTGATTATGAGAATCAATAGGTGGGCTCAATTTTGAGAATCAATGGGTAGGATTGATTATGAGAATCAACAAGTGCGCTTGATTTTGAGAATCAACATGCATGCTTGATTATGAGAATCAATGGGAAGGATCGATTATGAGAATCAATGGGCGGGGTCAATTATTAGACTCAATAGGCATGCTCAATTTTGAGAATCAATGGACGGGTTCAATTATGAGAATCAATGGGTGGGATCAGTTATGCGAATAAACAGGTAGGCTCGATTACGAGAATCAACAGGTGGGGTCGATTCTAAGAATCGACCTTGCCCTTTGATTCTTAGAATCAATGGGCGGGATCGATTATGAGAATCGTCCCTACCCTTTGATTCTTAAAATCAACGGGTGGGATCGATTATGAGAATTGACCTTGCCTTTTGATTCTTAGAATCAATGAATGGGTCCAATTATGAGATTCAACCGGTGGGATTGATTCTTAGAATCAATGAGTGGGCTTGATTATGAGAATCAATGAGCAAGATCGAATTGAATAATCAAACCCACTCGTTGATTCTCAGGATCAATGGGAGGGGTTGATTATGAGAATCAACGGGCATGCTCGATCTTGATAATTAACGGAAGAGCTCAATTATGAGAATCAACAATGAGCTCGATTCTAAGAATCAATGGAGGAGCTCGATGATGAGAATTGACCTCACTGTTTATTATGAGAATCAATAGGCGGGGTTTAGTTTTAAGAATCATTGGGTGGGATTGATTATGAGAATCAATGGGTGGGATCGATTACGAGAATCAACGGGCGATCTCAATTATGAGAATCAACTATGCCCATTGATTCTCAGAATCAATAGGTGCGGTCAATTTTGAGAATTAACATGTCGAATCAATTCTAAGAATTAATGGGTGGGATTGATTCCAAGAATCAATGAGCATGATTGATTATGAGAATCAACAAGCAGGATTGATTTTGAGAATCAATGGGCGGGCTCTATTATGAGAATTGACACAGCTTGTTGATTCTTAGAATAAAAAAATGGGGATGATTCTAAGAATCAATGAATGGGATTGGTTTTGAGAATCAATGAGAAAACTCAATTCTAAAAATAAACTAATGGGATTGATTTATAGAATCAACAAGTGAGATCGATTATGAGAATCAACCCCGCCCATTGATTCTCAGAATCAATGGGTGAGGCTGATTATGAGATTCGATCGGAGGGATCGATTTCAAGAATCAATTGACGTGTTCGATTATGAGAATCAACGGGATGGATCGATTCTGACAATCGACCCATTGATTCACAACGGGCAGGGTTGATTATGATAGTCAATGAGTGGGCTCGATTATGAGAATCAACAAGCAGACTTGATTTTGAGAATCAATGAGTGGAATTAAATATGAAAATCAACGAGAGAGCTTGATTCTCATAATCAATGGGATGGGTTGATTCTAAGGGGGAATGTGTGTGCTCTATTTTTAGAATTAACAGTCCTTCCTGTCGATTCTTCTAATTCAATGCTCATTGATTCTTAGAATTGATCCCATCGGTTGATTCTTAAAATCGATCTCTCTTGTTGATTCTTAGAATCGACCCCATTCGTTAATTCTCAAAAATGATCTCGTTCGTTCATTCTCATAATCGAGCCCACCCATTGATTCTTATAATCAACCCCACTTGTTGATGAGAATAACCAAGCATGATTGATTCTGAGAATCAACAGGTGAGGTCAATTCTCAGAATCAACAAGAGGGATTCATTCTAGGAATCAATGGAGGGATCGATTCTAAGAATCATCAAGTGGGATAGATTCCGAGAATCATCGGGTGGGATTGATTATGAGAATCAACATGCGGAATAAATGATTCTCATAATCAAGCCTTCCTGTTAATTCTTATAATAGACCCACCTGTTAATTGCGAGGATCAATGCGTAAGGTTAATTCTATGAATCAAGCACGCCCATTGATTATCAAAATCGATCCCACCCATTGATTCTTAGAATCGAGCCTGCTCGATAATTCTTAGAATCGAGCTCAATTGTTGATTCTAAGAATCGACACTACCCGTTGATTTTGAGAATCAATATGTGGCGTCAATTCTTAGAGTCGAGCTTGCTCATTGATTCTTAGAATCGTTCCCACCCACTGATTCTCAGAATCAACAGGCGGAGTGAATCCTCAAAATCAAGCCCACTCGTTAATTCTTAGAATTGAGCTCACACATTGATTCTCAAAATAGAGCCCACTTGTTGATTATGAGAATCAAAACAGGTGGGGTAGATTCTGAGAATTGAGCTTGTTATCACCCTGTAATTTTCCTATGGTTGTGGTAGGAAGTCACAGGGGTAACCATTTCAAACCAATATTTAGACTACATTCTAGCCAATACAGTCAGAGGGTGATCTCTTTGACTACATTGGCTAGAATGTAGTCTAAAGATTGGTTTGAATGGTTACCCCTGTGACTTCCTACCACAACCATAGCAAAAATTACATGGTGATAACAGAGCCTACTCATTGATTCTCAAAATTGAACTTGCCAGTTGATTATCAGAATCAATCCTTCCCATTGATTCTCAAAATCAATCCCATTCGTTGATTCTCAAAATTGACCCTACAAGGAAGGTCGATTCTCAGGATTGATCCTGCCTATTGATTTTTGGAATTGATCCTGCCCGTTGATTCTCATAATCGACCCCTCCCGTTGATTTTAGAATCAACGAGCGAGATTGATTATGAGAATTACTGTGTGTGCTTGATTATAAGGATCAACACGCGGGCTCGATTCTAAGAATCAATGGGCGATCTCGATTCTGAGAATCAGGGTCAATTCTCAAAATTGAGACTACTTGTTGATTATTAGAATTAAGCCCGCCCATTGATTTTCAGAGTAAGGCATGGATGTTGATTCTCAGAATCTATTCCACCCGTTGATTCTCATAATCAATGGGAGGTGTCGATTCTTTAGAATCAATCCCATTTGTTGACTCTCATAATTGAGCCCACTCGTTGATTCTTAGAATTTATCTCACTCGTTGATTCTCAAGATTGAGCCTACCCATTGATTCTCAAAATGGTTGGGGTTGATTCTTTAGAATCGATCCCGCTCATGATGATCATAATTGAGCCTGATTGTTGATTATCATAATTGATCCTGCTTTTTTATTCTCAAAACTAAGCTCGTCCATTGATTCTCAGAATGGATCCTGGCCATTTATTCTCATCATCAATCTTACCCATTTATTCTCAGAATCGAGCTCGTCCAATGATTCTTAGAATTGACCCCACCTATTGATTCTGAGAATCAATAGGCGAGGAATATTCTTAGAATTGACCATGGTCATTGATTCTTAGAATCAAGCCCTCTTGTTAATTCTCAAAATCAAGCCTACCCATTGATTCTAAGAATTTATCCCCTCATTGATTCTCAGAATCAACCCACCCATTCATTTTCATAATTGATCTGACCCGTTGATTCTCAAAATTGATCCCCCTTTGATTCTTAGAATTGAGACCACACATTAATTCTCAGAATTGATCCCACCTGTTGATTCTCAGAATCAATCCAACCCATTGATTCTCAGAATCGAGCCCACCTATGGATTCTGACAATCGATCTTGCTCATTGATTCTCACAATCAACCCTGCCCATTTATTCTCACAAAAAACCCTATCCATTGAATTTCGCAATCTAATTGATCTCGACATGCAGTGTAACTTATTTGTTTTTGCGCACAACTGTATCTAGTTGTATGGCTTGGCGTGTAGTGACATGTCTGAAACTTGGGTACCAACAATAACCCATAGGTAGAAGTGTTGACTATCAATAAGAAATTGATAATAACAATTACACATCTACAAGAGAATGGATTAACACAACCATCCCATGACTCCAGGTCTTAGAGGATTCATGGTGGACAACACATCCACCCCACCTAATAAAACTAGGGTCAACAACCTATTGTTAAGCATACCATGTTTTTATTTTTGTTCTTAGATCTACACCATCAAATAAGTAGTTTGGACAACTATGCTTCTTGTAAAACCAACATTTTCCTACATAACATAACAATGTTTATAACAAAAAATTAAATAATGAATCAATGCTAAAAAACATACCATTACTCTTTCAATATCCATGACATCAATGTTTAGTGTTAAAATTATTTGGCCATTGCTTAGCCCATTAACTTTTATATTAGTTTACCAAAACACATAATCATGCATAACCATATAACCACTTTCCTACTACCATCAACATTACCAACTGCCCTTTAATATAAACAAGTATGTGTATTTACCATGTTCATCACACCAATTGTCCATTCATAATATAATTCAAACTGGTAACCATGTACTAGAAATTCTTTTTAAATTTGCATGGTTAAAGGAAATCATATAATTGCCATCTTTAATAACATAAGCAATAAACCCATACATTAATTCCACATATAGGCACGTCCACATGTCCTCATAATATATTTTTATTAGTTTAAATGAATTCAACAGATAATAAACAAAGAAATAACAAGATAGGCCATTATAGTATTTTAGTTGTTGGAAGTCAAAATATGGTGTGTTACACCATACTCATATTACTCAATGTAATGATATTTATCCTAACTCTGTTCAATAAAATTATCCTTAATGATTTTAGGAAAGTGTTGTGCCCCTACCCAACAGCTTTTAAAAACCATTATTTCATCAAATAAAATTGTGTTTTGTTTTGATGAAATAATTGAATTTCATATAGTAAAAGTAAAAAATTGACAGCTACTGAAATGATGATATTCCAGAAGCTACTGAAACATGAAATTCAATGTTTTTAAAAGAAACCTTTGCGAATTATGGATTAGTTGAAAGAATTGCCACAAATCATGTTCTTACCAAGAGATCTCTGTACCTAAGAGAACCTGGAATTTACACAGTGAGTCACATCTTCGATTAGTCATTTGGAGAATGAAAAATGGTACTAAAAGAAAGTCAGAATTCAGATGTCCATTCATCAAGTTTGTTTTAGCATTGTATGATTCTGTCTTAAGAATTCTATTTAAAACCAAGGTCATGATCATAATCACTTTCAATGCTTTAAACATTTTTATTCTCATCTTATTGACTTGACTTGCCTTTTGGTTCTTTTACATTTTGAATTCCTTATTTTATGACAAGATGTTT
>LPNX011125715.1:214106-229746 GCA_001517045.1 Pseudotsuga menziesii | reverse complement strand
TTTTAATTGAAAAGATTGTTCTGTTCATCTTGCATTCTGGCTTCTTACATTTTATGCTTCGGTTGAAATAGTTTTTAATGGACAGTTTTTGTGTGAATAGATAGAGGTGATATGCTCAGCCAGTAATCCCTTGAAGTCATGGGAAAGTTTGGAGCTATGATTGGAGTGATTTACTATGTTTATGGAATCAGTGAGGATAATCATTGATCGTGGATGCCAAGTAAGAGGAAGGAAATCTTGCCACGAATTCCATCTCCAGCTAAAAATAGAAAACGCGTGTCTCAACTGACAGGCGATTTTCTGAGCCACGTTGTGAACAAATGGAGGCAGATCCGAGAAATCCGCCACATGGGTTTTCTTCAGAACGGACCCATTTAGCTTTACTCAGAAGAATTCCGCCAGAAAATGATGGATTCAAGGATATTTCGGGGATCTTTTGAGCACGATTTTTGCAAGTGCGGCCGGCAACGACATGTTTGTTTTCAGAAATTCGCCTCTGTAGAGTTGAATTTGTTTTGATTTCTTTTGATTGTTGTTTATTTAAGCAGAGAAGAATTTGTTGTAAAGGGGAGACTGGACTGAGAGATTCCTCTCTCAGATGGAAACTCTGCTGCTGTGATCGATGGTCGATACTTTGGGGATGTAAATACTGATCTGCTGGTTCATGTTGTTTGGGCTGCTAGGCAGTTATCTGTCAGTCGTCACAATTTCCTGGGCTGGTGATGTTTGAATCACATTTACAGTTTTAAAACTTATATGTGGTATATGATATCTTTCAGTTTTTGGTATTTGCGTTCCCTATATTACTATGTTTGTTTTAATCTCCTTTGATGAATTGTGCGAAGATAAATCTATTAGGTATCGACTGTTCTTGTTTTTAGCTATGCTGATATAACATATTCTGTAGTTAATAATCTATATTATTGTTACATTATATGGAATGATGTTTGTATGGATTTGCAAAGGTTGAATTTCTTTAAAATTTGCAAATACTTATATACAGTGCATTTATCAGTATCAGTTGATAACAAGTTTTTATTTAATTGTGCTCCTAATCAGGATAGGAAATAGATTAGGATAATTAGTTGTTCATTTTTTTTGTCAATTATCCATTTGAATCAGATCCTTCTTTATCAATTACATTCAATTTATTTCTTTTGCAAATGATTGTACAAGGTGTATAAAGTGTGTTTGTATATAATATTAACTTTGTTTATATTGTATCTTTTCTGCTTCTGTATTTATAACTTATTCGAGTAAATCTGATAGTCTAACACTTTGCAACATATAACCTGAATTAACATTTGTAAAGATTAAGGATAGGTTTGACAGTCAATCAGTAGCACTAATTAGTCTCTTAGGATCTCAGGCCAACAGAGCCTTTAAACCTGTTGGGAGCGGCTATTCCAAACAGCTTGGAGCCTGTTCTAAGGGTCCCGGACTGGGTCGTTTCCCCCGTTGCGGGCTTAGTCAAATACGCCTCGTCAACAGAAAGAAACCAAGGTGGAAACCTTCGTTCCTTCATATATAATCACTTATTTTGAATATTAGGTTCCTTTGTAGTCCTAAAGGAAATCCTCCATCTATTTTTGATATCGATTTGACATGAGATAGAATAAATTTACTCATGAAGTCTTATACATTTTTTTCCTTACATGGAGTGTATCCTATCATATGCCCATTTTTTTACATCTTTTCCATGTTAGAGTGGGGTTATGTTGCCCCCTCCTTTTCTCTCTATCACTTAGCATTTAAACATAATAGAGTTTCCTCATAGTTTTTAAAGATAAAATATCATCTTCATATTTGTCCTCTTCTTAGGGTGAAATACCTTCTAACACACATATCAAACCTAAATTAACTTATTTTTGGAGGAAAATGTAAATTGTAACAATGTTTATTATATTTATTAATCTCCATTCCTTGGTCCCTCATGTCTATGAGTTATTATGGTCTTTTTTAAATAAGAGGTTTAGTTTTCCCCTTGGATGGCTCCTAACCCTCTAGGTTTCTTAGTGATTTAAAAAAAATAGGTAAAGGATGAGCCTTTGGAACCTAAGATACTTTCTTTGGGAATAAATTAGTGGATCCATTTCTTGTCGAACACTTTCCCTACTTCGAAGGAGAATCTTTAGCTTATCAAGGTTATATATCAAGAAACATAAGGAATCCAAGAGTCCTACCAAATCACATTTCTTTTATCTCTCTATTATGCACTAAACATTTATGTCTTTGACTCCCTCTATTTCATTCCCATTATTAATATGTTAATGTGCACCTAGTCAATTCTAATCCACTATAATATAACATGCCAAACTTTGAATGTGCGGAATGTTATGGATGGGAAAATATCCACCCTCAAGACAAATATACACACATGACAAGATCAACAAAACGTCCAGTCTACAATATTCACACCATATTAAATTTTTTTAACATTAATTTTGATTTATGAGGACAATTACTAATTAATTGGAATCTATTTTGATCCATGGATATGTACAAAACAATATATATTTCCAGATATTAATTTAGGGAGTGATGGTAGTTCTGAAGAAAGTGGGGAAGGGGAGACATTAAACGGTTGAGGTCCACTAGAGGTGGTATTGTCAATTTTTTTTTAAATGTATGGATTTATTTCATGTTGAAGGAGGGACTTTCTATTATGACAATGAGATGGAGGGAAACAAAGAAGTTCCATTGAGATACAATAATTATGTGAAAAATTGAGAACCAAAACCACTTCTTGAGTTGGATACCAATTTTTGTATGGATGGGAGAACATATTAAATTTCTCTATCTAATTTGCATGGGATGGAGCTATTTGTATAGGTTGTGTAAATGTTCTATACAACATTCTAGTGGAATTGATGAAGTATGTTGGCCCAATGTACAATTATAAACATTGGAAATGGTTGTCTCAATGTCTTCCGAGTATGTGGAGATAAAGAATTTCTGCAAGTTATAAAAAGATGGAAGAAACCAACCAAAATAAAGGACAACCTACATATATCGATCAAATTTCATGAAATTAACCACTCCTTTAATAGTTTTGAGATAATGGGGTACTCCAATTTCACCATTCTTGAGGTAATGAGGTACTCCAATTTCACATATAAACTTGTGTTCTCATACCAAAATCAATTCTAATAGCTCCTTGTAGATTTTAGCCATGAAAGAAAGCTAAAAAAACCTTAACTATGAATTGCAAAACCTTTTATGAATGTAGTTTTACCAAGCATACAACCATGATAATTCTAATTAATCTCATACACACAAGAATTACCAACTGCAAATAAATAATACAAGATTGTAATATAAGTAGAACACTCATAACGCATTCAACACATATATTTATGTAAATAGTCCTCCAATTGGATATAAATTAAGGATGTTCCTCCTAGCATTCAACACTTTGTCCCATTGAATATTTCTATGAAAGAGGCCACTACCGAGTTAAGAATATCATTCCACAAGGGTGAAGTTCCCAGTATTTCTAGTTAGTCCACAACCCAATACTCTTTGATGCCAAAACCCACTGTACAACTATCTTAATCAACCATCACTAGTCCTCCTCATCATGCACAACACTAGGAATGAGATCCCCTTGTTTGCATTCAATACCTCATGCTATCCTAATAACCTTCCAGTGCCCCAACATAGGTTTATCAAGGAATCTCATTGATGCGATCCATGGATTCGCAAGTGTAGACTAAGTTCCTCTCATAACGAAACAATAAACATCAACCCTGGATTCCCCATGGCAGTTTGCATAAGCATGTATGGAAGCTCCTAAGGATGATTAGATGCATGATGAATGAAGGACTCCTATCTAACTAAATTCCCGCATCTTATATGCATGTTCTTGACTTTCCATTTGGCACCTTAGTAGGAGCCCACTTTTAACCCTTCAATTATTGCTTAGAATAATTAAGTAACATTTAAATATGGAAACCCACATAAACATGAGTTTAGGAAATTTAAGGTATATTTATAACTATGGTTTTCAAGTAAGGATAAAAAATTAGGTCATCTAACTCACTAATTCCATTCTTCCTTATCCCCCTTTCACTTCACTCACTTGTGGAATCATATGATTCACCCATATCTTCTTCATCCTTCTTCATTTGCAGCTATTGGGGGATTTTAGATTATCAACTGATGTACATCATTACAATATCTTTGGTCCCTCTAGACCATATATGTCTAGTTTCTAGCCATTTGATCATTACATGAACATTTACATTCTAAGGTAAAAAATGGGGTATTACATCGAAGGCCAAAATATTTAAGAAATGTTATAGGGTTGATAAGTAGTTCACATCCTAGATGCATGATCAAGAGTACCCGATTGGATGTTTGAGGGGCATGATGGAAATAAAGTTTTGGTTTGTGCTATAAAACCAATAGTCTCATGGGATGAGTTATTAATCGATTAAAGTTTCAATAGAATTAAGGAAACAAATAATTGAGTTTTATAGTTTATAGTGGTTATTTATTGACTACGTTTGAATGCAATTTGCAATATTTATATCTTATGAAACTTTTATCTATTCAATATATTGTTGTTTATGTTGTAGGTTGATTGTGGAAAAGTACATTTATGTAGGGTGGGTAATGTAATAGAACTTTTTTTTAATGTTTTTAATTAATGTTTATGATTTTCTAATCCATATTAACTACTGGTTGTTTGTAGGATTCTACCCCATTTGAGCATGGTCACAAGGATGACATTTATTTATGTAGACCTGTTTACAACTATATAAAACTAGGTTGAAAAATGCACACTATAAATCTTTGGTTTGTTGTAATATAGTTCACAATAAAACACTTTTAAATTAGTATATTTAACGGAACATCATATCACAAATTTGAGATTTGATGAAGTACTCAATTGCTTTAATGTATGCAATTTATTATTTTTTTATGAATTATACCTAACATAATATTTTTTTAATAGGAATTTTTGAGAGAAGATGTCTCAAGTATTGGTACTATCACACTTGCATTTACCCCTGGCAACTCTACTACTACTCTTACTATTGGTTCCTCTAATATTTCTTCTATTGTTGGTGTCTCTAATCTTGCTGCTACTGATACCATGCAATGT
Source organism: Pseudotsuga menziesii (assembly GCA_001517045.1). NCBI lineage: Eukaryota > Viridiplantae > Streptophyta > Pinopsida > Pinales > Pinaceae > Pseudotsuga > Pseudotsuga menziesii. The sequence goes on along the minus strand of LPNX011125715.1, from coordinate 224,636 downwards.
CCCCATGGATCTAGTTACATACATATTGATGATACATTTGTTATAGCTACGGGTCCTTAACCCTCCTTGGTCATGATTGTTGATAGCATTGGGCCATTTACTATTGATTTAGATATGAACACTGAACTTGTTGTTATATTAAACTTGAATTAGTAAAAGAGTCAAACATGGACTTACCATTGGTGGTTTAAGAGCTCATGGTTTCATGTGTCCCATGGTATTGCATGCGAGGAGGCCTACTTAAAGGTTAGAGTAACTCCATTGTAGATTGCCTAAAGTGGTTGCTGATGGCCAAGGTGGTCAAGGGAAATATATCTATTATTGTTGGTTTTCCCAATTTGGGTTTCTAGGGTAAAGTATCTTCTCCATTTTGCGTGTGTACTTTTTTATTATGCATTTTATTTCCTAGCAAATGGTTTTCCAACCACACAAAAGATGCAAATGAAGAAGTGATCAACTCAATATCTTGTAATATTTTATGGAGTCATAGTTTGATCACAATGTAAATGGGCATATGGTTGTAATATTTGGTTATGCACGCCTACCCTTGAATTGTTGAGTGTGACAAGTTTAGAGGTAGATTTAGGTAGAACGAAGAAGTGGTGCATGTTGTATTCCCATATATTTGGTTAAAATTTTGAAGGGGGTTGGTGTTTGACTCAATTCAAGTTTAAAAGGGGGAAAGTTAGGTTAGAGTCAAAGATGTTTTACTATTGGTGGTTTATGGGACCATGGTTTTGGGTGTCACATTGTATGTTCCCATGGTATTGCATGTGAGGAATCCTACTTAAAGGCTTGAGGAACTCCATTGTAGACTGCCTAAAGTGGTTGGCGTGGACGGATTGGCCATGCCTTGGACGAAGTGGTAACGGGTAATAGATCTATTGGTGTTGGTTTCTTGGCTTGGGTTTGCATGGTAAATCCACGCATATTATTTCCCAACACTTGTTCTTATGAAGGGCTTAAAAATTCATGGTAATTACTAATTTCTCAACGTGTATTGAATTTCTGCAAAATTAATATTTTTATATTGATTTTATAAGTCTAATCGTAATATATGACTGCACTAAAAAAGATTAGATTTTTTAATCCGAGTTGCATGAAAATGTGTTTAGTATTCCTTGATCACATGCTGAGCCTTTTTGATAAATATTCAATGTTATGGAAGTGTTTAAAAATAGCGTGGGACACCTACCACAAAAGATGCAATGCTTTCCTAATCATGAGCATCCTTCATTAGTTCTCAAAAGTGAGTGGGATCCACTAGTGATGGATTCTAGCTAGAAGAAGATGAACAAAGATGGAAATAAGCTAGTGACTAGAGAGCAAAAAAAAATAAATTTACAATATAATATTAATTAAATAAATAATTTTGTATTTGAGTGGACCACCTAAAATATAACATCAACATGCATGTAAAATACTTAATAAGGTTATTAAATAAAAGCATTTATTTTTTACTTAGGATTTAAATGACGGAATGAAAGTGATTAAAAGAGACAAAAAGAGAAGAATTAAAATGGAAATCTTTGGTAGGTGAAAGGGAGAAGGTCAGGTCAAAGCACATTATGATAGGTTGGCGGATAGGCAAGTAAGTCCAAGAAAGAAGCAGGAGACTAGAAGGTCTAGAGAAGGGAGTGTGCTATCGACCCGACTATTTGCACCGGGGCCCACTCGATGCCGTCTAGTCTTTCGCTCACTCCGTTAACCTTCGTTACTAGTTTTTTGGTTTTTTTTGTGTGTGTTTTTCTCCAACTTTGTTTCAGAAATCTCTTTATGTTTTTATCTCTTTCCATTGTGATGGAAAATATTCAATGAGTTTATAGTTTTATCAATATAGGATTATTTTTAAGTTGTATCTAAATTCTTTGATTTTTCTTCTTCCTTTGTTCTCCTTCTATGGAGATCCCCTCTCCCCTCTGGCTGGAAATTTCCACTTGTTATATAGGCGATTCAGGTATTTCACGTAATTGGTTACATTATTTCTCCTGCCTCTTCTCAATTTTTCATGATTTATAGAAATTGTTTTTGATGAGCTGGTGTACATGCCTATTATTTGAGGTTGAACTGATTGAACGCTAAATTGAACTGATTGAATATTTTCTCTAACTTTGTTTAAGAAATCTAACTTTATGTTTTTATCTCTTTGAACAACTGATTGAATATTTTCCATCACAATGGAAAGAGATAAAAACATAAAGATATATTTCTGAAAAAAAGTTGGAGAAAAACAGAAAAAAACCAAAAAACTAGCAAGGAAGGTTAACGGAGTGAGTGAAAGACTGGACGACATCAGGTGGGCCCCGGTGCAAATGGTCGGGTCGATAGCTCACTCCGGTCAGTCTTCACTATATTTTGGAGGAGGGGAAAGGAGCGAAATAAAGAGAGACCTCCAAAGCTATATGAAAGAAGGTTGGTCAACGTAAACTTGGCCAAAAATGATAGACTAAGTGAAAGGAAGATATATAAATACTATAATTGAAAAGCTTTGATAACTGAACTCTTCAAATACTATTTAAATTTAATTCATAATTAATTGTGTTATGTTATGACATGTCAACCAAATTGGAAAAGATGCCCACCCAAGAACCCAAGATGATCTAAAAATCACCTTGACTAGGGGATATAAGTCTTGGTCGAATAAATGTAAGGCAATGCACCAAAAACAATTATACTCTAAATGTGGAAGTATATATTGAGTGAAATGTATCTCAAATGGTTAATTATACAATGTTAAGAGTATGGATAAAATATAGAAAAGTATATGACATGACCTATTGTGGATACAAAAATAAAATTAAAGAATTAGGACTAGAGGCTTTATATTATGAATGAACCTTTTCCACGATGCCACGTGGAAGATCATTTGAAAAATGTCTTCTTTAGGCTTCATATGATCAATTCTAGTGAAGCACTTATGTGTATGTGTTCCATGTGGTGGCCCTGTCAACCTTTTGATGGATGACACATGCCAAGTGGCAAATTCCAAGTTAACATTTTGTTGATGTGGCCCAGGAATTAGTTTTGGGTTCATTAAATGGTTGGTTCCATTCCATCTCTTCATTAATTTCCTTTCCCCAAGTTCTTCTGAAGATTCATGAGAATCATTTCATTTCAAATCTTTGACATATCTCTCTCTATTACAGGGCTCCTACCACATAGCAGATTAATAATGTCTTTTACATCCGTTGCACATCAAATAATCTTTGGCATACTATTGAGTTTACATGGCCTTCTAGGAATGCTTAAAGTTGTTGAGGTATTTTATAGGAGTCCTATAAACCAAAAATCCAATCTATTCATCATCCTAGACCCAAATAAAATAAACCATAAAAATAACTTAAATATTACATGATTTTGATTCTTTTTTAGCTATTAATATTGGAATATAACAATATAATTTTTTAGTCTAATTGCAATTTTTCATTATTAAAATTGCATTTTTGAACATATAAATGGACTCAACCCTCTCAAACACCTTTATTGCACCTAATGAATAACTTATATGTGCAATTCTAGTAATTCTTTATTTTTGGATGAATACCTTTATTGCACCCAAAATGTGCAATATGAATAACTTATATGGTTGTTCAAAGTATGATTTCTAAAGCTATATGATTAAAATCATCTTTTAGGGAATAAGGTCTAGCTTTCCTCCCTCTATAATGTCTATGTTCAAAGACATCATCATCATCATCATTGTCATCGACATCATCCTCCTTATCATCATTGCCATTCTCAAAGGCATCGACAATAATAATAATATGATTCTATTTCTCATCATTCTCATCATCATATATCATCATAGTCCTTATCATTGTCATTGCCATATATAATCATAGTTGTTGTCATCATCTCATCATCATTGCGACGATGAAAAAGAAAAACTGTAAAAAATGCAATAATTTCAATAATTGTTCAATTCTTGAAATTGTGATTCTTGATTGCTGAAATTGTAATCAATCAATTATGGAGATTTAATTTTTTGTTAAATGTGAATTTCTCCTCAAATATATGCTTAGTTTAAATTGGGAATTTGTAGTTGCCGAAATTGCAATTTGATTGTTGCATTTATGAATTTTTAATCATCAAAATTATAATTTGGGTGATTCCATAAAGGTGGGTAACACTTTTTGGCCAAATTTGGTGATGAAAACCTGGTTTTTAACTCATGTGCTAGATATAAGCCCTCGAAACACATATATTCCATGTGAATTTCGACTTGCAGTAAAAAAACAAATTGTAGAATATTATGTTGGCTTCCCAATGATATTTTAAAAAAAATATTCCGATGTCATTTAATGTGTGAAATTTTGCATTTAATGAACTGTGTGACCTTAAAAATTTGAAGAAGTTAATAAGTGGCTCGTGTTCAACCCCAATAATTCAATATTACATTAATAATTAGAAATATATATATATGAGCATGATCTACACAAAACTATGGCCTGCATATTTTTTTGTTAATTTATTTCACAATATACAATTATTTATTATTTTTCAAAAGGGACCACATATGATTTCAACATCATTTTATACACATGTGTGTCCATCCCATCTTTTTTTTCACTGTTTTGAAAAATTGAAAAACCAAAGATACACTTTTGAAGAGGACATGTTGATGTGTGGGATGTGTATTTTTAAGAAAATTTTGGATGTGTATATTTTACCCTGTGTATTTTTCTTTGAGTTGCTTTGAAGTTGTTATCTGGTTTTCTAAGTGTAAGTTTTAGAACTAATTAAAAAAAACCCATATGAATGCCAAAAAGCATGCATGATATCTCAATGAATAGAGGATTCAGTGATGAATCTATCGGTATGAACTCCACTCAGTTGTGTGCCATGAATGGCAGGGTTTACACCCCTAAAAGACATAGATAAACATTGATTTTCCTGTAAGAGGGATAAATCTCTGTTTTTCAGGCCCTCGATCAAGGTTTTATTGGAAGCTCAATCAAGGTTTTAATCAAACCCTTGATCGAGGGTTTGATAAACCCTCAATCGAGCTTCTACCTTGATTTAGGTCCGACTTTTTTAAAAGAAATCATACAAAAATGTGCGAGAATGGAATTAGGAATTGATGGCATTAATGTCATTCCAACCACCCTCCTAACCTCATTTCCCACCCGAATTCCTAAACAAAATTCTATATAAACATAAAACATAATACATAAACATGGTACTAATTTTATCTTTCACAATTGACTATCCTATTTGAAACAATTGTGTATTGTGTTTAGATATTGTTGTAGGTATGAATTTGGATTGTTGATCTTGATCACAATGGGAAACAAAAAGTGTCGAAGTAAAATATCTTCTAGGAATCAAAGCAACACCGAAGAAAGAAAAAAGAAAGATAGAGAAAGAAAGAGGAAAAAAAGAGCAATCTTGAGAGGAGAAGAAGTTGCAAATTAACCTATACTTGGAGAATTAAATTCCNCAACACAACAAACACATCCGGGCAAAATGCCCCATGAACATAAACAGAATTCAAATGCTGAAATTAAGCATACACAGATGCATTTATCTTCGATCATACAACGGAAGCAAACATACATTCCAACATTGTAACATCATTATAAATTGCAGAGATGAAGTATAGACAGTAGACTTATCTTTTGATGAGGAATTCACCCGCAACCAGCTACGTCGCTGCAACATTCCACCCAACCATAGGCTAGCTTGCTCATCAATCTCTCAGCAACGCTACCACCCCCGAGCTGGGCATGATTCCTCCGGAATAAGGGTCAATTGCAGGCTTATACATAGCCAAGGGGACATAAACAACAAACCAATCACAACTGGGTTTCACAGGCTGTCAACAAACAAGCAAAGCCAGCCCAGTCCAAGGGACCAACCACTGCATACCAGCAGCGAAACAATTCCCTTCACAACCCTGTGAAGAAGCAAAATGACCGATGACAGTCCCAAACGAAAGGTGAGACACAGCTCCAGCCTATAAGGAAACTCAGAGAAGGTTTTGGCCCTAACGTGGCCAAAACAACTCAGTAATAGCGTCCAATTTCACAATAGAAACAACACAGTCCCAAACAAAGGATAAGCAAACCCCCAGCATGGACAGAGGTGTACACAACCAACAAATTGGCATTCCACAGTGGCCCAAATCGAATTTGGACACCACAGCTAACACAAATTCATGGGGAAGACAACAGCCCCAAAACATTAACCGTGAGCACGCCTCTCACATGGGAAATCGACCCAAACATCTTGTGCATGAGGAAAAACTCGCACCCAACAGAAAATGCACGGGAAAGACATACCCAATTCTCTGCGTGAGGATTCCAGCAGTAGAGGCCCTGCGTGAGGAGAAAACAACTCCGATTTTGCCCGTGGATGAACAAAACAACAGCAAGGACGCGAATTACAGTGCGTGGGTGCTCAGCAACTCGTGGAACCAAGGAAATGTCTGCCTGAGACCAAAACCGCCCAATTCCTGTGCGTGAGAGAAACAATCAGACCCCGTGAGGAATGAATAGCTCTTCCTGGGCTCGTAGGTGAACAACAACAGCTGAAAGGACCCGAAATTGGCTGTGCGTGAGTAACAACAACAATTCCCTCCGTGAAGGTGAGCAGCAATGGCAAGGACACGAAAATGCAAAGCCTGAGCGTTTTTAGCAACTCGTGGTGAGAGTAGTGAACTGACCAGGGAAGAGTGCGTGAGGGAGAAGAATGGAAAACGTGGGTGGAGTGGGCAAGTGGGTAAGGCTGACAGCCTGCCACAACCACCACCACTTCAGCAATAACTACCCCAACCACCAGCTGAAGCATTAAAGAGGTTGACAAGGTTGGATGAGGAAAAAGGGTGACAAATAAACAAGGTGGTAAAACACATGGGTTTTTCTCCCATAACCAAGGTTTGACATCCCCCACCCCTTATCCTTTGGAATCATGCCCTTTTCATTCAACGTTGCACTGCCGTAGCTGGTTTTGGTTTAATTAATTGATGTGCGGGTTTTACATGATGCCACATTAAAATGTGCCGGATAGCACTACATTCCATTGGCAATTATCCCCATTGCCGAAACATACACAACCAAATCGATGGTGGGGCTTTTGCCTTGAGCTCCTCACCATGATTAATTACAATTTACACATCATGCAAACGGGGTCAAAACCGGGGACGTGACATTCCCCTCCCCCTTGGAATAACACCGTCCTCGGTGTTCCATTACATATATACAATACATATACAATTGCACATCAAAATTTCAAAATTGCAAATCTGCCCCACGTTCAATCATCTACTTTGAACGTTCACGACCAAGCCTCTCGGCTCCCATGGACTTTTCCTGCTGGTTCTCAGCTTCTTGCTGATCCCGAAGTTTAGGAACTTTGCAGCTATTGCCTTCATCATGTTCCCTCATTGGGCAGTCCCGGCGTAAATGATGTCCTCCGCATCTCCAGCATCTCACTGGCTGCTTCATCATTACCTGCTCAATTTCCTTTGAGTCTTCATGCCTGGACCGTTTCTTATCGGGTCGCTTAGACAAATGTCCTATTGTTGATCCACCTTCCTTTCCTTTGCCGATTGCTCCCAGAAGGCTTTTCACCTCCCTTTGCAAACCAATAGAGTCTTGCAAAATCTGGCGGTTCATTTCACTCTGCCTTCTCTGTATCCTGAGCATCTCCCCAAGATTCTCTTGGGTCTTGGCAATCACTTGAAGGAGACTTCCAGCTAAGTCCAACAACTTTTGATCTGCTGCCATAATTAACGTGCACCACCCAGTTTCACTTTTCTCACCTGTGAAATGCACCATTGAAGTTCTATTAGACCAAGCATAGCATAGGCATTAAAATCAGTTAGTTAATTACCCAATTAGCATGACAGTTCAAGTTCCATTAAGGAAACTTAAATATTTTTCATGCCTTCCCCAACAAGCACATGAGCTCCTTCATGTCCGATCCTGGGCAGGGAATTAACTATTCCAGCATTCACAAATTTACTTTAAGCAAATACACACATTTCATTCACAATCATACATGCATTTAACAATCCTTTGTTTTCACCATGCATAAACATATATATATATATATATATATATATATATAATCAAAAGGCAAGAGACAGCAGTAAGAGTTTTCCCCCTCTTTGTTCTGTTCCATCCTGGAACCCACACCATCACTGTGGCTTTTCGTGCTCTCAGCCTCTTTCACTTCACCGTGAATGCTGGACCAATCCTTCTTGGTCATGACACTTAGTGTCTTTGGTCTATTCCAGACCTCTAAACCATGGAGTCTCTCCACATGGTTTGTCTCGGCTGCTAGGACTCCCCCGTCCTACTAGCACCTTTTTCATTTCCGCTCATTCCGAGCTTTCCAGGACAGTCACATGTCCACATGCACCTCTAGGATGCTCTCATAGTCTTCGCCTCCAGCGATACCTATATCCAAACATTGAATAGATTCACATGTTCAGTTTATTCTCATTAATTTTACCTCTTAAACAAGAGCTTAAAACATCATAACCCATATCATATACACATTTATATTCATAAGCAAGATAATCCGATACTTATCTGTATTGTGCATTTCCTCGTTCGTCCACAGGATCCTGCTTCGCTTTGCAAGCCTTGGGATCGCCTATAGACTTAGATGTTAGGTCAGCACGTCGGCTTTTCCTCAACATCAAATAATCAATGTCCAGCCAGTACATAACCATGTCAACTGGGCTTGGAACTTTATCACGACCATTCCCAGGTCTAGGATCTACTATGGATCCTTAGGCATATCACAGCCCATCATACGCTTATGTCAACAATGACGCATACACTTATATCGCCATACACTTATATCAACAATACACTTATATCAACCATTTACCTTTACCTTTAGCCTGTCAACACAAGCAATACAAGCAATACAAGCAAACTCATCAGCATCTTTGCTCTAAAACTGTAATCACATTTCATATCATTCACTATCAACTATTGAGACACCAGGAGTGCGTCCACTCCCCAGAGTGTAATCAATATTGAAAACCCTTTCATGACTCAACATCGAAAAAGTGTGCACCCATTCCCGGTGTGTGCCATGCAGGCCCTATGCATACTCAAGCAATCGGTCATCATGGAAATAAATCAAAACATGTTCTACATATGGAATTTAATAATTAAACATGCATATTCATAGCAAGGGTTACAGAACACTTATCCATTTTCCGTCGCAGTATGCCTTTATATCGGTTAGGCACCGTCAAGGAATTGGGAAAAACTGAATGCTAAGCTGGTGAGCTCGCTGTAGAGTTAGGAACACCTACACCAGAACTAGCCTGACTTCTATAACACCCACACACACACCCAGCACAAGGAATCAGTCCCTTCTCTGCTACTCAGTCCCTCAGGCCCTGCGTTCCCTTCTAGTGCTATCCCGGGGTTGTGGAGAAGAAAGTCAGCCCTCTAGCCCTGTCTGTGTGGTTTCCAATCACCAGGTTTAAGCAAACCAAGGCCCCATCCCTGATTCCTTGTTTACGTTTCATATCCACACATGTCTTACCGACATAACCCATACCATCTCACTCATGTTATCACCAAACATGCAGTGCCGATGAGACATTTTCAAAATGTCTAATGGAGTTTCACCCAAACCCCATTTCCAAGATAAGGGAAAACCTTCCCATGAAGTTTGGCTCTTGCAGGTCATCACACATGATCTTCCTGTAGTGTGTACTCCTGACACATTCATCAAATAGCCAAACAGTCAGTCATTACCTGATACTACAATCCAATTGATCGTTCCATAACCAAGCAATGACATCAGCAATTAAATTCAACAAGAATTTTGCAATTCTATCTATTACAGAGATTGACTTGCTCAATTGTGGGTCCCTTGTAAGCAGCATTGCTATGCCCATTATAATTTTAATGCTTACTATCATAACATGAATACCCACTTACCATGTGTCCCTCCTGAAACAATCTCACACAAGCCAACAATGATTAGTAGCCGTTAGTACCTCTTAAATATGAAATCCACAATTTGAATTTAACAGCCCGTACCAACTAATTTTCACAACCATGAGACTTCTTCTCATAAATGGTAGATTTTGGCAGTGGTCAGGGACTTACCTGTCACTGTCATGTTTGAAAGAATCTACCTGAAACATGAATTTCAACCAACCAAACACAATCTTGTGCAAGCCAACAATGGCTAGTGGTTGTCAGCAATTTCCCAAATCCGAAATTCACAATTCGAATCTAACAACCTATTATGCATATCATATGGTAGATTCGGGCATTGGACAGGACCTTACCTCTCAATGCCGTTCTTAGAATAATCTACCTGAAACACAAGCTCTCAATGCCATTCTCGAAATAATCTACCTGAAACATGAGCTTCCATCAACCAAACACTTGGTAAGTATGGATGCATATACTACCTCATTGCTACAACCATCACTGAAGCATTTTCGGAATTTATAAAATTCAAATACTTCAAAGGTTAGTCACATCAATATTATCAAAGCTCATTTACTTCATGCAATCATTATTACACTAACATTGCAAAGTATAG
>LPNX011125715.1:49751-214075 GCA_001517045.1 Pseudotsuga menziesii | reverse complement strand
TACACCCTTGCCATGACCAATTTGATTGGTCCCTTGCAGGAGTTTGCAGCATTTGCTCACCAACTTTTGTCATGGACTTGTTGCCTTATCCCTTCTCCATGGGGTTGTTGGTCTCATTCATCAGCATCAGCAACATATTCATCCGGGTCCATGTCATCGTTGGTTTGTCCACTAATGCCAACATCAAAGCAATGATTATCATCAGTGGTACATTATACATACATATATTTTCCAATAGTCTTACCAACATGCAATATCCTATGCATGCAATGCATATCCTCAGGCATTTCAAGCATAAACTCAAGAAATGAAGTTATAATCAGCAATATAGGGTCTAATGAAAACTTCCCTTTCAAACCCCTCATCTCCTCATGGAATTCCTTTTCCACACAGCAGCTGATTGACTTCATAGTCCTTGCTGCCCCTGGGCATGCAACTGTCCAGATTTGTCCACTTGATAACAGCGGCCATCATTAGCACTTTGCTGCTTCATTCTTAGATTCTGGTCACTTATCCTCGCTCCTTGCTAGATAAGCTTTCCAACGCCTGTTTACACGCATCATTCCGACCTCGGATGTGAAAACCACACCACTTCTAATAATGAAGACTTTTCAGCAAACCTCAGCATTCTATACACCACTGCACTTTGGACTGGGTGCCAACTTTAGCCACCTTACTTCCATTGCACCATTCACATTTTATGAGCTTTGGTTTTTTTACTAAATTGCCCAAAACATGGAATAACTGTCTCAAGGGACGACGGGGGTCAAGGGGGCTTGCCCCCTTGCAGGTTTTTTTTTTTTTTTTTTTTTTTGTAAATTATTGTTTTTCGCGCAATTTGGCGCATTAGCTCGCTGCGTCTTTTCTCATTTTCAGCCCCTGAAAATTCTCTGAAAACAGCCCAAAATTTCGCTGAGAAACAGTTGAAATCGGCTCCAGGAACCATTGCTCCTTCCGCCGTATCGGCTCCTCCATCATTCTCCCTTCCGCCGTATCGGCTCCCTGGAAGCTCTAACCCTCCGCCGTATCGGCTCCGGTTCCATTCTCTCCTCCGCCGAATCGGTTGTCGGCTGACTCCCTGATCGGCTGTCGGAAGCCTTTCGAATCGGGTGGTCTATTCACCTACGCAGCCGCAACGGCGGCTCCCCCAGAAGTTCCAACCTTCCGCAACAGCGAGCGTCGGAGCATTCTTTCCTCCGCAACGTCGGCTCTTCAGAAGTTATTTCCATCCGCAATGGCGGCTCCTTGGAAGCTTCAATCCTTCCGACGTCCGCTCTTCCTTGGACGAAATTTCCACATCGGGCGTCGGCTGAATCTCGAAACATCGGGCGTCGGACCATTCTCCCTTTCGATCGTTCCGACACTTAGCCAAATTTTCGATCTCCCTTTGGCATCGGCGATCGGACGACTCTTGGATCGGACGCGGGATTGCTCCGCCACCCGCAACGGCGGACGTTTTACTTTTCCAAGTCTTCTGCAACGGCGGAAGTTCACTTCCTTCAACGGCCCAACCGTTCCATACTTAGCCGGATTTTCGAAATTTTTCTGCGGCGTCGGTGATCGGACGGTTCTTCAAACTCTCCGCGACGTCGGCGATCGGGTGGATCTTCAAACTCTCCACGGCGTCGGCGATCGGGCGGATCTCGAATCGGACGCGAGATCACTCCGCCACCCGCAACGGTCGGAGGGGAAGATCGTTGCTCCACCCGCAACGACGGAGGTTAACTCCATGAATCCTTCCGTAACATTCGGACGGGGAACTTCACCCACTCGTCCGCAATGGCGGACGTTAACTTTGCCAATCCCTCCGCAACGGCGGAATTCCACTTCCTCCAGTGGTCCGACCGCTCAAAACTTAGACCGAAATTCAAAATTTCCCCTTCGTCGGAGATCGGCTCCATTGCTATGTCGGCGGTCTAACCCTTTTGCCAGCCGCAATGGTGGACTGTTAAATGCCAAACCTTCCGCCACAGTGGAAGTCCCTCTACTATACTCTCCGATGACCCAACTGTTCAAGCACTTGGCCGATTTTCTGAATTCGTTGCTGCTTTGCTGAACAGAGAAGGTAATTCTACCTTCTGTCACTGCATATTCTTGGCCCATAGAGGCCCATTGTTGCAACCATGGTGCTCTGATACCATTTTGTCACGTCCCCGTCCCTCAACCGGCGAAGAGGACGCGACCAACACAACAAACACATCCGGGCAAAATGCCCCATGAACATAAACAGAATTCAAATGCTGAAATTAAGCATACACAGATGCATTTATCTTCGATCATACAGCGGAAGCAAACATACATTCCAGCATTGTAACATCATTATAAATTGCAGAGATGAAGTATAGACAGTAGACTTATCTTTTGATGAGGAATTCACCCGCAACCAGCTATGTCGCTGCAACGTTCCACCCAACCATAGGCTAGCTTGCTCATCAATCTCTCAGCAACGCTGCCACCCCCCAGCTGGGCATGATTCCTCCGGAATAAGGGTCAATTGCAGGCTTATACATAGCCAAGGGGACATAAACAACAAACCAATCACAGCTGTGTTTCACAGGCTGTCAACAAACAAGCCAAGCCAGCCCAGTCCAAGGGACCAACCACTGCATACCAGTAGCGAAACAATTCCCTTCACAACCCTGTGAAGAAGCAAAATGACCGATGACAGTCCCAAACGAAAGGTGAGACACAGCTCCAGCCTATAAGGCAACTCAGAGAAGGTTTTGGCCCTAACGTGGCCAAAACAACTCAGTAATAGCGTCCAATTTCACAATAGAAACAACACAGTCCCAAATGAAGGATAAGCAAACCCCTAGCATGGACAGAGGTGTACACAACCAACAAATTGGCATTCCACAGTGGCCCAAATCGAATTTGGACACCACAGCTAACACAAATTCGTGGGGAAGACAACAGCCCCAAAACATTAACCGTGAGCACGCCTCTCACATGGGAAATCGACCCAAACATCTTGTGCATGAGGAAAAACTCGCACCCAACAGAAAATGCACGGGAAAGACATACCCAATTCTCTGCGTGAGGATTCCAGCAGTAGAGGCCCTGCGTGAGGAGAAAACAACTCCGATTTTTCCTGTGGATGAACAAAACAACAGCAAGGACGCGAATTACAGTGCGTGGGTGCTCAGCAACTCGTGGAACCAAGGAAATGTCTGCCTGAGACGAAAACCGCCCAATTCTTGTGCGTGAGAGAAACAATCAGACCCCGTGAGGAATGAACAGCTCTTCCTGGGCTCGTAGGTGAACAAAAACAGCTGAAAGGAAATGAAATTGGCTGTGCGTGAGTAACAGCAACAATTCCCTCCGTGAAGGTGAGCAGCAATGGCAAGGACGCGAAAATGCAAAGCCTGAGCGTTTTTAGCAACTCGTGGTGAGAGTAGTGAACTGACCAGGGAAGAGTGCGTGAGGGAGAAGAATGGCAAATGTGGGTGGAGTGGGCAAGTGGGTAAGGCTGACAGCCTGCCACAACCACCACCACTTCAGCAATAACTACCCCAACCACCAGCTGAAGCATTAAAGAGGTTGACAAGGTTGGATGAGGAAAAAGGGTGACAAATAAACAAGGTGGTAAAACACATGGGTTTTTCTCCCATAACCAAGGTTTGACATCCCCCACCCCTTATCCTTTGGAATCATGCCCTTTTCATTCAACGTTGCACTGCCGTAGCTGGTTGTGGTTTAATTAATTGATGTGCGGGTTTTACATGATGCCACATTAAAATGTGCCGGATAGCACTACATTCCATCGGCAATTATCCCCATTGCCGAAACATACACAACCAAATCGATGGTGGGGCTTTTGCCTTGAGCTCCTCACCATGATTAATTACAATTTACACATCATGCAAATGGGGTCAAAACCGGGGACGTGACACACATATTCATATAATTTCGTAAATTGCATATTCATATATTCAATTTCAGAGTGTTCTAGTTCATAATTTATATATATATATATATACATGTTAAATTGTTTAAAATTTAATTATAATTTTGTAATTAATTCATAAACTTATATACATTGTATGTGCATGTATGAATTCATATATATGTATTCATAATTGTATGTAATTTGTATAATTTCATATTCACATATTCATATTTAATTTCATATTACATATTCTTATATATTCAATTTCATAGTGTTCTACTTTGTAATTTATACACACACACATGTTAAATTATTTAGAATTTAATTATAATTTTGTAATTAATTCATAAATTTATATACATTGTACATGTGCATGTATGAATTCATATATATGTAAATTCATAATTGTATGCAAATTGTATAATTTCATATATTTACATATTCATATAATTTTATAAATTGCGTATTTATATATTCAATTTCATAGTGTTCTAATTCATAATTTGTATATATATATATATACACACACACACATACATGTTAAATTGTTTAGAATTTAATTATAATTTTGTAATTAATTCATAAACTTATATACATTGTATGTGCATGTATATATACAAACTTCTAAAGCTACCTATGTGTACATGTGAAATAATGGTATGTGTTGTGAAAGAATTGAAAAAAATGTTTGACCACTACACTAAATTAAACATATATACAAAGTAAGTGTATTATAGTATTAGTAGTTCTAGAGTTGTCCAATGAAATTAGAGAATGGTTGATGAATATATATAATTATATAGTGCATAATATTCTAGCATAATATCTAGTTCTAAATGAATATGCATATATAGCCTTATCATTGCACTTATTTTCTTCATCTTTTCTATAGCATTATCTCTCCTTTCATCGATTTTAATTTTATATTCATATATAAGCATTCTCATAGTGTTCAAATTACAATTTTACATTACATTATGATAATGATGATAATTACATTACAATTACAATTACAATTACATTACATTACAATCATATACAAATGACTAGGAATCATATGGCTTTAAGCATTGACGAAAATGACGATCTCAAATAAAATCAACAATTACAATTACAATCACATTAACGTGCATAAGCACCAACCTTACGTCAATGGGACAATAAGGTAGAGTAAATACAAATACAATTTTACATTACATTACGATAATGATGATAGTTACATGTTACAATTACAATTACAATTACAATTACAATTACATTACAATCATGTACAAATGACTAGGAATCACATGGCTTTAAGCATTGATGACACATATGATCTCAAAGAAAATCAACAATTACAATTAGAATCATAATTACAATTACAATCACATTACAATTTACTTAAGGTAAGGTACAATAACATATTATACTTAATAACATCCTGTTTGGGACATAAGTCTCATCCGCAACAATTGTGGGAAGTACTTGGGATTTGCCCTAAAACTCATTATGAGGAGTACCACATGAACCCCGAAGTAGCTGGCCATTGAGAGGACCTTCCAAGCAAAAAGGGCAATGACCCCTATCAGATTGACTAGATTCCCACCTGTGAGGAAACCAAAGAGCTTTCGTTTGTGGCCAAACGGTTAGCAGTTTTACCTGCGCCGTGAAGTGAGGGGTACTACCCCATTACTCAAGCCTGAGATAGCCTTGGTGGTCGAGTGACTACCTTTGAACCATTAGGAAGCTGCTTTAAACCAGGGTCCATATTCATCTCCAGTTACTACAATATGATAAGTAAAATCAAATGTTATTCTTGAGCTTGCATTTATTCCAAGAGCTTGTATTTATTTATTGCTAGATCCTGTCTAGTCATTAGAGGATCATGCACCCTCTGATTTCTCAAGAGTAATTGGGAGCTTCAATGACGTTGGAATGGATGCTAATTGTTTAAGAGGGTTGGATGATGCTACTCAAGAAGAGTTTGGTAACCCCACCCTTGATCGGACAATCAGAGAGCATGTTAGTAACATAATCAAGTTGTACTTTGAACAAGAATTAGTGATTCCACAAGCTTAAATCCTACATGGATTGATAAAACACAAAAAATTGAAACGTGCCATAAAGTTGTTGGGTTTTAAGGATGTTAAAAATAAAAATGCATGTGAGAATGTAACAGAAAATGTATCAACTACACTATTTGCATTTGGAAAGTCAAGAAAAAATGATATCAACGCTGCATGTAGGGAAATTACAACTGATATTGTGGCACGAAGCACCTTAAGAAATCAAATGGTCACAACAATGTCAAAGATGCTCCACGTTTCAAGAAAAACACTGCACAAATACACTAAATTTAGGGTAAAGATAGATGAAAACAATGAAGCTGCTTGTTGGGCTCTTATATGCAGAGAAGCAATAGCATATAAAGACAGGATGGAAGAGGGCATCAGAGAGAAGGTGATAGAGTATTGGGACAACCATTCTCGTGATATACCAGATCGAAAACATGTCCTGCGACAACGTTCTGGTAGAGGCATTTATAAGGAGAATTGCAAGCATTTTATGGAGATGACATGAGTTGCTTTGTTCGAGGAATTCAAAGAATCAAATCCTAGTGTCCAGATCTCATTTACCATGTTCAGTAAGTTGAAACCATGTTAAATTAGGCTGAATACGATTCAGGACACTTGCTGTTGTTGATACCACGTTGAATTTTGGTTATACTATGACACATTTGTGGATTTTTGCAAAAAACATTGGGATGGTGAACTAGCTCCTCACAAAGTGCGGGATTTTATTTCTATGATACTATGCAATAGAAATCCTAAAAATGTGTTTTTCATTGAAAGGTGTTTAGGTGGGAGAAGATGCCATGAATGTGGTGATTTGCTATTGTTCCATAGGAAGTTTCCTATTGATCCAACAAACCCTGGATTGTCAGAAATCACAATTAAGTGGAAGATATATGAGTATGTCTCCATGAATCCATCATCTTCTTCACATGTTCCATCTAAGAGGATCGATTTGCTCGAAGATGATATTCCTATTTCAGACTTCATTGACAAGTTTCAAAGTAATATTTACAAATACATTAAACACCCCCACAGGTATAGGTGGCAAGCTTTAGAATTTAGCATTCTTGTGAGGTTTTTGAGCCAGGCACAATCCTATTGGTGGTAGACTTTGTTGATAATTACACATTTGCTCCTCATAGAGAGATACAAAGTGAGTATTATCACTCTAACCAGGTGTCCATATTCGTACATGTATTGATGGTAGGGATAGCACTCCTTAGTCACATGATGTGATCAAGGAATACCATTTTTATGTCAGTGATGATCCTGACCAAGACACGTTGTTTGTTCAACACTGCTTTGGGATGATTTATGATTCATTCAAAAAGAATGGGGTGTCATTTACAGAACACTGGATTTGTTCAGATGGGTGCGTGGGGCAGTTCAAATCAGCACGCTCATTTTATTGGTTGAGTTGTCTTCACAAAGAGACAAGTAATCGACACACTTGGAGCTTTTTTGAAATGGGGCACAAAAAGGGTGAACATGATGGCGCAGGTGCATGCATGAAATGAGCACTTCGGAGGGACCAAATGAGTCATAGTGCATCTCATCTCAAGTGCTCAGCAGAAGTAGTTGATTTGTGCACACAAAATTTGGGTCACCAAGGTCATGAACAAGCAAGGCTGGTGCGGATGTAGGAACAACAACTTAATTGGAATTTAATAAATGTGTTTGTATTATCATATATATAAATATGATTTTTTTTATTTGATGTAGGTTTTTTTGGGATGTTTCCCTTGGCGATGTGAATAGATCCATGCCATGGTATTGCGAGACCATACCTGGTACGAGAGAACTACATTCATTTCGTAGTAAATACATGGACAACATATTTTCTATTGAAACGAGGAAGTATGCGTGCTTCTATGAGTTCTGCATTGACGTCAATGGACTGGGGGTTGATCATTGAGTGAACGATGCATATGTCAAGTAATGGAAATATGTCCCTCTTAATCCAAAGGGGCCACATCCAATTCCGACGTGGCAAGAGATGCACATTGACGAGGCAGTGGTTTCACTAGATCATGATCGAGTTTCTGATTTGGTTAAGCAAGGTACATGATAGTTGATTGAATGCTTAAACCTCTAGTCTTTTACACATGCATATATATATATTTAAGATCTATTTAATATTTGAAAATCTTGATGGAGGTGATGTATTTGTTGTAATTGCACCACCTGAAAATGACGAGCATGTGGCATACTTTTTGATGCGGTGTACACAAATCAAAAGCAAGTTGGTGCAAACCTATGTCAATGGAGAGTTCACGTACCAAGTTGATGACCTAGTTGCGATGGGACACTTTTTTGAGAAAGTGAGAGGACAAGGTGACTATATTAATTACAGAGATTTCATGCCTGGATACATATCTTGTTAGTACAGTCATTTGGTGGTGGAAAATCAGATACATCTCATTGAAATCAAGGTGAAGAGGGGTGAACCAAAGAGATGGAAGATGTCAGTAGTTGATCATGATCGTATTATGGAGACCTGCATTCCTATAACCCATTGGCCGGATGAATGAAATTTATATGACATGATACTTAAGTTGATACATTCATTAGAGGAATTTTGGGGTCTAAAATGGGCCTCCTAAGGAAAATAATAAAATAATAGTTAAAATAATAAAATAATAATAAAAATAATAAAATAATATTTATTAATTTTGGAAGAAGAAAGAAAAAAACTACTTTTTGTATTCGTATTTTCGACATATCTCCTTGTGTTTTTACTCAAATTTCGATTGGGACAGCTCGTTGGATGTGGAATTTGATTCTGCATCCAACGAGTACCCGCACTGCATACTTTTGACAGAGCCCACCACCCCAAAAACAAGAAATACCTGAAAAAAATGTGATGATGATGTCATCATCACGTTTTTCAGGCATTTCTTGTTTTTGGGGTGGCAAGGTCCATCAAAAGTATGCAGTGTGGGTACTCATTGGATGCATAATCAAATTCCGCATCCAACGATCTCTCCAAATCGAAATTTGAGTAAAAACACAAGGAGATATGTCGAAAATACGAACAAAAAAAAGTAGTTTATTTTATGACAAATATGTCAATTCAACCATTATGGTTGACTCATTTTATTGAAATTCTATTGGTTCTTGAATTCCAACTCACAAGACCTTATTTTGGCACGTTTTCTTATAAGGCCCATTTTAGACCCCAAATTTCCTCTAATGGACATAGTTGACATGCTTTTGAAATGTAGCAAATCAAATTTTCTTCTGAAATATGAAATCAAATTTTACATTGTAGTTGTAATTTGCACCTAGTAGATCTTACATTGTAAAGTTGTAAATTTTGTAACATTATAATTGTAAGTTATGTTAAAAATTGTAAGTTGTGTTCGATTGACAATTTTGCAAACATGTAAACTTGTAAACTTTGTAAACATTGTAAATTTTTTAAACTTGTAATTTATTAAATTGGAAAATTGTACAATTTCGTAAGATTGTAAAACATTAATGATTGTTAAAAATAACATTAAGATTGTAAAACATAAATAAATTTAAACTATAATTGCAAATAATTAAAACATTTAATAGACCATCATGTTCAAAAAAAAGTCCATATATATATATATCGATAATCATAAAGTACAAAATAATAAAGTCCAAAATAATAACGTCCAGAAATAATAGTCTACAAAATAATAAAGTCCAAAATAATAACGTCGACAAATAACAGTCTACAAATCACTCCTACGCAATTGATTGAGAGATAGACCATCATGGACACTACTGCTAGCTGTACTATGCCCTTGGTCTTGCTCATGCACATCAAAAAGAAAATTGCCTAGGTCTGAGAATTGCAGAAGTTAAAACCGTGAACTCTGCAAGTCAGTTACATACCACATATTTAAATTACATGTAGAATGTGAGAAAAATTAAATATATATATATGAAACACATATCTATGAACTCACCTCGCTCGAGTTGAGTGTTAGGTTTGGGAGGTTGGGTATCTACCGAGACGAGCCTTCATCAGGACCCGGTCGATGAGCGACAACCCATTCATCCATAAACATCACAACGGCTTCAACGCCCTCATCTGTAGCTTCCTGTGTCTGTGTCTGTTTCCATGACATGAAAATAGTTATATTAATGAATTACAAATTGAAATTGAGAATTACAATTTGAACATGTAAATTATAATCTGAACATAAATATGCAAACAATTTAAACATAAATAATTAGTACCTTGTCGATTGGCGTGTCATGAGTAGGACTCGAGCGAGGCTGTGTAGAATCATGTGCAATGCCCTTGTCTCTATCTTGTACAATATGAACAAGATAAATGAGGAAAGTTGGAACAAACCAAAATATTTCCTATTCAACAATTGACTTAAATTTAGAAATTCAAATTTAGGATGACAGTTAACATAACCTTATCGACGTGGGCGGACGAAACTGCAGCGGGACCTCGAACAGATGCATCACTGCTAAACAGGACCTCCATGAAATCAGGCTCCTGCATGGAGGTATAAAACAAAGCAAAGTATTAGTTAAAAAAAGATATACTTGACAATAATGGCAATCAAATGACGACAATCAAATGATGACAATAAAGACATACCTGTCCCATCGGTTGAGGCCTGCATCTATGATGCATTATAAAATATGCATCGCGGGCCATGGTAGCATACTGCAACATTGTGTCATGATCAAGAATGTTGAGAGCATCATCGGCCACCCACTGTAACTCAGGCACTGCAGGTGCAGCAGGTGCTCCGCGTCTCTCTGCTTGCACAGCCATCATGGTACCATGCATTGTCATGCATGTCATCTCTGCCAATGCACTACGCTCCTCAGTTGCTAGCTAAGATGACTTAGCTAAATCATATGTCCTAAGCATGGTCCTGGCAGGGTGACCTACCAAAGGATCTAGCTCTGGCTGAGCTCCAAGGTCCTAGCCCTAGGACATGCATGACTACATCCCCCACCAGCACCATAGAAGCTCGATGGCATGCTAGTGTAATCTGGGTGCATATCTAGGACAAAATCTGCATAGATATGTTCTTAAAAGTATAGTGGGACCTGGTCATGGTGGGGAAACATGCCCCACGCTCCAATGATCATGTCATATACATAAGGCGATGCAACCTCTAGCTTAAACTCCTTGAGTCTAAGTGGTTGACTAGAGGCACGGTCAGGAGGGATATCAAATAATTCTCCCTTCACATCATGGCCAACTCTTGCATCTCTCACTGTGGCCTAGTTATCAGGACCCTTCACAGAGGCCCTTCTTCTCTGACATGTAGAGGCGCAAAAAAAACTCAATGGTTCAATGGACCTGTAGACCTTCAGTAGATTGTCTACTACCTCTAACATCATGTGCATCGAACGTGATGCAGGAGAGTTCTAAAGAATAGAGAGGATGTTTTCCCGCAAACACTCATGCTGACTAGTAATGTCTTGCAACGTGATACGTGTGATCTCATCCTCCCATGGTGCTTCCTCAGGAGGGTCGACGCCCTGTTGTGCAGCACCTGAAAATTAGATGAAAACACAAATGTCAATCAAAATACATACATCAATTATAGGTGAATTTGAAATCAATATAAATTAAAGGTATTGATAACTGAAAGAAATATATATATATATATATATATATATATATATGCACTTAATGTACCTGTCTCGTGGGGAACCTCCCCACTGACATAAATAGTGTCATGATCCTTGTCACTCACATGCACAGAGCGGATGCCAGAGTGGTTGCCGCTCATCTCCCCGACAGGAGCGTGTGTCGGCATAGAACGCCTAGGCAAACCTGTGAAAATAGAGACATACAAGTTGATGATTAAATATACACATGTGAAACAATTTAATTTGATGTAACTAACAACAAAGAGTACATCATGCACAATTGTATACTTACGAGTCCTCTTCCGACCTCCGGGGCAAGGAATGGCCATCGATCCACTAGTGCTCTGTTTTTCGTGAACCGAAGATCCCCGTTGTAGAGATGCATCTACATGAAATAAGGCATAGTAAATGATTTTTTATAAATAATTCAATGTAAGTAACTCCATATATGGATACGGATAAAAAAATCTTACTCAAAAAACCACCAAAAAGTTTACAAAACAAAATGGATTAACGAGTTTTTTGTTTTTGCTTTGAAGGTGGTGTGAAGAAGACTATCGAATATGTGGTGTGATCCGGGTTATGATTTATTTTCATAATGTTGAGTACTCCTTTATTTCTTGTTCAATTTGAGATTATGGACATGTGGTACTTATTTGGGTGAAGATTCCTAAAATACGAGTTGTATTTTAGTCACTAAAGGTTTTTCGGGTTATAGGGAATGCTTTGTGAGTTTTCGATGGGGTGGAAATGAGTTACAAATACTTGGGATTTTAAAATAATTTCTATGGATATTTATAATTTTAAACTAATTTTTAAAATTATAATTATGTAAATATTTTCATCTATTTAAAAAAATTAAATTACAATTCCAATTTTCCATAATTTAATGTATAAATTTATATATTTTACTATTATTTTAAAATATTCTAAATTTAAAATTTAAAATTTTCAAAATGTTGAATATAATCTATATATTTTTTCTTAAAAATATTAAAAATATAATTTTATCTGAAATTATGGATTTCTATTAATTTTTTAATTTGATATTCTTTAAAAAAATTTAAATGATGAATTTCTATTAATTTTTTCATTTGATTTTTTTTTCAAATTTACACACTTATTTATTAATGTTTCTTTTAAAAAAATTACAAAAAAAAAAAATCCATACTTTTGTTTGAGCTTCAAAAAGAAACTAAAATACATAAATACACTTTTCAATAAACTAAAATAAAAATATGTCAACTAATAAGTCAAAACATACCTATCATATTTTATTATATATATATATATATATATGATCAAAGTATTTAAAGCAAAATATATGGGTTGTTTAGATAAATGCCTACGTTGGTTTAAGGTTCATGATTGTCTCGCATCTAGGGTTTGGAATTTTTTTAATCCTCTGTGTATTCTCGAAAGATTGAAAAAAATTGGGCAGCATTTCTTCTTGCCTAACACACATTTCAAAATTAAACCAGCAGCATAAATGACTGTCGGTTGATAGAAATATTTATATAAACTATAAATTTAAACATTAAATTTAACAAATTTGAATTTGTTCAATCCTCCATGTATTCTCAGAGGATTGAAAAAATTTGGGTAGCATTTATGCTTGCCGAACACATATTTAAAAATTAAATCGACAGCATAAACGTTACTGGTTGACAAAATATATATAAAACAAAAAATTAAATATTAAATAAGCTCGAGGTATTAAGCTCGATCGAGCTCTTGGTAAACCCTCAATTGAGGTTTTCATACCTTGATCAAGGGTTTACCAAGAGATCGATCGAGGGTTTAAAAAAACCTCGACCGAGTGCTTGTTAAACCCTCGATCGTGGGTGCGCTTTTTGCATTTTGCCAAAAATCCCTTTCCAAAAATTGTTACCCACCTCCATGGATGCACCCATTTATTGAACTTGAAATTGCATTTTGAATATAAATCATAAAATCACAATTTGCAATTATTGAAATGAAATTTAATTAATTGTTAAAATTACTAAAATTTCTTTTTATGAATGCTATAATTTTATTTTCTCTTTAAAAAACTGCAATTTTTATAATTCTCCTATTGCTGAAATTACAATTTGCATGACAATTTGATAAATAGAAAGAGAGAAGAGGAGTTGTGAGATTTATTTTATGAGGATTTCTAGAGAAGTTGAGCTGGTTGAGAGATGGAACAATTAGAAGGAATTCTTGAAAGAAATAGTTTCACAGAACAAGTTCTTGGAGACATTATCCATTCTTGTCCATAGAGTCACTGGCATAGAGGGCCAAGAAACCAAAAGGTTTCTTGGATCTAGGAAGTCAACTAGATTCATACTATTCTCCACATATTTTTTTTATTGTCATGGTCATAAGCATGTTTCTCCTATTAATTAGTGTAGATATGATATCGAATTAAGGTAGTAAGGATGAAGTGGCTTTATAGCTAGTGGGGTTTGACTCCCAAATTTGTAGTTATCCAAATGTTTGCTATTTCTTGAAGTTGAAATTGCAATTGAATAATAAATTAACCGTTGAATGTCACGCCCCACCCTTCTACCAGAGAGAGGAAGCGACTATGCTGCTATCATAACCGAGAAAACTAGCCCCATAGACATAAACATAAAAATGCATTAAACTAATAACATGCACAGATGCATAAATATATAACATATAACAGAAGCAAGTCCATTCCATTCATTCACATGTTCATCATAATTCATTTAAGAAAATACAAGTGCAGAAATTTAAATGCAAGGATACTTATCTTGGAAGAAGCTCGTCCCTCAACCAGCTATGCCACTGCAATATTCCACCCAACCATAGGCCAATGTGCTCATCAATATTTCAGCAGCACTGCATCCCCTGATCTGGGCATGATTCCCACAAGGAATAAGGAACACTAGCAGACTCACACATAGCCAAGGATACAACAAAACTCAGCCAAGCCAGCACAGTTGGGTTTATCAAGCTACAAAGGAACTGGAAAGGCTGACTGCTAAACTAGTGAGCTCAACCATAGAGCTATGGACACACGCACTAGATCTATCCTGTCTTCTAAAACATCTACACACCCAACACAAGGAAGCATCCCCTTCTATGCTACACAGTCCCTTAGGCTTTGCCTTCCCTTCTAGTGCTATTCAGGGTATGCAAAGAAGAAAAATAGCCCCCTAAATCTGTCTGTGAGGTTCCTTCCTACACTAGACTTCTCAGCTAGTTCAGACCCAATCCCACTCCAAACTAGTTCAAACCAAAACAAAATAGGGATACACATCAATACACAAGTTCTGGCTTGAATGAAAACATAATGGGATCCAAAATCAAAAGTGCCAACCGAGGAAAAACATCGCCTGGACCAAAATCGATTTCACCAACTGAGCAATAGCTTCACATGGGTGAAATGGCTTAGCACCCACTCAGAAATCATGGTCTCCTTCCCAATCCGCTGTGTACTCCCAAAAACGATTTCCATCTTGGAAAACAATGGGGAAATGCAGCAAAATCGTGGGGGAGGCAACCCAACCACTGATCATTACCAAAAATGAATTTCTCAGCCCGGGGAAAATGGAGCAGACTGCAAAAACGTGCTTGGGAGAATGAAGAAAAATGGCTGAGGAAATAGAACTCCTGCGTGAGGAAAATCAACTGCGTGAGAGTGAGGAAAAATTTCTGCGTGTGAGTAGTATGCCACCGCCATCCTCCACGTGAGGAATGGATGAGATATCCTCTTTGGGCATGTGTGTGGTCAAGGCTGACGCCCCTGCCAGATTTGACGGCTGCCCATGTCTCCCAAGCTTCAAGGAAATAACTGCCCAACTAACTCGATATTTTAATTGGTTGATGAATAAGACAAGAAAAGGTGGTTGGTAGTTGATGGGTTCTCCTTAGAGAATCATGCCCCCATCTCATTATTTGTTGCATTGACATAACTGGTTGTAAGTTTTTTATTAAATTGCATATTTACATGATGCCCAAAATTATAATGTGCCGGCTAGCACAAAAGACCATCGGCATCGTTTTTAATTGCCGAAACATAAAATGATAAATCAATGGTGGAGATTTTGCCTTTAGCTCCACACCATGATTAATTACAATATATACATCATATACATTTAATGCAAACGGGGTCAAAACCGGGGTGCTACATTGAAATTGTCAAAATTGCAATCTCTTGATGCTAAAATAGCAATTTCTCATAAAAATGCATTTTTATAATTCTCGAATTATTGAATTAGTCAATTATCGAAATTGCATTTTTGTTAGAAAAAAAGTGAATTTCTTTTTATTTTTCTTGAAATTCTAATTTGTAGTTGCTAAAGCTACAATTTTTCATCAATTTTTAGATTGTCGAATTTGCGAACTTGTAATTGCAAAAATGCGAGTTGAAATTGCAATTTCAATAAAAAATTCCTAAAAATGTTTTTCAATATTTTCTAATTTCATTTTTTTTTCAGATTTTATTAAATATTTAGTTCTTACAATAAAAATAGTTTTATAATTTTTTTCATAAACTAGTGTCCAAAAAGATATTATAAAAGAAAAATAAGATTCATATCAAATCTAGAATACTATGAAATGGTTAATAAGCTTGACATTAATCTTCAAAATACACATAAAAGGTATTAAGCTAACATTAGTAAAAAAAACATTTAAGTTATTTTAATATAGTAATAAAAAATTATGATCATATATGAAATTTTAAAACTTTATTGTTTTTTTTTAATTTCTAGATAATGAGAAAACTTTATAGTTTTTTTTAAGGTTAAGATAATGAAAGATGTTAAAATCATTGTTTATAAATAAATGAAAGAAAAATATTTTTTCAAAATTTAATTAGATTAAATTAAAATGAAAATTGAAATAAATATATAAAATTATATGGACAAAATAAGATATTACTTATTTTTCTAAACAAAAAAATTATAAAATATTAACCTTATGAATAATAAAACTATAAAAATTAATTGAAAAATTTCAAACTTACAGGATGATTCCCTCACAATATAAGCTTTAAATTGAAGTATTCAAATACTTAAAAATTCCAGGAAATTAACCTTATTGTCCCTTCTCTTTTAAAACTCTAGTTTATATTTGATTGTTTACTTTGATTGATCAAATAAAACACTCTTGTTTATATTTATCCATGTAGCAAATGACAAATTCAAAAATAGTTATGTGCATTATTGATATTCAAATATAATTTGATTAATTGTATATTGGAACACAATAATCTTAAACATTTTGACAATATAGAAGTCACAAACTCAAAATCTAGTGAATTCTTATATGATATCCATGAAGGGTTTATTGAATATGATTTAAAATTTGTTGAACCAATCAAATTCCTTCCTTTGTGCCTTAAGTTTCATAGCCTTTCTAAGTTGACCCAACACCTTTTGTCTTGAAAACAATTATATAACCTTGAATCTATAGGGCCAACAATTTTTTTTTTCTCTTCTTCACCAGCACTTTGAAGGCTAATTATGTGATATTCTTCAAGCTTATTTAGCTCTTATGTTCCGATCTTGCATGACTTTTACATGGCCTTCTAAGAATGCTTAAATTTGTTGAGGTCTTTTATGAGAGTCCTATAAACCAAAAATCCAATCTATTAATCATCCTAGACCCAAATAAAATAAAACATAAAC
The DNA here is from genome assembly GCA_001517045.1 of Pseudotsuga menziesii. Classification (NCBI taxonomy): domain Eukaryota; kingdom Viridiplantae; phylum Streptophyta; class Pinopsida; order Pinales; family Pinaceae; genus Pseudotsuga; species Pseudotsuga menziesii. The sequence goes on along the minus strand of LPNX011125715.1, from coordinate 196,883 downwards.
ATAACTTAAATATTACATGATTTTGATTCTTTTCTAGCTATTAATATTGGAATGTAACAATACAATTTCTTTGTCTAATTGCAATTTTTCATTATTGAAATTGCATCTTTGAACATTGAAATGGACTCAACCCCCTAAAATACCTTTATTGCACCCAATGAATAACTTATATGTGCAATTCTAGTAATTCTTTATTTTTGGATGAATACCTTTATTGCACCCAAAATGTGCAATATGAATAACTTATATGGTTGTTCAAGGTATGATTTCTAAAGCTATACAATTAAAATGATCTTTTATGGAATAAGGTCTAGCTTTCCTCCCTCAATAATGTCTACACTCAAAGACATCATCAACATCATCATCATCATCATCATTGTCATCGACATCATCCTCCTTATCATCAGTGCCATTCTCAAAGGCATCAACAATAATAATAATATGCCATTGTATTCCTCATCATTCTCATCATCATATATCACCATAGTCCTTATCATTTTCATCACCATATATCATCATAGTTGTTGTCATCATCTCATCATCATTGTGACGATGAAAAAGACAAACTGTAAAAAAATGCAATAATTTCAATAATTGTTCAATTCTTGAAATTGTGATTCTTGATCGCTGAAATTGTAATCAATCAATTATGGAGATTTAATTTTTTGTTAAATGTGAATTTCTCCTCAATCATATGCTTAGTTTAAATTGAGAATTTGTAGTTGCCGAAATTGCAATTTGATTGTTGCATTTATGAATTTGTAATCATCAAAATTATAATTTATTGAACTTGAAATTGCAATTTGAATATCAAATCATAAAATCACAATTTGCAATTATTGAAATGAAATTTAATTAATTGTTAAAATTACTAAAATTACATTTTATGGATGCTATAATTCTATTTTCTCTTTAAAAAATTGCAATTTTTATAATTCTCCTATTGCTGAAATTACAATTTGAATGAGAATTTGATAAATAGAAAGAGTGAAGAGGAGTTGGGAGATTTATTTTATGAGGATTTGTGGAGAAGTTGAGCTAGTTGAGAGATGGAAGAATTTTGAAGGAATTCTTGAAAGAAATAGTTTCATGGAACAAGTTATTGGAGATATTATCCATTATTGTCCATAGAGTCACCGGCACAGAGGGCCAAGAAACCAAAAGGTTTCTTGGATCTAGGAAGTCAACTAGATTCTAGGGAGGTTTAATTCCATTTTGGGCATTGAAAAAGGGTTTAGGCTTGTTGATGTCGTGTCACTACTACATTCTTGGACAAATCAACATTTAAACAAATACTTTTCCGTATGTTAATGCTTAAATTCATACTATTCTCCACCTATTTTTTATTTTCATGGTCATAAGCATTTTTCTCCTATTAATTAGTGTAGTTACGATATCGAATTAAGGTAGTAAGGATGAAGTGGCTTTATAGCTAGTGGGGTTTGACTCCCAAATTTGTAGTTATCCAAATGTTTGCTATTTCTTGAAGTTGAAATTGCAATTTGAATAATAAATTAATTTTTGAATTTGTTAAAATTGCAATCTCTTGATGCTAAAATAGAAATTTCTCATAAAAATGTATTTTTATAATTCTCAAATTGTTGAATTAGTCAATTATCGAAATTGCATTTTTGTTAGAAAAAAGTGAATTTCTTTTTATTTTTCTTGAAATTCTAATTTGTAGTTGCTAAAGCTGCAATTTTTCATCAATTTTTATATTGTTGAATTTGTGAACTTGTAATTGAAAAAATGCAATTTCCTAGGGTTGAAATTGTAATTTGAATAAAAAATTCCTAGAATTGCAATAAGCAAATATCAAAATTCCAATAACTTTTCATTAAAAAATGTGCCTCAATCTCTCTCTCTCTCTCTCACACACACACACACATATATACTCTTAAAATTACAAATTTGTCATTTTTCCTCAAACTTTTTTATTGTTGAATTTGTAAATTTGTAATTGCCAAAATGACACATAAAAATGGACTTGGTTAATAAGTGTTTCTAAGCGTGACCAAAGAAGATGTGACATCTATTATGAGTTCCTCTAAAAACGATTGGTCTTGATGGATGGGAAACTAAATTTCACTATAAATGATATTCAAAAGTACAAAAGAATTAATAATTTTTTATAATATATTATATTTTTACACTTTATTTTAGCATTAGGAATCCTTCCATAAGATGGGTGTAAGAAATTTATCAAGTAAAAAGAAAAATCAATCAAATTAGTTTTATATGAATGCCATTTAAGAGGAGTATCTCCTAACATTTGAATCAATTTCCTATATAATTTGTTGATGATTAATCTTCATTTGTAGGTCAAAATAATGAGATTTAAGTTATGTATAAAATTAATTAATACACAGGTTCATCTTCTTTTATGTTAAAATTCTTACCCAATTTTAATAGAATTTTTGTATGAAATTATAATTCTACCTAATTGATAAAAACATAATTCAAGCATGCCCCACTATTATACCATTATTTGATCATTATACATACATAATTTTTAATAATTCTTTTAAACTTAAAGTTTAGTAACTTAATTTTTTGTAATATATATATATATATATATATAACCATGCATTTTTTTATTATTAAACTTAATATTTAGTTTGTATTATAGAAATAAAAATATGATATTAAATTTGAATTCAATTAGTCATTTATAATTATTTTAATGAATTAATTTTTTTTTAGATATATATTTAATTTTGAAAATTTCAAGTTTGAAAGATGTTTACATAATAACTAATTATTATAAAGTGATAGAGTTAAATGTTTATTACACTTTGTTAATAACTTTGTCTTATAAAAATTGCATAGTGTTATAATTTTATATTTTATAAAGGGATATTAATTATTGTTATACATTTTTTGTTTATATTATTTTTGGTCTTTGAGAAGAGATATAAACTCATTTGAGAAGTTTTGTGCCAATAGTAATGGATTGTGAAGCCTTGCATGGTTCAAGAGTAAACATAAGTGGTTGACTTGAAGGAAACTTCTAGACATTTAAAATAAAAAACATCACCATAAAATATCACAATAAAAAAATCAAAACAAAAACATTTATTTTAAGGAACAAAGAGCATCACATGCATCACCTCTAAATTAAAAAAAATCTAACAAATATAAAAATATTAAAAAAAAAAGGATTCAACAAAAATACAAGCCACTTAACCACTATTAAAAATCTAAAATTCAACATTTTGCAAAAAGTTAATAATACATTTTTATTTTTTTGTTTTGAAAATAAATTTACATAATACATTTTTATTTTATAAAACAATGATAAACCAACAATAATCTCATATTTTAATTAAAAACATCACACCTAAATATGATATACATACAAATATGATAAACAAGCTGAGAGTTTGCCACTTAACCACTATTAAAAGTCTACAATTTTACATTTTGCAAAAAGTTAATAGTAAATTCTTATTTTTTAGTGTTGAAAATAACTTTACATAATATATTTTTATTTTATAAAACAATGATAAACCAACAAAAATCTCATATTTTAATTAGAAACATCACACCTAAATTGACAATTTGTTTGTAGGCTGCTTCTTTCTCTGGAGGTAGTACATTTTATTGTCAGTTTGGCTGATATTCAGGTGGATTGGTCAAAACCGACCCTTACAGGGAACCTTATCAGCTGGTTTAAAAAGGATGGGGAGCTCTCATATCTACCTATTTTTTTCATCTAGAATCTTTGGAAGACCAGAAACAACCTTATATTTGAGAATAAAGAGCCAAATATAACTAGTCTCTGTCATAAGATATTTTTAAGGTCTCATCTCATCAGGGACTCGAAGTTAAAAGGCCAAAAGTCAAGAATATTGAAGATTCTCCATTAAAACAATTTCCCATGGATTTCTTTGATGGAGCTACGACAGTTTCAAATGGAGGGGTGGGTGTATGTATCTGAATTAATGAACAACATTTCCTTGAAATTAAATTAGGATGCGGTCACAGCGCTAATACGAGAGTCGAGCTACTGACACTCTGGGCTTTACTATTCATCGCCAAACATATTGGACTACCATATCTGCATGTCTTTGGCGACTCCTCTGTGATTATAAATTGGGCAAAGGAAGAATCCACTCTTGCTATAGTGAACCTAGAAGCTTGGTGCGACAACACCAAAAAGATTTTTTCTTCGTTCACTTTCGTGGATTTCAGCCATGTCTATAGGGAATATAATATGAGGGTTGATACATTATCCAAGGATGGTATTCTTATGGCTACAGGCCATCTTACCTTTACGAAAATTTGTAAAGGAGAACTATTTGGGGAAGTTAATCTCCAGCTGTTTTGAGAGCTTTTCTCTGATATGCTTTAGGCCTGCGTTATTTGAGTTAGGCCCCTGGGGAAGCTTGTTTAGTGAAACATGTTGATCTGTCTTATCTTTGGTCAATTTGAGAGGACTCTAGCCTGTTTTGGATAATGCCTCAGGTTTTTTATTATCTTCTCTAGAGAAATTTTTTGGTTGATCGTTCTACAGTTGTATTATGAGAGGAACTCCTTGTGGTACATGAAGCCTAGGTGGGGACAGTAGCTGGCTTAGTATGTGCTCTTCCTGCTATGTTATAGATGCTGATGTATTCTGGATACTGGTTAGAAACTACTTGATTGGTCTTGACGACTTTGATGATGTAACCAATTACCTTTGATTCAATAGAATATCAAGGAATGCTTTTTTCGTCTGAAAAAAAAAGCTAAGAGTTTCACAATTATAAAGATACAATACCATAAACAATTTAAGGTTCTATAATTACAAGGTTGTTCAGATAAAACGACGAAGGCTATACTCATTGTCAATTAATTAAGATGAAACAAAATTGATTTATTCTCTTCAGACACCAATAAACGGTAAGAAGAAAAAAAAATAGTAAAAAATGATTCATAGAACTTTTGCAACATCTTGTGGCAACACTAACATTAAGAAGAAACCTCTAATGCATTCAAGAAACTACAATATACACTATTACTATTTGACATGGAAAATGATAATGATTTTGGATGATTTAAATATTCATTCATTTCAAAGGATACTCGTGAGGATCACATTACCCGAGGCCTTCACAAATTAAATGGAGGTTTAGATCCAGAGGATTAGAATCCATTATCCCAATCGTGGTTTATAATTATAAAATCTATCCGGGGCATAGCTCTTCATTAACACATGCATAGTGGTTGGTACAGATTATAGTGAGGTAGCCGAAAGAAATTTAGCTGCAGACTGTAGCTAATCTCCCTTTGAAATTTAAAGTAGAGGATGCTGCTACTTTTCTTAGTGCCATCCCGATCCCAATATTTCAAATTTTCATTTTTTTGCCCTCAATTTGAATCATTGACATGCAACACAATTATGTGATCCAAACTGTCACACAATATCGTACATCATTATGCATGATGCATGCTCATCCTTGCATAGATGCTTGGGCATCGCCATCATGATTCATCGAGAGTGTTATTTAAACACTCTAGGCTGGCCTATATGATGTCATCCAGGCTAGGCTATAGGACTGATCTTCTTTTACCCATGTGCAGAGGCTAAGTGATGGTGAAGCTCTGAGCCTCTAACGGATGAGAGATCGAGCCCCCGCTGCTACAGAGTAGGACAATTGATAGGTGACAGGGAAGACTTTCCAACTTAGGAGCACAAGTTCAAGGGAGCTGCAGGGAAAACGGTTCTGGCAATGGGAGAAAGTGAGGAAAAGCCGGTAGTGGGGGATGGAGGAAATGTTGTCTATATAGACAGAGATGGAGAGGTGAGCCAAGTCGCCATGTCATCTAGTCTGCAATCGACTTAAGGGCGTCCGAGCTTATGTCAATTGCAGATTCCTTTGAGCTTTCTACATGTCTTTGGCCCACCTTAGGTCAGTTACCATCCTCTTCCGTTTTATACCAGCGCCATTAGCGTTTGTTACGATCCATCCAAGTTGTCGGTGAGACCCGACAACCAATAAGGTGGTGGGATTTGTTGCGGAATCAAGAGTCTTCTCCAACAATAAATATTGGCAATCGATGTGAATTTTCAGCAAATCAACGATGCACGTAGGAATGGAGAGCAATATTCAGCCTGATGCAGGCCATTTAATGCAGCTGCAACAGGATTGATGACCTTTGGATCCCAAGCATCTTGAGATTCAATGGACATCAAGCCTGCTGTCGCCACATTAAATGACTTGCAGCAGGATAAAAATTGGTCGCCCATAGAGATGGTTACTTAGAAATTCATTTTCATATCTACGTCAACAATGTTTTATAACCATTGACGTAAATCTTAAGACTAAGATTTGATAATATTGATGTTTTAGGTGGATTCTGTTAATTAAATATTTGAAACCATAAAAAATTGCCACATAACAACATAATACAAGAATTCATATTATGTTAACTTAACATTTAATGCTAGAAGAACTAATGCTAAAGTGATATATAGCATTCTTTGGTTTGATAAGAAAACATTCAAAAATATTTTGTTTGGCCTAAGTTTTCTTTAGCATCAATTGCACTCTTCCTGGAGATGAGGCCAAATAAGAGGACATACTAACTGATTGGATGATAAAAGGTGCTTTGTAAATAGATTGGTTTATAAAAAGTGTGGTTAATACTCTGGTAAACTTAGGATAAAAACTTATAACTTATATTGGTAATTGTGCAAATGAATTAAAATGGCGATAAAGCCATTCATACAGTCCCTACCATCCAGAAGGTACAGACAAATAATATGATGATGTAAATATATTTCTTCCAAAACTCTAAATATATACCATTGAGGCAATAAAATAAACTAGCTTGATGAAGGCCCTTAAGTAAAAAAAACCCTTATCGTTTTAACTTATAAAATTGGAAACATGAAGGATGGCATAAAATTCAAGTATTGTTTAAGTATTGTTTTTTTTCCATGAAAAAAATATGTATTTTATTTTTCATATTAATAAACTAAACACATTCTTCAGGTGCTAATTGCACACATTTTTCATTCTGTAACACTATTGCCACTCTTCCGAGTCACCAATTTCCACATTACATTACTTTATATTTGTTCTTTCAAAATTTCTAGAGATCTATTTTCATAAACAAAGTATTGTTATTCTTATGAGTATCTGAAACATTACGAATCTTAATAAACAAGTTTTGGTATACAATATTGCTATAAATCTAGCTAAAAAACTTCAAAAGATTAATAAGCAAGAGCCATGAGGTGGCAATGTACCCAACATTGTCAATATGTATTGCTATAAGATGGAAGCTATAGAAACAAGAATTTAGATGGAAAAGAATGTTTGGACACATTTCCAACTGGTATTGCTATAAGATGAAAACTACAGAAACAAGAATTTAGACGGGAAAACATGTTTGAACTCGTTTGCTACTGTAGAAGGTAAATGTGATCCCTTTTTCATGTGATCCATTAAGTTCTTTCTCAACTAATTATTGGTCTATATAGAATTTAAGGAAATCAACTCATTCAATACTTGAGCATGCCATGATACTTTACCTTGATTCACAAAAGACTACACTTGCATATACAATTTTGGCTAAGAGAAGCAATTAGTATTATTGTTTAAATCTATGCTACGTAATAAGTTTAGATTTAGATTTACTTTTTGCTTTAATATAAAATTTGGTATTTATAATATTAGATTAACAGCTGTTAGCAATGGAAAAGAACCAGAGGTTGTGAAGGCTCGTTCCCAGGTAACAGCAGAACCACTTTCGAAGAGAGAACTGGCCTTCTGCTCTTTCGAGAAGGATCTCTCACCAAATATTAACAATGCCAGATATGTACAAGTGAAATTATGAATTGTTTGTAAGGGTGGTTGAAACATAACATAGGACCATTGGGCGATGGAGTCAAGATGTGTAACGGAAATAAATAGAACTTATGCAGGCGATTTTAACATAGAGGCAAGATAGCCATTCGGTCGTAGTAAAATTATAATTGTTTGGTGGAAAAGGAAGAGCAAGAACAAACCATTAACATAGAGCATTAAAAAATGAATTCTGTATTAACTTTAGAAGAAAGTTTTAGTGGATATCTGAAACAACAGACATAGCATAGTATGTATGAATTCCAAACTATTATACACTTATTTCAGACATGAAAGAAAACATAATGGGGGAGATAAACTGGAAAATATTCACATGAGAAAGGAAGCAACAGACTGTAACACAAACAACACATGAATCCTTGTGAAAAACACCGACTTCGGCTCTGCAACTTTATTAGAAAACTCTTGAAAGCATACAACACAAATTTACATTGGTTCCAACCCTTTCTACTTCTTCAGGAGGTACATTTATAGTATTTTTTGGACTTCCTAAACCAACATTTGGGAATCAAAATTTGTTACAACTGAAGAACATATTCTAACAAACTCTAATGTGGCGTATCTGCCACGTTTTACATAAAACTGAAAAATGAACTATGGACTGCGGGAGAAAATATGCATAAGAGCCTTTTATGTATTCTCCGGTTAGTGACAGCTGTACAAAGTTCTAGGAGAGGTAATTGTCGGAGGGGTGTGTCCATGGAGAAAATTTCCTGCATCATCATCATTTCCACCTCTATGGATGCGTCCTAAACTTGCTCGACCTGTATTGCTGAATTGACCTCCATTGATTAGGACCAGGCAAAGTCATGACAACCATGCCAAGTGCCTGTACTTTGAGTTCCATAGTTTCTGTGTATGAGGCCTCGGCTGCTTTGCCACAAGTGGCTTTAAAATCAAACAGTAGTTTGAATTCACTGGCCAACTTATCGAAAATGGTCTTTCTTGACAAGGATTGCTGCATGTCTCGGAACTTGCTGTTGTTTGACCGAAAACTAACCAATTGCTCCAGATAATCTTTCTGAGACAATAAGGGTCCATTTTCTTCCTAGAAGAAAGGAATCCCTCTGTCTACTAGTCGTTTAAATAACTTGATAACCTCCTTGACCTTGTGATCAATAATGCCAATTTTTGCCTGAACAGTGTCCATCATCCTATGTTTAGCAATTACCTTTCTAGCCCCATAGATGATAGCAAATCTGTTTTGGATATTATACCGGTTGGCTAGATCATTTGACAAGGTGCTTAGAAAATCAACATCACTTTTTGTTATCTCTGCGGGTCTTCTCTGCACTTCTCCCAATACTATCGAAACCTTTTTCTTGGCCTCTGTCAAAGCATTTTCCTGATCTGGGATGAAATCTATATAAGGTTTGAACTCGTTAGCTTTTGCAATGAGTTGATCCCAAACCAAATGTCTAGCACCCTGTAAGGCCATACTATTGATCACCTACTGGATTAATTTGGCGTTTTGTTGTGTCAATTCTTGACATTTCTCCTCTATCTTTTCCTTTTCTAGTTCCTCCTTTGCTTTTTCCTCCTCTAACTCCTTAATCTGCTGCTTCAACTTAGTAAGCTCTGTATCTTTCAAGCCTATTTGGGACATCGCCTTATAAAGAGAACTGGTGTCTACTTCTCCAGCTACATTTACTGGTTGAATTGCAATCTCTATGCATTTTTCCTGAAGCTCTTTTTCCTTTGTTGCTAGTGTAGCCTTTAATTTTTTTTTCGCTCTCCTTCAGAAGCTTGGTATGCACTGCCAATTGCATTTCCTTCTCCTCGAGCTTCAACAGCTTGGCCTTGCAATATGTAAGCTCAGTGTTCAATGTCTCTTTCTCTTTTTCGAATTTAACCAACTCAGCAGTCTGAATGAGATGGGTGGAAGGGATTTTCAACTTCCCTTTTAGTACTTGGATCTCTTTTTCTTTCTTGTCCAACAATCTTTGAGCTAGATCTCCCTTATATGCTGGTCCATATATTTGTAATGATTCATTCTGCAAATTGTTAATTTGGATCTTGAGGGCCTTGTTTTCGACTCTTACCTTCCTCAAAAGGTCTAGAGTTTTTGTTTTACTTGCCTCAATCTTGGATATCTGTAGTGTGGCTTCCAGTAATCTAGTATTAAAGATTTCACTGGCCTCTCTGTTAAGGTGTATTATATCAGTAGTGGGAACCTTTTCGAGGTTCACATTAACCTCTGACACTTTTTTTCATACTGTCAAGGCTAGACTGAGGGTGTCTGTAGCATGATCCCACACAGTTTTCGATGACACTTTTGGGTAGGGAAACTGTATTATTTCATTATACAGCTTCGCTGTCTCATGAAAAGTTTTATCATCCCTTTCTCGGTAAGAGTCCAACCAATACTCTTTAGAGGCATGCCTGTTTAGAGTCTATCCATCAAACACATATTCCTGGATCTCTAACTTGGTTGTTTCGAGCTCTTCTTGTTTCTGTTTGTCTTTCAGATTTTTCTTCTTCATTTGCTCCTCTCATTGCTCCTCTTAACTTGCACTAACTACTATTCTTGTTCTATTTTCTGATTTTTGGGCATGCTGGTAGTATCTACCTCATCAGTCTCCATGGGTTTCGAAAATCCTCTTTTCATTGAACTCCTTGAATAATTGACCAACGATGAGGCATTCCCAGCCATTGCAACTACTTTGGACAATTCCATTTGGGGAGAATTATCCAATGGCAGGGGTGAGACAGAGCTTCGACCTATACTAATATCCATCGTGGTAGAGTTAGGGAAATCATCCCAATTGGACTCTCCTCTAAGCTTGGGTATTTCAGTGTGCTCAAAAGGCTTACTCTTGTGAGCATTCCTCCTTTTGGAAATTACTTGATGTGGGTCATAATTTATAGCCTGTTCCATAGAGAATCCCATGCCTTTGAGTAAGTTACAAACCGGTGGCAAAGCATCCCTGCTCTTGATCGTGTATGGCCCCACCTCCCAGGGAAAGTAATATTTGAGCCTTTCCTAGAATTCAAAAAGTGTTCTTCTTCAACAGTGAGTCTTTGCCTGATTAATTCCAAGGAGAACACCCTGGCAGTTAGAAATGCTGGCAGGATGTAAGGCTGATGCACAAAACCGTATAGCCTTATGACTGTTCCAAATTCTTCTAGGAACTAGTTTCATATAATCTTGCTATGAGAATGTAGTATTTTCCTCATCTTAGGAAACACCCTGGGTAACCTTTCTTGAAAGAAAAGGTTGTATATTTCGGCCATCAAAGAGTTCATGAATTTACAGTAGTATTTGGTCATGTCACGAGTGATCTATAGCTAAGGAACTTGCAAATATTCTTCGTTATAAGATAAAAACATTCTCAACAAAAAGGACTGGAATCTGAATACTTTGGTGCCGTGGAAATTAGCTAACTGAGAATGAATGTTCTTGGCTAGAAATTCATCAAATCTAAGACAACAGGACTGAAAGGATTTCCCTGGTAGTTCAGGTTCGGTAGGACCGGTAGTCAAAACAAACAGTAGACTCAACAATGACTTAGTGATATAACCATTAGTATCTAGACCTAGAAACTAACTGGCTAGGGCTATGCATCACTGAGTTTCTTCATTAAATTGACTAAGGTCAATGGTGTAAGACATACTAATGACTTTACCATTAGGTTTTGACCAAGACCTCAGGAAAGCTTCTCTATTTTCGACAATAGAGTCTCTGAAGACATGTACGATACTCTCTTCTAGGTATCTTTGGGATATGTGGACAAACTCGTCTAGGACGTGGAGGGTCTTATGGAAGACATGAGCTTGAACTGAGAACAGGATTTTGGATTTGGACCTATTCATAATGACGCCTTTAGTGGTAGAAAAATTGCATGCACACCACTCAACAAACTCGGGGCAATGGGGGGTATGGTTAACAGAGAAAAAATGGAAAAATGATTTAAAAACACCACAGGTATCGCTACCCTAGTTCTTAAGGACTTCCAATTTACCCCTAGCAGCTTCAATGGTTTCTCCCAATAGAATGGTATAAAAAATCTCGGTGTTCTCATCCACGAGACTTTCTTCTTCCCTCCGATATGTGACCCCCGATTCTGCGTTATCCCTTACATCTACCACTTCAATTTATCCTACTTTTTCCCTTTTCAATAGAACTGAAGGATTGTCAGGGGCCTACCTTGTTTCCCTAGCACAGTATTCTGGTCCGTCCACGCTGGCACTCTATATGCAGTCGGGGTGTTTGTCAATCTCTAGGCTCTGGAAAAGACAAACCTTTCGAACTCCACGTAGACCAGTTTATAGTTTTCTATATCGCGTAATCTTCGTGCCTTTTCTATGCAGCCTGCACCATAGATATTTTTCCTTGCAATCTAACCCTTGGATATGTGAGGTCCTTTGTGTCAGAGTTTTCCTCACTACCAGTATGTGTAGCTTAATTTGGGAAAATCGACCTCCATCATCGATCTCCAAATTACTTTCTTCGAGGCCGTTCACATTTGAAAACTTTAATATTCCACCGATTCCTCCTTCCTTGATCTAGTGAGCAACTCTAGATCGCAATATGTTTCTTATCCGTCAATCAAGATCGACCTCTCCTCGTGGCCATCGATCGGAGCGGACCCTACCAATTTTCACGAATTGAGATCCTGACCCCGTCTGCGCTAGTTCAAATCACGATATGAACGACGACCGTAGATCTATCCCCGCCTTTTCCACAGCCTTCGGATCCTTTCTCCCTTTAGCACATTTCACGATTTGAAAAGTGATTTTGGTCGAGCATGTTCACTTCGGTGCCATTCATCTGTCTTTAGATTAATCTAAACCTTCCATTATGGTTCCCATTTAACACACTCCGCACATCCAAGGACCGCGTTTTTCCTTGCATCTCTGATATGTGAAATGCCTTTATGCTATCAATATTTATCTTTTCGAATTGGGGCCGTCGATTCACGCTGTCCTTTACCTCATTCCTATTGCTGCTTGTTCCAGAGGCAGAATACCACTCCACAATGCCTTCAGTACCCCTGTAAACTCTGAGGATTCCTTCCCAATACTTTCCAATAAGGTCTTTTCCCAAAACACCTCCCATAATAAAAAAATTTCGAATATGGTGCTAACAACCAGCTCCACAAGGGATGCTATCCTCCCAGCGAGGTAGCAAAGAACCCTGTAGACTAGTCACCGAATCCATTGACAACATCCTCTTACTTTATTTTTCTGAAAAAAAACATAATTGAAAAATGGTTACCTCTTCCGATCTTAGGGCCTTCTCTACGGGATTCAAATCTTCTGATTCACGATCTATACTAACTGAAAAAATAAAAAAATTTACACTATAATAAAGAGAACTCTGTCCCTTTACTCTAGGTAATTTTTTAGAAACCTCCCATTCACTGGGCCTCCCTCATACTGTGACCCATCTGGATACTGCAGAATGAAAGCATTGTCACCTCTGAGTGCCGCAATATGGTATGGGCCTACCCACAAGTGATCAAATTTTCCATGTTTTCCTTTGTCTTCATACGGGGCATCCCATTTTAACACCAGGTCGTCAACCTGAAAAACGTCCTCCTTTATTCTTCTATCAAAGGTATTCTTCATCTTCTCCCGATGTATCTGGACCTTATCATAGGCTTTATCCCTCATTTCATTCAGTTCAATAATCTGGTTGATCCTTCTTTGCATGGGATTAGGTTCATCTTGCTGGTCCTGCAATAATTTCATAACTCGAACTCCTAGAGATGTAGGAAAAATTACCTCCGCTCCATATACCAATTGAAATGGTGACATACCAATAGCCTTCTTTGTGCTGATCCTGTCAACCCACAAGGCATATTTCAACTTTGTATGCCAGGCTCGTTTGTTGTCCTCCAATAGCTTCTTAATAATCCTCACCAGACTCTTGTTAGGGGATTTTGCCAGTCCATTACCCTGTGGGTAATAAGAAGTAGAATGATTTAGGCTTATATGATATTTATAGCAAAAATTAATCATCTTCTTGGACTTAAACGCATGTGCATTATTTGTCACAATTCGTTTAGGACAACCAAATCTTCCCAAAATATTATTTTATAGGAAATCCATTATCAATTCTTTTGTAGCTCTTCTAGTGGGTATCGCTTCAATCCACTTTGTGAAATAACCAGTCACTGTTAAAATCCACTTATTCTGTCCTGAGGAGTTTGGATTTATCTCCCCAATGAAATTCAACCCCCATTGTTGGAAATATGCTTCTACTGATATAGGGTTGAGGGGAAGTGAAACCACCTTCCTTTTTCCTTCAAAAATCTGAAACTAATGGCATTTAGTCATTTCCTTATATACATCAGAGAACAATGAAGGCTAATAGAATCCTGCTCTTAGAATTTTATTGGTGGTTACCTTCCAGGAATGGTGCCCTCCACAATCTCCTTCATGGAACTCTTTTGTTATATGTTGAGCTTCATTCTCCAGAAGACAGTTCAACATTATTCCACCAAGGTCTTTCCAATAAAGATACTGTTCTATGATACAGAATTTCATAGCCTTCAGCTTCACAGACCTAGCTCTGGTTTTTCTTAGCCTTGTAGGAGGCTGTAAATTCTGCAATACATAAACAATATCAAGATACAAGGGAGAGATAGAAAAATCAGGCCCCACTGGTACTTCTGCATCTAGCTGATTATATTGACTAGCTAAAAAATTTAGCTACAGAGAATCACAATGGGAATCTGTCATCATTTTAGCCAATCCTTTCCCTTTAATCAATTTTTTGGGCTTAATCTCTATGTCTTACTCTAGAAGCACTGCAATCCATTTAGCTCTTCTCCCCTCCGGATCTGGCTGTGTAAGTATACTCTTCACCACACTACTAGGGACATATGTAGTTATATGGGAATGGAGGATGTAAACTCTAAATTCCTTCAAGGCCTTAACCAAAGCATAAGCTTGTTTTTCCATTATATCATATTTCAATTCTCCATCTCTCAATATCTTACTGAAAAATTCTATAGGATGCTCTTCACCTTGAACATTTTTCTATAACAAAACTGCTGCCACAGTATGCTCCGAAGAATATGAGAATACTAATTTTTTTTGGTCAAATTCTGGACTGACCAGCATAGGAGCTTTTGAAATGGCTTGTTTTATATCTTTGAAAGATTTTTTGGCTTCCACAGTCCATTTTATTTCATGATCTTTCCTCAGCATATTAGTAATGCTCATCAGGATTTCAGCAAAGCTAGGAATGAATCTTCTCAAAAAATTTACCTGACCAATGAAAGACTGTATTTCCTTCTTACTTCTCCGTTCTTCCACTTTCAAGATGCCATTTACCCTATCTGGATCAATCCTGATCCCTTTCTTTGTAATAATATGCCCCAGCAATTTCCCTTCTTCTAGAGAAAAATTTGACTTTCTTGGATTTAATGAAATGCCATACTTTCTGCACTTAATGAAAACCCTTTCTAAATGTCTGATATGATCTTTGTCAAACCAGGAATATACAGTAATATCATCCATCTAAATCACCACAAACTTGTCCCTTTCATCTGCAATGGCAATATCCATGGCATGTTGGAAAGTGGCTCCAACATTCATTAATCCGAATGACATCTTTGCATACATGAAGGTACCCCAAGGCATGGTGAAAGCAATTTTTTCCTGGTATTTAGGTAGCACCTTCACCTGATTGTAACAAAAAAACCCATCCATAGTAGATATCCTCTCTGAGCCCACTACCCTTTGTAATTATCCTTCAAAGAGACTTTATTCAAGTTCCTGAAATCCACACATAGTCTTATTTCCCTATTCTTTTTCCTAAAAGGAACCAAATTAGCTACCCATTTTGAAAACCTCAGAGTCACAATTATTTTTGCATCAAACAACTTTTTAACCTCCTTTTCAATGATAGGTACTAGCTTTGGATTGATTCTTCTGAGCTTTTGCCTAAATGGTTTTTCCCTAGGATTGATTGGGATAGTATGCTGTATAATGGAAGTGTCATACTCTTTGAGGTCATCATAAGTCCACGTAAACACACATGTGTATTCCTTCATCAGGTTTACATATTCATCCTTTTCCTTAGTAGGTAATTTCTTGGATAACTTTACAATTTTCGGGTCATCTTCAGTGCCAATATTTTTATTTTCCACAGCGTTTTCAACAGGTTTGACCTTAGGATCTCTGGCAACGTCGTTTTGGTCAAAAAGAGTCTCTAATGGGATCAAACCTCTGGGGATGTGATTACCTTTTAACTGGACTATATCCTTACATCCCAAAGAGCCTTTTCAACTTCTCTACTCCAGCGATCTATTCTTCATTGCCATCAGCCTCTAGGAAATTCTCGGAGTCAGCACCATCTTCATCTATGTGGGTATTGACAAAATCACCAGATAGTTCCAAAAACCTTTTGATTTGCATATCATCTTCGAAAACCTGCCAATATCTAGTGTTGTTAGGTATGGAGGGCCTATTCACAATGTCTACTTTGTATTTTCTCTTACCTGCGGTAGGAGTTTCAAATTTCCCAGCTGCGGTTGCCAAAGAGTCCGCCACTGTATTCTGATACCTAGGAATCACTTGGACCCTTTGTTCAGTGAAATAATTCTCGAACATGTCCCATAACTCATTCCGGTAAGCTCTCATTCTTGGATGCCTAGTCTGGTAGCTATCGTTCACCTGATTCACTACAAGTTCTGAATCTCCAAAGATTTGGACCCTTTATGCTTCCAAATCCTTCAATGCATGCAAACCCAGCAACAAAGCCTCATATTCTGCTACATCATTAGTGCATTCAAAAACCAACTTGTAAGAATAAGCTTTAGTATCTCTAATGGGGGAAATTATGTACACACCTGCACCAGCACCTATTTTAGCCACTGAGCCATCAATATACATCTTCCACAGTCCTTTGTCTTTTTGCTTTCTTTCCAAAGCTTCCTATTCATTTGTCTCTTTTTTATCCTTCTTACCTTTTCTTGGCAATATTAATCTCACACAGTGATCTAGGGACTAAATACAAGTCTCATCAATGATTAATAACAATAAGTCATGAAAATGGTGTAATTGTGCTACAAAATGAGTAGTAGCTCTGTATATTCACACAAAGAATGAGTAATACAATACAAGATCATACTGAAAACATGAATAACAAAGCAATTCGAATTCCCAAGGAGGTCATTCAAATTGAATGAGTGAGTTTGGATTAACTAAATGTAAGCCACAGTCAACACTCAAGTTAACTACTGATCAAAACCCTAATTGACTCAACTGAACCCTAACTGAAGTCAGAGTGCAAAAAATGACTGAGTCTAACTAAAAGTAGCTTAGAAACATGTCACTGCAAGCCAACCAACAAGTGGTAGCGCATCAATGACTCTAATGAACCCCGATGAGGTTAACTGAACATCAGAAGTGGTTGGAGGCACCCCTGTTGATTCCAGTTCATTAAATAATCAATTTAATGATGGAGGGCACCTTCACTACTCTGTTTAACTGATTGTAACCATCAGTTAGCAATATGGGGCATTAATGACACTCAGATCACCCCCGGAGTGCTCCAGTTAGCCTCCCCGAATGTAGGAGAAGGCTAAGTTAGAATCCTTGACTGAAGGTAGGTGTGGGTGTGAACTAGATGATGTCATCTAGTGCTCCTCTGATGTCAATTAAGTCAATAATACTTAGGATAGTGGTTTAACTAGGCCAAATTGACCAAAAGAGTGTGTATGGTGGTAAATGTCTCCAACACCCCCCCTTAAGCTATACTCAAGACGAGTAGAAACCATAAAGTGCATAAAAATTCTAGGGCCCCTACAACAAAGGCCATAGGTCACCATGTACAATAAAGTAACTACTTAATATAACCAAGGAAATGGGGAAAACCTCATGGGAAAAATACCCCCCCTCAAACTAAGTAGTAAATCAAGAAATTTTTGGTTCTTCTATGCAGCAGCATCCTGAGACTGTGTATGTGAACCTTTGAATCCAAAATAAATGAATATGTCTGGAGGAATCTTCCACTTTGGAAGAAGAACAATGCACTCAACTGAATCAGAAATATAAACAGCTACATGGTGAAAATTGGACCCATGTAGAGTAGCTGAAATCATTTGAAGAGAGAGCAAAGGTTCTTGAGGATTTGAACCATGTGTAGAACACTCAAGAAACTAATATGTTGCAGCCTTGAAAAACAAACCATGAGTGGTAAAATCAGCCCCAAATCTTAGGAGCAAGTGTCCAAGCGGATGCAAAATGTCTTCCTCTTTACTAGTTCTGTGAGGAGATGAGCATGTGACCAAAGGTAGAGAAGCCCTGGGACTGTGGAGAGAAAATTCTTGAAATCCATAATCTGATATAGCTTCTGAAATAGCTAATGAATCACATAATAAAATATCAGCAACCTCATATGAGTAAACTAACACCAAATCCCCATCAGCGGTTTTGAAGAGAAAGTGAGGCACTTGATTTTTCACATTGGAATTGGTGAGAGAAGCTACAAGCATGACTGAAAGATTTTGGATTTTAAAGTTTGAACCAAATAATATCAAATCAGAAAGTAAATCATATCTAAATAAGTTCACAACAAATCCAAAACTGTGAAATGAAATCAAATCCCCAGCAACAGTTTTGTAGGAGACTTGCGGTACTTGTTTCTTCACACCATTGATGAGAACAGCTACAATCAGTACTGAAAGATTATGAATTTGATATATTAAACCAAGAAATATCAGATCAGATCTAAATAAGATCATATCAGATCCAATAAGGTTAATATCAGATTCAAATAAATTGTTAACCGAGACGGTGGATGCACAGCTTTCTTCTTCTTCAAATTTCTGAATTTTGGTGCATGCAATCCTACAGGAATTTGCTGGAAGATCTAGATCATGGGGAGGAAATGGATCACTCTGGTAATCTAATATTTCTTTCAAAATATCCAAGGTATCACATATTTGCACACCAGAAACAACATTAGAGGAAGAAAAATCAAATTTCTCTTCACTTTCGGAAGCAATTACTAGTAAATTTTGCACAGAATTCAAAGGAAAATCATCGGTGAATTTTTGCATGGAAGTGCAGCAGTATTTTTCTTCAATATAAGAGATTTGAATTTCTTCTTCTATTTCAGCAATATGAGGAGATGAGATATCATAGATCTCACAAACTCTCGAAGCATCAGGAGAAGGAGTCACTACAAGGAGACTTTCTTCAATTCGAATTGACTATGTAGAAGATTCTGCTTCTTCTTCATCTGAACAACTTCATCAGAGAGAGTAGAGGCCGAGAATTTCGAGTAAATAAATCTTGTGGTGCTGGATGTGATCTCCAAAGTGCTATTATGATCCTCATTGTGCTTGCCAAAGGTTCTATCCAATTTTGTCCAGAGATCCTTTGGGTATTCAGCAGAATCGATAAGGTAGCGCAAGCTAGGAGAAAGGGCCAGACATATTACTCCAAAATATCTATCACCGTCATTTAGCTAGTCATTCTCATTCTCATAAGAATCTTTTCCAAGTACAATAGACACCTCATAGAGACCTCATCTCTTCAAAGATGCAATCATCTTCAACTTCCATTCTGAATAGATTCTGAATGGGGTGAGAAGAGGGACTGACGTGTCCATTCGAAGTTGTACCTATTAAAAACTGCAAATCACAACAAAAGGGGCATCGTAAGGTCAGACAGCCTGCACATTTTAGGCTTTCATCACACCCAACATAGTTGATCAAGCAAGCTTGACCAACAATTTCCTTACTTGGGGTATTAAGTGGTAAGCCTTGGCTTCTGGTGCAGTGCTGGAATTTTTGAGCTTTGCTCAATTTTTCATGCAAGATCTATAAAAAACCATGTTTTTGAGAGATCTAAGCTTCATCCCACCATGAGCTCTGATACCATATTAATCTGACACAGTGATCTAGGGACTAAACACAAGTCTCATCAAAGATTAATAACAATAAGTCATGAAAATGGTGTAATTGTGCTACAAAATGAGTAGCAGCTCTGTATATTCACACAAAGAATGAGTAATACAATACAAGATCATGCTGCAAGCATGCATAACAAAGCAATTTGAATTCCCAAGGAGGTCATTCAAATTGAATGAGTGAGTCTAGCTTAACTGAATGCAAGCCATAGTCAACACTCAAGTTAACCACTGATCAAAACCCTAATTGACTCAACGGAGCCCTAACTGAAGTCAGAGTGCAATAAATGACTGAGTCTAACTAAAATTAGCTTAGACACATGTCACTGCAAGCCAACCAACAAGTGGTAGTGCATCAATGACTGCAATGAACCCCGATGAGGTTAACTGAAGTGTAACTGAACATCAGAAGTGGTTGGAGGCGCCCCTGTTGACTCTAGTTCATTAAATAATCATTAAATAGTCAATGCAATGATGGAGGGCGCCTTCACTGCTTTGTTTAACTAATTGTAACCATTAGTTAGCAATATGGGGCATTAATGACACTTAGATCACCTCCGGAGTGCTCCAGTTAGCGTCCCTGAATGTAGGAGAAGGCTAATTTAGACTCCTTGACTGAAGGTAGGCATGGGTGTGATCTTGATGATGTCATCTAGTGCTCCTATGATGTCAATTAAGTGAATAATACTTAGGATAGTGGTTTAACTAGGCCAAATTGACCAAAAGAGTGTGTATGGTGGTAAATGTCTCCAACAGGCACAATATATTTTGAGTTACAATGAGATATATCATTGAAGAAAATAGACGACCCTAAGTCTGTATCGATAGCATAAACATGATGAATATTAGGCTGAGCCTAAATTCCCATGACATAGGGCAATTTTTTCTCATTGTACAGCCTCTTGTTTTCATTACGAACATGAATTGTTGTGTAAGACATATCCATTTGTAAGCTACCCTTTAGCTTTGAAGTCCAAGACCTCGACAACAAAATACCAAACTTGGGAGGAATATCGGCCATGACAACATCCATGCCCACAGTTTTAGATGACAACTTGTTCAAGGATACCACCATGTCCTTTATCAGACCCAGACACTTAACTCTTTTAGAATCAAAGGAATACAGGTCTTTATAAGGCTTGGTAATCTCTAACCCTAGACTTTCCACCACTCCCTTTGGCATCAAATTATGTGAAGCACCTGAATCCAACATAGCATTGTGCAACACAATGTCATGCACATTTAAACTCATGTAAAAGGGTGGTACTTACTCGCATTTACTATCCACACTATCAATTTTAGATCCCAAGATAATAGTAGGATTGTCTTATGTCAGTTCTAAAATATCTGGGTGAGATTGTCCTTGATTTCTGATCATCTTTGTTATAGTGTTCTTGTATTCCTGATTTCTTAGTAGTTCATTAAAAGGAATTGAAATCTTCAACTTAGCAAGTTATCTTTGGAGATTAAACATGGAAGAAATTTTGTCTAGCTCCATAGGTGCTGTTTGTTTTGGTTCCTTTACTTTCTCAGTTCCATTTCCAATTTCTTTATATACAATAGGCTCTTTTGTTTTTCATTTCTTTTTTCTGTGCTGGTTTGACTACTGGAAGGATGAATTGGATTTAACCCTCCTGTATTTATAGCAACGTCTCTACTCCTCAATTTGATCTTTCTGACATCATCTATAGCATCATTTCAAATTTTATATCACTTGATGAAGAAGCAGAAGAGGTGGGGTGTATTTCTTCTCTACCTTTCCTCCTGTCAACCTCCACTCGTTTTTTTATCTTTCCACATGCCATCATATTGGCCTCTACTTCTAGGGAATCCATGAACATGGAAGGAAGAGTAGCCGATTTTCTTTCTCTCAACAACAATGCAAAATCATTATCAAATTCCTCGACATAATGAAGCTTAGCTGCACTCGGTGAGGGTTTAATTTGAGTAGGTATCGAATGATAAGCTCTCATGAATCTACTAGAAAAATCATGGACCGACTCAAAACCTCCTTTCTTGAGATTGTTGTACTGGGACAGGACTTGTAATGGGCTTTGCTTATCATCCCATCTTTCTAGAAATGCAGTTTAGAAACCAGCAAAATTGAGAATAGACCTGGGTGGCAAATCTTTGTACCATTTCTTGTCTTCCCCAAAAAAACTCTGTGCAAGAAGCCTCATCTTGACATCCTGATGATCCACTTCCTCTAGGTCTACGAAGTCATCAAAATTACCCACATGGTGCTTTGCAGAGACATTCCCCTCCCCATCATATAGTGAAATTCTTTGGGCATAGTTTAAGGGAAGGTCGTGCAGAGCTACAGGTAGGGCCAATGGAGCAAACTTGGCAGCTGCCATCGGTGTAGGTTGATTAGGAGCAAGTAGGGGTTACGAAACTGGGCGTTCTGAAAAATAGAGACTTCCCTTTTAGCTTTCGCCAAGGTCTCAATGTCTAGCAACAAAGAGTCAAGAAGATAGGCTTCCAGTCTACTAGGGATAACCTCAAATTTCTTTAGGTCAGACTCAGACTTTTATTTGGTTAGTAATCCTTCAACGCTAGTCCCCCATTCAGATTCTGCTCTGTTATGCAAATCTTGAGATGATGATGTACCAAACAAAGGAAAATCCACATTCTCTTTATTTCTATTCCTAAGTATTCTTTCTGGATTTTCCACACTTTGCAAAGTTTCGGGATTAGGATTACCTCTCGTATGTATCCTCCTGGAAGACAAGATATCTCATGTAACACTGGCCAAAATGAGTGTCAAGTCGCCAGGGAAAATGTAAAACGTCCTTGTGAATGTAGAATTTTTTTTTTCCCATAGAAATATTTTTCTTGAAACTTTGTAGTTCCTGCCGTTTTCCCAGGGATGATATTCAATTCGTCCTCGGCAAAGGCGCCATTTTGTTAGCACTGGAAAAAAACTAGAGGTTCTGAAGGCTCGTTTGCAGGTAAAAACAGAACCACTTTCGAAGAGAGAACTGGCCTTCTGCTCTTTCGAGAGGGATCTCTCACCAAATATTAACAAATGGTAGATATGTACAAGTTAAAATATGAATTGTTTGTAACGGTGGTTGAAACAGAACATAGGACCATTGGGCGATGGAGTCAAGATGTGTAACGAAAATAAACAGAACTTATGCAGGCGATTTTAACACAGAGGCAAGATAATCATTTGGTCATAGTCAAATTATAATTGTTTGGTGGAAAATGAAGAGCAAGAACAAACCATTAACACAGAGCATTAAAGAATGAATTTTGTATTAACTTTAGAAGAAAGCTTTATTGGATATTTGAAACAACAGACGGAGCATAGTATGTATGAATTCCAAACTGTTATACACTTATTTCAGACATGAAAGAAAACATAATGGGGGAGATAAAATGGAAAACATTCACATGATAAAGGAAGCAATGGACTGTAACACAAACAACACATGAATACCTGTGAAAAACACCGATTTCGGCTGTGCAACGTTATTAGAAAACTCTTGAAAGTATACAAGACAAAGTTACATTGGTTCCAACCCTTTCTCCTTATTTAGGAGGTACATTTATAGTATTTTTTGGACTTCCTAAACCAACATTAGGGAATCAAAATTTGTTACAACTGAAGAACATCTTCTAACAAACTCTAATGTGGCATATCTACCACGTTTTACATAAAATTGAAAAAATGAACTGTGGATTGCAGAAGAAAATATGCGCAAGAGCCTTTTATGTATCCTTCGGTTGGTGACAATTGTACAAAGTTTTGGGAGAGGTAATCGTCGGAGGGGTGTGTCCATGGAGAAATTTTTTTGCATCACCATCATTGCCACCTCTATGGTTGCATCCTAAACTTGCTTGACCCGTATTGCTGAATTGACCTCCATTGATCAGGACCAGGCAAAGTCGCGACAACCATTGCAAGTGCCTGTACTTTGAATTCCATAGTTTCTATCTATGAGGCCTTGGGTCCTTTGGCATAGGTGGCTTTAAAATCAAACAGCAGTTCGAATTCACTGGCCAACTTATCGAAAACAGTCATGCCTGACAAGGATTGCTGCATGTCTCAAAACTTGTTGTTGTCTGATCGACAAATAACCAATCACTCCAGATAATCTTTCTGAAACAATAAGGGTCCCTTTTCTTCCTAGAAGAAAGGAATCCCTCTGTCTACCAGTGGTTTAAATAACTTGATAACCTCCTTGACCTTGTGATCAATAATGCCAATATTGTTCTGAACAGTGTCGAACATCCTATGTTTAGCAATTACCTTTCTAGCCCCAGAGATGATAGCAACTCTGTTTTGGATATTATACCCGTTGGCTAGATCATCTGACAAGGCACTTAGAAAATCAACCACATTTTTTGCTATCTCTGTTGGTCTTCTCTGCACTCTCCCAGTACTATCGAAACCTTTTTCTTGGCCCCTGTCAAAGCATTTTCCTGATCAGCGATGAAATCTATATAAGGTTTGAACTTGTTAGCTTCTGCAATGATTTGAACCCAGATCAAATGTCTAGCACCCTGTAAGGCCATATTACCGATCACCTGCTAGCTTAATTTGGCATTTTGTTGTGTCAATTCTTGACATTTATCCTCTATCTTTTCCTTTTCTTGTTCCTCCTTTGATTTTTTCTCCTCTAACTCCTTAATCCGCTGCTTTAACTTAGTAAGCTCTATATCTTTCAGGCCTATTTGGGACATCGCCTTAGAAAGAGAATCGGTGTCTACTTCTCCAACTACATTTATTGGTTGAATTGCAATCTCTGTGCATTTTTCCTGAAGCTCTTTTTCCTTTGTTGCTAGCGTAGACTTTAATTCTTTTTCGCTCTCCTTCAAAAGCTTGGTATCCACTTCCCATTGCCTTCCCTTCTCCTTAAGATTCAATAGCTTGTCCTTGCAATCTGTAAGCTCAGTGTTCAATGTCTCTTTCTTTTTTTCGAATTCATCCAACTCAACAGTCTGAATGAGCTGGGTGGAAGGTATTTTCAACTTCCTTTTTAGTACTTGGATCTCTTTTTCTTTCTCATCCAGTAATCTTTGAGCTAGAGATCCCTTATATGCTAGTCCATCTATTTGTAATGATTCATTCTACAAATTGTTAAGTTGGATCTTGAGGGCCTTGTTTTCGACTCTTACCTTCCTCAAAAGGTCTAGATTTTTTGTTTTACTTGCCTCCAGCTTGGATATATGTAGTGTGGCTTTTAGTAATCTAGTATTCAAGATGTCACTGGTCTCTCTGTTAAGGTGTATTATATCAGTAGTGGGAACCTTTTTGAGGTTCACATTAACCTCTGACACTTTGTTTCCTATTGTCAAGGCTAGGATGAGGGTGTCTGTAGCATGATCCCTCACAGTTTTCAATGCCACATTTGGGTAGGGAAACTGTATTACTTCATTATAAAGCTTCGCTGTCTCATTAAAATTTTTATCAGCCCTTTCTCAGTAAGGTTCCAACCAATATTCTTTAGAGGCATTGCTGTTTGGAGTATGTCCATCAAACACATATTCCTGGATCTCTAACTTGGCTGTTTCAGGTTCTTCTTGTTTCTATTTGTCTTTCAGATTTTTCTTATTCATTTGCTCCTCGTATATTTCCTCTTAACCTACACTAACTGCTGTTCTTGTTCTATTTTTTGTTTTTTGGGCATGCTGGCAGTATCTACCTCATTAGTCTCCACGGGTTCTGAAAATCCTCTTTTCATTGAACTCCCTGAGTAACTGAACAACGATGAGGAATTCTCGGCCATTGCAACTACTTTGGACAACTCCATTTGGGGAGAATTGTCCCATGGCATGGGTGAGATAGAGATTCGTCCTATGCTAATATCCATCATGGTAGATTTAGGGAAATCATCCCAATTGGACGCTTCTCTAAGCCAGGATATTTCAGTGTGCTCAAAAGGATTACTCTTGTGAGCCTTCCTCCTTTTGGAAATTACTTGATGTGGGTCGTAATTTATAGCCTATTCGAGAGAGAATCCCATGCCATTGACTAAGTTACCAACCAGTGGCAAAGCAGCCCTGCTCTTGACCGTGTATGGCCCCACCTCCTAGAGGAAAGTAAGATTTGAGCCTTTCCTAGAATTCAAAAAGTGTTCTTCTTTAGCAGTGATTCTTTGTCTGATTAATTCCAAGGAGAACACCTTGGCAGTTAGAAAGGCTTGCAGGATGTAAGGAGGATGCACAAAACTGTATATCCTTATGATTGTTCCAAATTATTCCAGGAACCACTCTCCTATCATATTTCTATGAGACAGGTGCAGTATTTTCCTCATCTCAGGAAACACCCTCGGTAACCTTTCCTGGAAGAAAAGGTTGTATATTTCGGCCATCAAAGAGTTCATGAATTTACAGTAGTCTTTGGTAATGTCACCAGTGATCTCTGGATCAGGCACTTGCAAATCTTCTTCGTTATAAGATAAAAACATTCTCAACAAAAAGGACTGGAATCTGAATACTTTGGTGCCGTGGAAATTATCTAACTGAGAACAAGTGTTCTCAGATAGAAATTCATCAAATCTAAGACAACAGGACTGAAAGGATTTCCCTGGTAGTTCAAGTTCGACAAGACAGGTAGTCCGAAAACAAACATTAGACTCAACAATGACTCGATGATACAGCCATTAGTATTTCAGACCTAGAAAAATACTGGCTAGGGCTATGCACCACTGAGTTTCTTCATTAAATTGAATAAGGTCAATGGGGTAAGATAGATTGATGACATCACCATTAGGTTTTGAACAAGACCTCAAGAAAGCTTCTCTATTTTCGACAGTAGACTCTCTGAAGACATGTACGATACTCTCTTCTTGGTATCTTTGGGATATGTGGACAAACTCGTCTAGGACGTGGAGGGTTTTACAGATGAAATAATCCTGAACTGAGCAGAGGATTTTTGATTTGGACCTATTCATAATGACCCCTTCGATGGCAGAAAAATTGCATGCACACCACTCAACAAACTCGGGGCAATGGGAGGTCTGGTTAGCAAAGAAAAAATGAAAAAAGGATTTAAAAACACCACAGGTATTGCTACCCTGGTCTAAGGACTTCCAATTTACCCCTGGCAACTTCAATGGTTTCTCCCAACAGAATGGTATTGAAAATCTCGGCGTTCTCATCCACGAGACTTTCTTCTTCCCTTCGACATGTGACCCCCGATTCTGCGTTATCCCTTACATCTACCACTTCTATTTCTCCTACTTTTTCCATTTTCAATAGCATTGAGGGAGTATTAGGGGCCTACCTTGTTTCCCTAGCATAGTCTTCTGGTCCATTTGCGCTGGCGCTTTGTATGCAGTCGGGGTGTTTGTCAATCTCAAGTCTTTGGAAAAGATAAACCTTTCCAACTCCACGTAGACCCGTTTATAGTTTTCTATACCGCGTAATCTCCGTGCCTTTTCTATGCAGCCTACACCGTAGATCTTTCTCCTTGTAATCTGAGCGTTGGATATGTGAAGTCCTTTATGTCAGAGTTTTCCTCACTACCAGTATGTGTATCTTAATTTGGGAAAATTGACCTATGCTGTCGATCTCCAAATTACCTTCATCGAGGTCATTCACATCATAAAAGTTTAATATTCCACCGATTCCTCCTTCCTTGATCTAGTGAGCAACTCTAGATCACGGTATGTTTCTTATCCGTTGATCAATATCGACCTCTCCTCGCGACCGTCAATCAGAGTGGACCCTACCACTTTTCGTG
Organism: Pseudotsuga menziesii; assembly: GCA_001517045.1. Lineage (NCBI taxonomy): Eukaryota > Viridiplantae > Streptophyta > Pinopsida > Pinales > Pinaceae > Pseudotsuga > Pseudotsuga menziesii. The sequence goes on along the minus strand of LPNX011125715.1, from coordinate 169,459 downwards.
AATTGAGATCCTAACCTCATCTGTGCTAGTTCAAATCATGAAATTAACCACAACCGTAGATCTATCCCCGCCTTTTCCTCAGCCTTCCGATACTTTCTCCCTTTATCACATTTCACGATTTGGAAAAGTGATTTTGGCCGAGCATGTTCGCTGCGCGGAATGATTCTGTGCCATTGATCTGTCTTTAGATTAATCTCAACCTTCCATTATGGTTCCCATTTAATGCACTCTGCACATCCAATGACCATGTTTTTCCTTGCATCTCTGATCTATTAAATGCCTTTCTGCCATCAATCTTTATCATTTAAAATCAGAGTTGTCGATTCACGCTATGCTTTACCTCATTCCTACTACTTCTTGTTCCAGAGGCAGAATGCCACTCCACAGATCCCTTCAGTACCCCTGCAAACTCTGAGTATTCCTTCCCAATACTTTTCGATAAGGTCTTTTCCCCAAACACCTCCCATAATCGAAAATTTTCAAATATGGTGCTAACAACCAGCTCCACAAGGGATGCTATCCTCCCAATGACGTAGCAAAGAACCCCGTAGACCATTCACCAAATCCATTAACAACATCCTCTTACTTTATTTTTTTGAAAGAAAACACAATTGAAAAATGGTTACCTCTTCTGATTATAGGGACTTCTCTGCGGGCTTCAAATCTTCCAATTCACCATCTGTACTGAATGAAAAAATAAAAATATTTACACTATAATACATGGAAATCTGTCCCTTTACTCCAGGTAATGTTTTAGAAACCTCCCATTCACTGGGCCTCCCTCATACTGTGACCCATTGGGATACTACAAAATAAAAGCATTGTCACCTCTGAGTGCCGCAATAAGGTATGGGCCTACCCTCAAGTGATCAAATTCTCCATGTTTTCCTTTGTCTTCATGTAGGGCATCCCATTTTAACACTAGGTCATCAGCCTGAAAAACATACTCATTTATTCTTCTGTCAAAGGTATTCTTCATCTTCTCCTAATGTATCTGGACCTTATCATAGGATTTATCCCTCATTTCATTCAGTTCAATAATCTGGTTGATCCTTCTTTTCATGGTATTAGGTTCATCTTGTTGGTCCTACAATAATTTCATAACTCGAACTCCTAGAGATGCAGGAAAAATTACCTCGGCTCCATATACCAATTGAAATAGTGACATACCATTAGCCCTCTTTTTGCTAATCTTGTCATCCCACAAGGCATATTTCAACTTTGTATTCTAGGCTTATTCGTTGTCCTCCAATAGCTTCTTAATAATCCTCACCAGACTCTTGTTAGAGGATTCTTCTAGTCCATTACCGTGTGGGTAATAAGTAGTAGAATGATTTAGGCTTATATGATATTTATATAAAAAATTAATCATCTTCTTGGACTTAAACACGTGTGCATTATCTATCACAATTCGTTTAGGACAACCAAATCTTGCCAAAATATTATTTTCTAGGAAATCCATTATCACTTCTTCTGTATCTCTTCTAGTGGGCATCGCTTCAATCCACTTCATGAAATAATCAGTAGCTGTTAAAATCCACTTATGCTATCCAGAGGAGTTTGGATTTATATCCCTAATTAAATCCAACCCCCATTGATGGAAATATGCTTCTAATGATATAGGGTTGAGGGGAAGTGAAACCATCTTCCTTTGTCCTTCAAAAATATGACACTGATGGCATTTAGTCGTTTCCTTATATACATATGAGAACAATGAAGGCCAATAGAATCCTGCTCTCAGAATTTTATTGGTGGTTACCTTCCAAGAATGGTTCCCTCCACAATCTCCTTCATGGAACTCTTTTGTTATATGTTGAGCTTCATTCTCTAGAAGACTGTTCAGCAGTATTCCACCAGGGTATTTCCAATAAATATATTGTTCTATGATACAAAATTTCGCAGCCTTCAGCTTCACAGACCTAGCTCTGGTTTTGCTTAACCCCGCAGGAGGCTGTAAATTCTGCAATACATAAACAATATCAGCATACTAGGGAGAGATAGAAAAATTAGGCCCCATCGGTACTTCTGCATCCAGCTGATTAGATTGACTAGCTAAAAAATTTAGCTACAGAGAATTGCAATGGGAATCTGTCATCATTTTATCCAATCCTTTCCCTTTAATCAATTTTGTGGGCTTAATCTCTATGTTGTACTCTAGAAGCACTGCAATCCATTTAGCTCTTCTCCCCTCCAGATCTGGCTGTGTAAGTATACTCTTCACCACGATGCTGGGGACATATGCAGTTATATGGGAATGGAGGATGTAAATTCTAAAGTCCTTTAAGGCCTTAACCAAAGCATAAGCTTGTTTTTCCATTATATATTATTTCAATTCTCCATCTCTCAATATCTTACTGAAAAATTCTATAGGATGCTCTTCACCTTGATCATTTTTCTATAACAAAACTGCTGCCACAGTATGCTCCTAAGCATATGAGAATACTAATTTTTTTTTGTCAAAGTCTAGACTGACTAGCATAGGAGCTTCTAAAATGTCTTGTTTTATATCTTTGAAAGATTTCTTGGTTTCCACAATCCATTTTATTTCATGATCTTTCCTCAGCATATTAGTAATGTTCATCAGGATTTCAGCAAAGCTAGGAATGATTCTTCTCAAAAAATTTACCTGACCAATGAAAGACTGTATTTCCTTCTTACTTCTTGGTTCTTCCACTTTCAAGATGCCATTTACCCTGTCTAGATCAATCTTGATTCCTTCCTTTGAAATAATATGCCCCAGCAGTTTTCCTTCTTCTAGAGCAAAATTTGACTTTCTTGGATTTAATGAAATGCCATACTTTCTGCACTTAATGAAAACCCTTTCTAAATGTCTGATATGATCTTTTCCAAACCTGGAATATAGAGTAATATCATCCATGTAAATAACATAAATTGCTTGGACTCATCTATCTTGGACTATAATAATATCACATTACGAGCCTGCTTATTGGCACGCTTGCTGGTTGGGTGAATCTTATCTTGTCCCGAAGTTAAGTGGTCTAGGGGATAACAAGTATAGGTCTTCAGGTGGGTAGTTGGTAATAGTTATTAATGCAAGGCTATTAGGGCTCTTACTAGTAATGTTGTTGTAAGAAAAATTAAATACTCTCTATCCTAGTAAAGCCTGACCCAAACAAGAGAAAGTAATTCAACATTTCTTGGCATGGACATACTTCACCAGAAAGTCAAGGAAGAAATTTTGTTCACTCCCTCCCCCTTCGCCATCATTCAACCCATATTATGGACATCGTTCTGTCATTCATGATTCCTTTGTGTTGAATTCTTCATGTTGTTTTCAAATATTATGCTGATGTTAAGATATTTCAATGGAGATCGTTTCGTTTGGGTGGAAAAAATGGAACGAAAACTATTGGAATTTTATAATTGACCATTAAAGAACACAATATGTACCTCCTTAACTGGAAATGCAAAGTATTTCAATAACCAAATCAAGAATCCATCTCCTTCACATACTCCCGAGGATTTCATTTAAAGCAACCATATTTGCATTCCATGAAAGGTAGTTGAGTGGGTTAGACAGATTATGGTTTTCCATTAAGGTTTTCAAAGATTGCATGCATTAATATAAATTAAATGGGTCATTACCTTATGTTCAAACAATCCCATCGTATCTCCAACTGAAAGTGGTTGAAAGCTAAGCGTCACACAGGCTAGGTTTTCTAAGCGCCACAGAGGAAAGGGTTACAACCATTGAGCTTGGAGGATTTGCTTCGAGAATATTTGATTAATGGGTATCTTAGGCCTTTATTTTCCTTGAAAATTGATTGCAAGCTTTAAATTGCTTCCATCCCTTGTTGAGTGCTCGTTTACATTAATTATCACAGGCTGCATGAGCTTTTATTTTTTTAAATCCTCTATGCTCCCTTCCCTCTCTTCTCATAGCTGCATGCATCTCCACACTATCTGTGGTGAACGTAATTCCCTCGGCATTGTGGTATCATGAATTAGTGGTGTAGAATGTCTGTGTGTTATTCCTTCAATTGCCATCCACATCAATTCCTCGGACTAGATAAAATTCACGGGAGTTACCCTACAATTGCAAATAGCTCACACCTTGTTCTGCATGAAAACAAAGCGAACAACCTGCGGGATATCGGTTGCAAAATAATGCAAACCAAGATAGGGCTTCATGTCTGAACGCCTAAACTATAAAACAATTTCTGACCCTTTCAATTCCCGCACATTCTTCACAACAGTATCACACAACCTTTCCTCATGCATGGCATTGATTGTTGAAAATATTGAGAGAACCCTTCCATCTTGTGTTGTCATGGCAAGTTTTGTGGATTCCACATTCTATCAGGCATTACTTTGTCCTCCTACCACTGCACGTTAATCTTTCCTAGAGTTTGGTAGTTGTCCCCGTCTTATCAATCTGATTTGTTTGTTTTCCACCTGTTCTCAACATGCCTCTCGTTAACATGTTGTGCGTGCAATCTCTTTCTTTTTTCCATCAGCTAACAACTCTCACCGTGGAGCCAGACAGTTGGTGCATGAGATTTGGAACTAGAAAGTCTAAATGAAATTTTATGTTAATATTTCACCTTTTATTCGATATGAACCTATTGATTCCGGTTTTGTCAATAATGATGGAAAGGTAAAAACCAACCCTAAAACCAAGCCTAGCATAGGCCGGGGCTGCTTCTTACTGATCTCAGTAATGAATAAATGAACTGACCTAATTGACTCATATAAAACCAATCCTATCATAGGCGGGAGATGCTTCTTACAGATCTTAGTAACCAAGAAATGACCCGGATGAATTGACTCTTATATGTGATATAATTACTATAATCTCTTACCAAGGCTTATGCCATCCTCTCATAGTCTTTAAACCAAGAATTTGTTGCTACAAAGGACAGGTCACCCTGTAAACTGTCTCTCTCATAAAGAAAGAAAATGAAAGCACTAAAGCACCGCCACTTGATATGATCACTGCATTAAAAGCTACACTCACATCTCCAATGCAACATGTGGAACAAATAATTATGCGCATTCTCTATGAACCTCAAATCAAGTCATCAGCTATGAGGGGAAATGAGACCCGAGCTGACTTGAACTGAAAGGAGATATAATGATCCCAACATGATATATGCTCATTAGTGAATATATCTATATGCAATTTGACATTGAATTAACCAAAATAAACTTAAATGGACACACCACTCTGAAGGAACTCACATAAATAGAACCTATATTTATAACAACCATTGAATTAATCAAAGGAAACTTAAATGGACATGGAAACCTGAAAGAGATCACATAAAGAGAACCTATATTTATAACTACCATTGAATTAACCAAAGGAAACTTAAATGGACACGCCAACCTGAAAGAGCTCACACAAAGAGAACCTATATATATAACGAAAATACACATCAAATGAGGAAAAAGTAAACTTGAAAGGACAGGTCACCCTTTAAGCGCTCAGTCTTTCGTAAAGTAAGCGGACAAAAACATTGAAGCGCCTCCACTTAAGATGTCCACTCTTGGCATTTACGTTGATATGGAATCCACATGTACTAACTTAGATTGTACACCTGGCCTTTCATGTTTTTCCCATTGTTGTCAATGAGGATGAGCTATGCATTATTATCTTCCGAACAACCAGGTCGGATCATGTCTCAAGTTTCATCCATTTCATCATCAATATACAATATTCAAGTTCTATGTTTGTTATTGTTAATGCAAAAGCTACTAAAACCAACATGGCAGCTAAATCGTCAAAGAGGAGAGGGACATGCCAACTCCATTCATCTTTCTTGGTAAGTCAGTAACGTTACTGTTGTTACTAATCAGGGAATTGGATTGTCCAGGCCTGCAATGGATCTCAACACAATGTTAGTTTACTCAGAACTTAGAAGCAATGCTAAATATATAGCAAATTGTAGTTGATTTTGTTTGAGGAGACCTTTTCTTTTGGAAGGCCTTCTCTATCATTGAATCTAGTAGATGTAGGTCTATCAACTTTCCCCATAAATAGATAGATGCACCAGGCAGATCTTATTTTCCTTACTCGCATAAAGCCAATAAAGGCAGTTTACTTGAAAATAAAAGTTAGGCTCTTATATGCCTTACTCGCATAAAGCCAATAAAGACACTTAACTTGAAAATAAAAGTTAGGCTAACAAGACGGCTTAGGAAAATGTCAAAATCTTCTCTTTTTCTCTTGTACCATCTTATTCTTGTCGTTTCTACTCAACCTGCAACTCCTACCTACTACCTTTCATCAAGGTTAATAATAGCGTTCCTTCATAATCAAAATGCTCCCTTCCATATTATAACAAAGTAAGCTTATATATATGCATGTTCAGGCCTTCCTTGCAACTATGATAAAGAAATATTACACTATTTTTACATTTGACTTATGGGCGAGAAGAGTAACTTTCTTGTTTGCAATAATTGCTCAATAATAATAATAATAGTTCAATAAAAACAACTTTCCATCGTAAAAACAACATACCTCTCTTCTCTAGCCTTCTTTGGTATATTATTGGCACTAGTCTTTCCTACGCTTGCATTAGCTTCAGGATTTGAAATATAAGAGTTTAATTGAAGACTTGAAAACACAATTACAAATGACTATTTTATGGATCTTTGATTTGTAAATACATATGGCTATTCAATATATTTTCAATTTCTAAAGGCAGGGACTTGCTACCTTTAGCAGCTCCCCTTGTTATTATTAAGTAGTGATTTTGAATAAAAGGGATTTGTTAATATATATATTTGCTTAATATACATATTTAAACATTTTAATTTAGATATTACATAGTTTGTAATTTGATACTTGTTATTTTCCATGTGACTTAATTAATTTGTAGGGCATATTATATGACTTGCTGGGATTTTTTTGGAGGAACTTTAAGAAATTTATTTCATCTATGGGGAACATCCAAATGCACTGATAAGTAATTTATGTTTTTTTCTTTCCACATGAAGATGTTGTATTACATGCTGGTTATTTTTATCTTTTGTTACCTTCAAAAGAATTAGTCTATCTTTCAAATATGTTTTTATCAATGTTGCTTTGAAAAGAATTAATCTATCTTTCAAATATGGGAATATTTCATTTTTTCAACTTAAAAAATAAAATAATTTAGTAATGATAGGAATGGAGCAATCAATTTGGATTTAACCTTTAAATTTTATATATTTTATTTTCAATTAAATGTTATGATTTTATTTATGTATAATTAATTGATATGTCTTTTTTTTTAAATGTAAAAGAAGATGAAAACTAGTTATATCAAAATTGTAAGTTTTGTTAAATAATATTAAAGATTTTAATTATTAATTATTGTTCTATACACATTCTAATCGGTAATGACATTAACTACTATCTATAATCTATTATTTGATAGGTGGTAATAGGTATTCAATATACTTAGGTTTTAGTGATTTTATGGCTTTTATTTTTCCATAATTTGGGACATGGGATTGGACTCTCCAACTTTACCAACTTATGCTAATTTTCTGAAGTCTCGAAAGCGAACCTCACTTGCGATAATTGAGAATCATATTTGTAACCCAAGGTCACTTAAGAGCTAAGCAGGTAGCACTTGACATTCATCATGAGCTCCGTTTCTTCCTTGAGATTCCACTATGTTCACCTCACATGGGCCAAGTTCATGGTTACTAGGTCCACAACTCAAAACATAATGGCTAAAGCTTCTATTATTCGTTGATTTTGAGAAGCATAGTGGTCGTAATGGCCATCAACAACCTAGGTTTTATTGACCTTATGCTCATGGATGTGTTTAAGTGAGTGATCATGGTGTTAGGAGTGCCATAGTTGATGGTGTTTTCAAGAAGAACAACTATAGATCTCAATAGTGTTCACATAGTGTTGTGGGTACAATGACAAGAAATGATTCTTTGAAGAAGTGATATTTGATCTCGTGTTTTGGGTCAAAGGGCTCTAGACCATTTCCATTGCTTTCAAAGGCACTGTCATGGTCATGGGAATGAGTATGGGCAATGGTTCAAATGCTCAAGATGTCTCATCCATTGACCTTAAACAAAAAGTTTATCTTCTTGACCTACTTAATTATAGGAGGTATATTTACTTCATATGTTTGAAAATGGAAGCACTGAGATGTAATCTTTATTGGATTGGTTAACATGTTTTCTTAAACTATAATTGAGATATACTATTTATTGGATTTGATCTGATGGTTTGGCACAACGACATTTAGGGGAGAGGGGGAGACACCAGTCCAGGGTTCCAGTCTTGGGGGTCTCGATGCTACCCTTGATTCCACAAATGGAATATGAGAGTTGACCCACACATGTTGAAAAAAAATTATTAGATTGGTTAACCTGGTTTTTTTTTAGGTTTAAGAATAAGCACTTAACCAATTATAAGCCATAGAATGATTTAGCTAAGATAATATACACAAGTAGTAACTAAATATCTATGTAGTTTAATTCCATACTTAAATATAAATTGATGTTTATATACATGTGTATGTATGTATGCATGCATGTACGTATAGATTTGTTTATTATTGTGTTAGTACATTAATGTTTAAAGATACAATCACATGATTTCATGAGGTAAATAATTGAATTAGTAGAACATGCCCTTTTCTAACAACATTTCCTCTAAACCTCTTTTAGTATATCAAGAAATCAATGCCAACATANTTTATATGCATAAACATATTTTTTTCATATAAATATCATTCATGAATTTAATTTATTTTAAAAGTACAAGATTATATATATATATATATATATATATATAGATATATATATATTAGTTTGACATTATGATATTAAATACAATTGAGTGAATATATAATTTAAAATTAAAAAACATGAAAATGACAATATATTATTTTATAAAAAAATGTGAAAAGACATTTTTATGAATTATGAGTACTTTACTTGAAAATGACAACAATATTATTTTATGAGAAAGTGAATTGTGAGTACTTTACTTGAAAATAACAATAATATTATTTTATGAGAAAGTGTGAAATGACTTTTATTGTGAGTACTTCACTTTATGACTTAAAAGTACTTGTACCACTACCTTGGTTAACTATGGGTTTTCATCCACCATAGAAAATGTGACAAATAAGCATTCTTAACTCATGCAATGCCACCTCAACCATGGGGGATGATGTCATCTACTATAATGTAATTGGTTGATTTTTATAGTACATTTTGGTTCTTTTGAGGCCCATTTTTGACCTCAAATTCTCTCTAATAAACTATAACTGAGATATACTATTTATTGGATTTGATCTGATGGTTTGGCACAATGACGTCTGGGAGGGGAGAGGGGGAGACACAAGTCCAGGGTTCCAGTCTTGGGGGTCTCGATGCTACCCTTGATTCCACAAATGGAATATGAGAGTAAACCCACACATGTTGAAAAAAAATTATTAGATTGGTTAACCTGGTTTTTTTTTAGGTTTAAGAATAAGCACTTAACCAATTATAAGCCATAGAATGATTTAGCTAAGATAGTATACACAAGTAGTAACTAAATATCTATGTAGTTTAATTCCATACTTAAATATAAATTGATGTTTATATACATGTGTATGTATGTATGCATGCATGTATGTATAGATTTGTTTATTATTGTGTTAGTACATTAATGTTTAAAGATACAATCACATGATTTCATGAGGTAAATAATTGAATTAGTAGAACATGCCCTTTTCTAACAACATTTCCTCTAAACCTCTTTTAGTATATAATGTTTTGTTTGAAGACATCATACTAAAATTTTGAAGGGATATAGAGTATATCAAGAAATCAATGCCAACATACACCTTAAAAATATATTTTTATCAAATTTTATTTCGAAATTATCAAAGAAAATATTTTTAGGCTAGATATGGAATATTAAATGATGATATTAATAGTTCTAGGCTAGATATTTATGATCATTTTTCTCGCCATGTTTTTGTTCTTCATATGATTGATATGCATTATTGATAGTGGAAGAAAGTTGACCATTTGTAAACTAGTAATTCAATTGAAGGATTTAATATTCTCCTTATCGGATGATGCTCAATTGGAGGTCACACCATGAAATCCTAAAAGAGGCAATGAAACCCTAGTATGTATGGTGTTCTCTCCGATGATAATTTCTATGTGTTTATTTGACACAAGTATCAAAGTATTGTGATTTTAGAAATGGAAGTTTGTCATTTGTTTTATTTTTTTATGAATAGTCACATAGAGTAGCTTAAAGATTATACGCTTTGGACTGGTTTTTGTTATGATCACTGGAATTTGGTTATATAATTTTATTTAAATTGTAATTTTTATTTGTTAAATTACATTTTAAATTCATAAATGGATTTAGTGCCTAAAATATGCCTATTGCATTCGAGCTTGCAATCTCGATTCATATTTGCAATTCCAACAATTCTTTTTTAATATTTAATAAGAATTTGATTTTGGACAAAAATTAATTAAAAAAAATATCTTACTACAAACCACACTATTTATGAGTGGTCAACGATGCATAATATAGAGTGCAAACAAACAAATTCACATGGATAAGAACATGGACTGCATTGTGATTGATAGATGTTGAGAAAAGAAAGAAGGCATCCACAACTGGAAAGATTTGAGGTATGCCTATTTTGTTTGGTCTTTGGATATGATATCCACAAAATTATACAACGTTTTTATCTCTATATTAAAAAGTCATTCACTCATATGGTAATTAAGTATGATGACAATGGTAAATAGTTGGGCTTGTGTTTGGGGGATTTGGTAACTGTAGCATTATAGTTGATATCTTTTTTTAAGACTTCTAGAATTCAATGTGATTGGAAATCATTTATGTTTGAACATGTAAAAAGAGTGATAAAAGGAATATAACAAATCGAAAAAAAAATTGGTGCTTTATTCAATTTTGAAAAGGACTTTCTACAATGTTCTTGAGAATATATCGGTATCACCCATGTTGGTTTCCAACGAGGTTCACATTAGAAGTGCCACTAAGAATCATATAGGATCCTACCATTATTTCTTGGTGGATTGAAATACTTGAGCTTGTTGTGTCTTAAGGTTATTTAAGGTTATTTCCACTTTGTTGAGTAAGTATGATTCAAGTGATCATGGTACATATTTATGGAATATGTTTTTAAAACAATAAAACCATCGATTGAGAAATTTATCCAAGAAAGTGAGAGCAGTGAAACACCTAACTAATTGTTTACTTGTTTTATGGAAATGAGTAACCATTTAAAGATTACTTTATTTTTTAAGAGAGAAAAATCGCATGTCCACAACATTATGCCAATCCCATCTATTAAAAGTGTTTCAAAAGCCATGGTTTTAGCAATTTTGAGTTCCATTGAGAATCTTCTACATTTGGAGCATGGAAATCATGAAGATAAAGATAATATTCTACTGCATTGAATTTTTTAATGCATTTTGCTTCATCTTCATTGGGAGAATAAGAGGCAAAGCATTACAAGACCTATGAAGCATGAGCTAATTTATTTCTAAATTGTTGGGAAAATATCCAACACATTCAAAAGTAGTGAATCAATTTGTTGATTGCATGTTACCATTCCTTGATGACCAACAAGTGAGAAAGATACAAGCATTTCATCAAATCACTCTCTCTTTTGGGTGATAGAAGTGCTATGAAAATGCTAACCGTGTTCAATTTGTTGCTAACTTCGTCTATGTTTAACATTCAAGGGCCTATTTGTGATACCCTGAAAGGGATTTTTTAAGTTGACCCTTCCTTGGCCTTCCCTGCAATACTGGTAGCTCATTTCTGATGGTACTCAAGGTAGAAGGATAGGTCTACACCATGAAAAAACTTTAGTCCATGCACTTTTTGGAGGTACTTTTTGTCAAAACACCAATTCAATTTTAGTTTCCCCTTTTCAACCATTTCACCCTCCAACAACAACCTATCGGCTTATTATTACACATTTTTGGGGAAATTGCTAGTTATAATCATTTTTTCAACTTATTTCCTTTTAGTAGTTATAAAACATAAATGTACAATGCAAACATAGATGAAGAATAAAAAAGCTAAAGTAGAAATGAAATTAAAAATTAATATTATCCTAGCATAATATTATTTATTTCCATCATTGTTAAGTAAAATCGATTTCCCCTCCATAGTATGAGAGTTTATGTATTGTCCCTTGTTAGCTCATCTACCTGTAATTCCTCAAAATGCTTTGTAACACCCCGGGTTTAAATTATTTACTCAAGGAAATGTAAATGATGGATCTAAATTTAGTAACATTGTTTAGTTTATGATTTTGATGATACTAAAACAACAATGTAAATAAATAGTTGTTTAATATTAAAATTATGGTATGGTTATGAGAAACCTTGCAGTGAATTGAAATAACTCTCATTTAATTTTAATAGCTGAACTTTTACTCATCCCCAAGGGGACAAGTGTCCAAATGAAGAACATCTAGTTACTAGCCAAGAAAATTCCCAAGAAAATAAAAAAACATGTATAAGGGGGAAAAACCCCAGCCCTTAAGAAAGTTCAGTTTCCAGGTTCTCCTGAAATCAAGCTTCCAAGATCTGCTGAAACCTAGCTTTTAGGCTTGTTGAAATTGATCTTCTAGACTCTGTGTTAAGGTGTTCTTCTAGGTTCAATGTTAAGTTTATGAGCTTCTAGGATCTGAGACAATTGTGAGCTATCAAGCTCTAGGAAAATTGAGAGCTTCCAGCGTCAGTGGAATTAGAGCTTTCAAGATTTGGGCAGTAACTTTCCCTGGTTTATTGGTGGCACTTGAAGAGAAAGGTTCAACTTGGTTATTTGGAGTTCTGGGCAAGGGGGTGGATACTTGCAGGTCTTAAATGAATTTGAGATCCTAAGTCTAGGTGGAGTGTGGCCGCTCATTTTAACCCAATACCACTACTATTGACAAATAAGTTTAACTCTCTGGCTTAATGACTATGGTTCGTTAAAGAAAAATAAATCTTTAAATAAAAATCCCTTTTGATTATGCCAATGTTATTTATTACTATTAATATTAACTTGTAATTGATGTTAAGTATTTCACTCTGTATAATGGTTATTAGAACTAATTGCTATGTGCTATGTTACCGAATAAAATACTTTATCAGTTATTGTGAAAGTAGTATTTGATAGGAAAGGAAAAAACACGATGACTAAAAACTTGTGGTTAAAAGATTCACTAGGAATCATTACAAGAACAGTGTACAAAATATAATATATTGACAGGGGAAATTGGGGTGTAGTGAAACCCTATGTCGTAACCTAAAATATTATTAAGAAAAAACTAGTTCTGATTCCTTAATCTTTTTTTCGGAAATGTAAGCTAATTAAAACACTTGAGAACAATCTCAAAAAAATTGACATCTGTCCAAGACTCATTTAGTAATAAAAATCTTGCACTAAAGTAATTTTTATGTGCATATAGACGCTAAGAATATTCAGCATTGCAAGAGAGTGGAGACCATTTCGGTATATAGAAACAAAATTCTAAAAATAGGTATCAAATAGATTTTAAAATAATATCGTGCACATGAGAAATATTAGATTGACTAGCTAAAAAATTTAGCTGCAGAGAATCACAATGGGAATCTGTCATCATTTTATCCAATCCTTTCCCTTTAATCAATTTTGTGGGCTTAATCTCTATGTTGTACTCTAGAAGCACTGCAATCCATTTAGCTCTTCTCCCCTCCGGATCTGGCTGTGTAAGTATACTCTTCACCACGCTGCTGAGGACATATGCAGTTATATGGGAATGGAGGATGTAAATTCTAAATTCCTTTAAGGCCTTAACCAAATCATAAGCTTGTTTTTCCATTATATCATATTTCAATTCTCCATCTCTCAATATCTTACTGAAAAATGTTATAGGATGCTCTTCACCCTGATCATTTTTCTATAAAAAAACTGCTACCACAGTATGCTCTGAAGCATATAAGAATACTAAAAAATCTTTCTCAAAGTCTGGACTGACCAGCATAGGAGCTTCTCAAATGGCTTGTTTAATATATTTGAAAGATTTCTTGGCTTCCACAGTCCATTTTATTTCACGATCTTTCCTCACCATATTAGTAATGTTCATGAGGATTTCAGCAAAGCTAGGAATGAATCTTCTCAAAAAATTTACCCGACCAATGAAAGACTGTATTTCCTTCTTACTTCTCAGTTCTTCCACTTTCAAGATACCATTTACCTTGTCTGGATCAATCCTAATTCCTTCCTTTGAAATAACATGCCCTAGCATTTTTCCTTCTTCTAGAGCAAAATTTGACTTTCTTGGATTTAATGAAATGCCATGCTTTCTGCACTTAATGAAAACCCTTTCTAAATGTCTGATATGATCTTTTCCAAACTTGGAATATATAGTAATATCATCCATGTAAATCACCACAAAATTGTCCCTTTCATCTGCAAAGACAATATCCATGGCACGTTGGAAAGTGGCTCCAACATTCATTCATCCGAACGACATCTTTGCATACATGAAGGTACCCTAAGGCATGGTGAAAGCAGTTTTTTCATGTTCTTTAGGCATCACCTTCACCTGATTGTAACCAGAAAACCCATCCATAGTAGATATCCTCTCTGAGCCCACTACCCTCTGCAGGATATGGTCCATCTTTGGAAAAGGGTAATTGTCCTTCAAAGAGACTTTACTCAAGTTCTTGAAATCCACACAAAGTCTGATTTCCCCATAATTCTTCATAACAAGAACCAAATTAGCTACCCATTTTGAAAACCTTAGAGTCACAATTATTTTTGCATCAAACAACTTTTTAACCTCCTTTTCAATGATAGGTACTAGATTTGGATTGATTCTTCTGAGCTTCTTCCTAAATGGTTTTTCCCCAGGCTTGATTGGGATAGTATGATGAATAATGGAAGTGTCATACTCTTTGAGGTCATCATAAATCCATGCAAACACATCTGTGTATTTCTTCATCAGGTTTACATATTCATCCTTTTCTTTAGCAGGTAATTTCTTGGATAACTTTACAATTTTCAGGTCATCTTCAGTGCCAATATTTTTATTTTCCACAGCGTTTTCAACAGGTTTGACCTTAGGATCTCTGGCAACATTGTTTTGGTCAAAAAGAGTCTCTAAGGGGATAAAAAATCTCGAGATGTGATTACGTTTTAACTGGACTATATCCTTACCTCCAAAAGAGCCTTTCAACTTCTCTGCTCCAGCGGTCTCTTCTTCATTCTCATCAGCTGCTAGGAAATTCTCGGAGTCAGCATCATATTCATCTATGCGGGTATTCAAAAAATCACTAGTTCCAAAAACCTTTTGATTTGCATATCATCTTCGAAAACCTTCCAATATTTGGTTTTGTCAGGTATGGAGGGATTATTCACAATGTCTACTTTGTATTTTCTCTTACTTGCAGTAGAAGTTTCAGATTTCCCAGCTGCGGTTTCCAGAGTGTCCGCCACTGTATTCTCATACCTAGGAATCACTTGGACCCTGTGTTCGGTGAAATAATTCCCAAAAATGTCCCATACCTCATTTCGGTAAGATCTCATTCTTGGATGCCTAGTCTAGTAGCTATCGTTGACCTGATTCACTACAAGTTCTGAATCTCCAAATATTTGGACCCTTTTAGCTCCTGAATCCTTCAATGCATGCAAACCCAGCAACAAAGCCTCATATTCTGTTACATTATTAGTGCATTCAAAAACCAACTTGTAAGAATAAGGTTTGGTATCTCTAATGGGGGAAATTATGTACACACCTGCACTAACACCTATTTTAGCCATCGAGTCATCAAAATACATCTTCAATAGTCCTTCATCTTTCTTCCTTCTTTCCAAAGCTTCCTGTTCATTTGTCTCTTTTTTATCCTTCTTACCTTTTCTTGGCACAACAGTTTTTGAGTTACAAGGATATATATAATTGAAGAAAATAGACGACCCTAAGTCTGTATCGACAACATAAACATGATGAATATTAGTCTGAGCTTGAATGCTCATGACATAGGGCAATTTTTTCTCACTGTACAACCTCTTGTTTTCATTACGAACATGAATTGTTGTGTAAGACATGTCCATTTGTAAGCTACCATTTAGCTTTGAAGTCCAAGACCTCGATAACAAAATACCAAACTTGGGAGGAATATCAGCCACGACAACATCCATGACCATAGTTTTAGATGGTAACTTATTCAAGGATACCACCATGTCCTTTACAAAACCCAGACACTTAACTCTTTTAGAATCAAAGGAATACAGGTCTTTATAAGGCCTGGTAATCTCTAACCCAGAATTTCCACCACTCCCTTTGGCATCAAATTATGTGAAGCACTTGAATCCAACATAGAATTGTGCAACACCATGTCATGCACATTTAAACTCATGTAAAAGGGTGGTACTTCCTCATCTTCACTATCCACACTATCAATTTTAGATCCGAAGATAATAGTAGCATTGTCTTCTGTCAGTTCTAAAATATCTGGGTGAGCTTCTCCTTGATTTCTGATCATCTTTGTTATAGTGTTCCTGTATTCCTGATTTCTTAGTAGTTCATTAAAAGGAATTGAAATCTTCAACTTAGCAAGTTCGCTTTGGAGATTAAACATGGAAGAAATTTTGTCTAGCTCCACAGTTGCTGTTTGTTTTGGTTCCTTTACTTTCTCAGTTCCATTTCCAATTTCTTTATATACAACAGGCTCTTTTTATTTTTCATTTCTTTTTTCTGTGGTGGTCTGACTACTGGAAGGCTGATTTGGATTTAACCCTCGTTTATTTATAGCAATGTCTCTACTCCTCAATTTGATATTTTTGACATCATCTATAGCATGCATATATCTCTTATGATATTGTTCCAATTCCTTCGCCAGAGCATTATCATCTACTTGTGCAAACAGATTATGTTCCTCAGTCAAATAGATTTTAGAATCTAAATCACCAAAATGATGAATATGGTCTTCAATAGACTTTGCATCGTCCTTGGCAGCTACATAGTTTTCAGGGAAAGGGGTTCTAACTTGCTGATCTTCTTGTTTCCTTGGATTCCTCACGTCCCTTTGTCTATTATGTTGGAGTGGGAGAATGATCAGTCTTCTAAAATTGGGATTTTTGATCTGAGGTTCATTCTGTTCTCGATTTACTGGATTAGCTTCCATAGTTATCCGGTCCATTAACTTTTCCATTGTTTTTAACTTCATTTTGAATTTTATATCACTAGATGAAGAAGCGGAAGAGGTGGGGTGTATTTCTTCTCTACCTTTCCTCCTGTCAACCTCCACTCTCTATTTTATCTTTCCACATGCCATCATATTGGCCTCTACTTCTAGGGCATCCGTGAACATGGCAGGAAGAGTAGCCGATTTTATTTCTCTCAACAACAATGCAAAATCATTATCAAAGGCCTCGTCACAATGAAGCTTATACGCACCGGGTGAGGGTTTAATGTAGGTAGGTATCAAATTATAGGCTCTCATGAATCTGCTAGAAAACTCATGGACCCACTCAAAACCTCCTTTTTGAGATTGTTGTACTGGGACAAGAATTGTAATGGGATTTTCTTATCATCCCATCTTTCTAGAAACGCGGTTTGGAAACCAGCGAAATTAAGAATAGACCTAGGTGGCAAATATTTGTACCATTTCTTGGCTTCCCCATACAAACTCTATGCAAACAAACTCATATTGACGTCCTCATGATCCACTTCCTCTAGGTCTAGGAAGTCATCAAACTTACCCACATGGTACTTTGCAGAGACATTCCCCTCCCCATCATATAGTGAAATTCTTTGCGCATAGTTTAAGGGAAGGTCATGCAGAGCTACAGGTAGGGCCAATGGAGAAAACTTGCCAGCTGCCATTGGTGTAGGTCGATTAGGAGCAAGCAGGGGGTTAGGAATCTGGGCATTCTGAGAAACAAGGACTGCCCTTTTAGATTTCACCGAGGTCTCAAGGTCTAGTCACGAAGATTCAAGAAGATAGGATTCTAGTCTACTAGGGCTAACCTCAACTTTCTTTAGGTCGGACTCAGACTTTGATTTGGTCAGTAATCCTTCAATGCTATTCCCCCATTCAGATTCTGCTATGTTATGCAAATATTGAGATGATGACGTACCAAACAAAGGAAAATCCACGTTCTCTTTATTTCTATTCCTAAGTATTCTTTCTAGATTTTCCACACTTTGCAAAGTTTCGGGATTAGGATTACCTCTTGTATGTATCCTCCTGGAAGCTAGGATATCTCATGTAACATTGGCCAAAGTGAGTGTGAAGTCACCAGGGTAAATGTACAACCTCCTTGTGAATGTGGAAACTTCTGTTTTCCCACAGAAATCTCTTTCTTGAAACTTTGCAGTTCCTGTCGTTTTCCCAGGGATGATCTTCAATTCATCCTCGGCAACGACGCCATTTTGTTAGCACTAGAAAAGAACCAGAGGTTGTGAAGGATAGTTCTCAGGTAACAACATAACCACTTTCGAAGAGATAATTGGCCTTCTGCTCTTCCGAGAGGGATCTCTCACCAAATATTAACAATGCCAGATATGTACAAGTGAAAATATTAATTGTTTGTAAGGGTGGTTGAAATAGAAGATAGGGCCATTGGGAGATGGAGTCAAGATGTGTAACAAAAATAAATAAAACTTATGCAGGTGATTTTAACACAGAGGCAAGATAGCCATTCGGTCGTAGTCAAATTATAGTTGTTTGGTTGAAAAGGAAGAGCAAGAACAAACCATTAACACGGAGCATTAAAGAATGAATTATGTATTAAATTTAGAAGAAAGCTTTAGTGGATATCTGAAACAACAGACGGAGCATAGTATGTATGAATTCCAAACTGTTATACACTTATTTTAGACATTAAAGAAAACATAATGGGGGAGATAAACTGGAAAACATTCACATGGGAAAGGAAGCAACATACTATAACACAAACAACACATGAATCCCTGTGAAAAACACCGACTTCAGCTTTGTAACTTTATTAGAAAACTCTTGAAAGCATACAACACAGAGTTACATTAGTTCCAACCCTTTATCCTTCTTCAGGAGGTACATTTAAAGTATTTTTTGGACTTCCTAAACCAACATACGGGAATCAAAATTTGTTACAATTGAAGAACATCTTCCAACAAACTCTAATATGGCGTATCCGCCACGTTTTACATAAAACTGAAAAATGAACTGTGGACTGCGGGAGAAAATATGCGCAATATATTTTTATGTATCCTCTGATTGGTGAAAACTGTACAAAGTTCTAGGATAGGTAATCGTCAGATGGGTGTGTCCATGGAGAAAATTTCCTGCATCACCATCATTGCCACCTCTATGGTTGCATCCTAAACTTGCTCGACCTGTATTGTTGAATTGACCTCCATTGATCAGGACCAAGAAAAGTCACGACAACCATGTCAAGTGCCTGTACTTTGAGTTCCATAGTTTCTATTTATGAGGCCTCGGGTGCTTTGGCACATGTGGCTTTAAAATAAAAAAACAGTTTGAATTCACTGGCCAACTTATCGAAAACGGTCCAGCCTGACAAGGATTGTTGCATGTCTTAGAACTTGTTGTTGTTTGATTGAAAACTAACCAATTGCTCCAGATAATATTTCTGAGACAATAAGGGTCCCCTTTCTTCCCAGAAGAAAGGAATCCCTCTGTTTACCAGTGGTTTAAATAACTTGATAACCTCCTTGACCTTGTGATCGATAATGCCAATTTTGGCCTGAACAGTGTCCAACATCCTATGTTTAGCAATTTCCTTTCTAGCCCTAGAGATGATAACAACTCTGTTTTGGACATATGATACCGGTTGGCTAGATCATTTGACAAGGTGCTTAGAAAATCAACAACATTTTTTGCTATCTCTGTAGGTCTTCTTTGCACTTCTCCCAGTA
This sequence comes from Pseudotsuga menziesii, assembly GCA_001517045.1. NCBI lineage: Eukaryota > Viridiplantae > Streptophyta > Pinopsida > Pinales > Pinaceae > Pseudotsuga > Pseudotsuga menziesii. The sequence goes on along the minus strand of LPNX011125715.1, from coordinate 149,594 downwards.
TTGTTGAAACTTTTTTCTTGGCCTCTGTCAAAGCATTTTCCTGATCTGCGATGAAATCTATATAAGGTCTAAACTTGTTAGATTCTGCAAAGATTTGATCCCAGATCAAATGTCTAGCACCCTGTAAGGCCATATTACCGATCACTTGCTGGCTTAATTTGGCGTTTTGTTGTGCAATTCTTGACATTTCTCCTCTATCTTTTCCTTTTATTTTTCCTCCTTTACTTTTTCCACCTCTAACTCCTTAATCTATTACTTTAACTTAGTAATCTCTGTATCTTTCAGGCCTATTTGGGACATCACCTTAGAAAGAGAACTTGTGTCTACTTCTCCAGCTACATTTACTGGTTGAATTGCAATCTCTATTCATTTTTCCTGAAGCTCTTTTTCCTTTGTTGCTAGCGTAGCCTTTAATTATTTTTTGCTCTCCGTCAGAAGCTTTGTATCCACTTCCCACTACCTTTCCTTCTCCTCGAGCTTCAACAGCTTGGCCTTGAAATTTGTAAGCTCAGTGTTCAATGTCTCTTTCTCTTTTTTGAATTCAGCCAACTCAGCCGTCTGAATGAGCTGGGTGGAAGGGATTTTCAACTTCCTTTTTAGTACTTGGACCTCTTTTCTTTCTCGACCAACAATATTTGAGCTAGAGCTCCCTTATATGCTGGTCCATCTCTTTGTAATGATTCATTCTGCAAATTTTTAATTTAGATCTTGAGGGCCTTGTTTTCGACTCTTACCTTCCTCAAAAGGTCTAGAGTTTTTGTTTTACTTGCCTCCAGCTTGGATATCTATAGTGTGGCTTTCAGTAATCTAGTATTCAATATGTCACTGGTCTATCTATTAAGGTGTATTATATCAGTAGTGGGAACCTTTTCGAGGTTCACATTAATCTCTGACACTTTGTTTCATACTGTTAAGACTAGGCTAAGGGTGTCTATAGCATGATCCCTCAAAGTTTTCAATGCCACATGTTTTACAGGATTATGCACCTAATAACCATAGGTCTGGGGTTACCAACTTACTCAATTACTTGCAGACAATTGACTTCTAAAGTACAGAATAGGAAATAGGAGGGTTAGAAGGACTTACTTGTTAAACGAAGGTCGATCCTTGCTATCCTCTTCCTCTCTGTTCCACTTCCAAAGTCTTCAATATTGCTCCTCTTTCACCTGTCAAGAAACTCTCTTCTAGATACAAGATGATTCATGTACATATAAGTAGGTTAGATAAAACACATATCATACTGAAATATAAACATTTATCAAACCACAAGACATGAAACACATATGGAAGAAGTAATATCTTTATTATCAATAATGGAAAGAATTTAAGGTTACAACCTAACGTCTGAGACAAGAACTCCTCTGCAACCAAAGGATTCTGAGTTTCTCTGCTCCAAAGGCTTCTGTAAACAATCCACCAGCATAACTTTGCTCTCCAAATGTAAGTATCAACACCTTCCCCAAGGCCTGTATTTATATGTGTGAAATAAGGCAGTTCTCGAAGGTTGGGGAAGTTGTAGCAGTTAAGGAAATTAAGTTAAATAACTTAACTAATCTCCAATCAGCGAGTGTTTTTATGTTTTTAATGTTTGAGACATATTCGCGGGTATGTAGTAGAGCAACCCGCGAATGATTCATGACTTACCATAAGGGCAACCCGCGAATACATGGATTCGCGACTTGTAACAATTGAGACTCGCGAGTGATGCGCGAGTTGTATAGAAGGATAGTCGAATACATCTCAACATAGCCAAATGACAAAGTAACTAGGTGGATGGTGAAAGAATGTATTTCATAATAAACCAAGCTATAGTGTTTTGGGCAGACCTCTATCCATAAGTGTCCTTTTGTGTGCCAACATGAGGGATGTCGTCACTCGGACAGAGAGGTTCCATTCAGGTGTATAATAGATGCCCCCTAATGTGTGAGGTCAGAGGGGAACGATGGCCGAAATACATTATAATCTTTAAATTTGGAGAAACTCAGAAATCCAATGGAGCAGAGAGAGTACCTGAAACAAATACATAGTAATATCATATACAAAGTTACATCTGAGGATGCTATGTTCAATTGACTGGAACACTAGATCCTTTACAATATTTGAGTACATCATATGATACGGGTAAAAACCACGTATATTACAAAGGTGGATCGAAGCCACAATATACAATAATGATGAGTCTTCAAAGATCTGGAAGCTATGTAAATTGAGCGAACATATTCTTGCGCAACTTAGTCCATAAGTGTGAACTAAGGTCTTCATAAAGGATCCCAAAGAACCAGTACAATCCAAGCCATGTGAATAAGGGTAAGTTGAAGTCAAACATGGAAAGGATTCAACAGTTTTTCAACCAATAGATGATAATTGACAACTAAAACAAAGGAATTCACCAATGATGAAAGTGAATCCTGAGGTACGATCGTCAAAACTCTAGGTCTTTGCCATCAGGAAGTACTGAAAATGGAACCATGTTGTGATAAGGAAGGCAACAGATCCTCCAACGGATCACAAGAGTGACTAGGAACTAGGCAAAGAAGGGAGACACAAATAGATAACAGATATAACAATGATGGGATCAGGCTATAGATCAGACATTGGGAAGAGTCCTTGAACAGTGAGCACAACACAAAGATGACCCAAGGCAGCGTATAACGGATAGATAGAACAACTAGACTTATCTGTCATGTAGGAGACATGATCAAATTCCCCAGGTATAACGGATAAGAGGATAAGTAAGAAACCCAAAGTGATAGCTGAACACAAGTACACACTGAAACATGGATATCGGAAAGCAAAGAGTGCTATGTTCAAGGATGACATGTTGCCATTACTAAAAGCAAGAGAAAACTTCTTCCTTACCTTCCATGTTAAGTTTTAATGAGTCCAGGAAAGTAAACTCGGTTCCCTCCATTTTTTAACAAGCTTGAAGAGATGGGAAAATAATGCTTGATAGTGTCACTGATTCGTGGATTTAATGAGCCTGAACTAGTACATGCTCAGCCGATGTTTTCACATTTAGAGAGTCTGGAAACTCCAAAGAAGACTCCAGGGGGGTCCTTTTTTGTCCAATTTAGTCTCCTGAGGCTAAAAAATTATAAAACAAACCACAGAAGAACTCTCTTAACTTCCAAAGAAGAAAAGGTGAACCTTTTTCGTACTTAGTCAGGGAGGTCCGAAAAAGGTTAAATTACCACCTACCCAACGCTCCTTCCAGAACAACATAGAATAGCTTGAGTTTTGCGAGTGTGAAGGAAAGCAAGATCACTCAAAAAGATCCATTTGGTTACGAGAAATGGGGCTTACAACAATAAACTCATTGCTTTGTTCTTTAGTGTTTAACGAGCATGACAAAGACACAAAGTACACTCGGAATCTTTTTCATGTTTGGGTCCAGAGCACGAAAAAGAGAAAACTAAGCTCAAACCGGGTGTTCCTTTTTCGTAAATTTAGTCCCTCAGGTCCGGAAAAGTGATAAACCTATACCTAAGAATACTCTTCTCAATTCAAAAAGAAAAAAGAGTGATCATTTCTCGTATTATTCCGCATGGTATGAGAAAGAGATAACCTACCACCAATGCGGATGCCCATTCACATATTCTTAACGAGCTTGAACGGACGAGATAACTCGGCAGTCAAGTCTATTTTGAAGGAGTCAGACTTGGGCCTAAAGAAACTCCATAAAGGTGGGGAGTCCTATAAAGGGATAGCTTGTAAAAAGAGATTCATAAGAAGCTCTATTTGGTGTGAAAAACTAGCTATGAGGAAACCCTGGGGCCTGAAACAGTGACGGTATGATTACCAAAGGATGACAAGGGCATATAAAGATGATACTCATGAAATATGGATCCTAGCCATGGAAGAACAATGGTAGAAACAAGGGACTAATGGCTTAGAATACCATAGTCCATGGCAAAATGTTAAATACTAAGGTTAATGTGGAGTGATAAGATGCCAACATGTGTTGGAAATAGCGAAACCACCCTATTAGAGCAACAACATTTTGTAAAAGTTGATAAACCTGTTCCAGGGTACAAAAGTATGGCATTAGTTGATGAGCATTTCAAACTATAGAATAAAAACCCACTTTGTGAAATATTATTTCTATAAATAGAATGAAAATTAAAACATTTCATACCATTTGAACTTTGTGAACCATAAAGAGCAAGAATACCCTCTACCTTTGATCGATCACCGAGGACAATTGGACTGTCAGAATCAGAATCCGTCAGCTTCAGCTAACTCTACACCCTAAGCCCTTTAATTTGATCCAAGCAAATATTAAAATTAATGGTGAATTCGGTATTTATGAGCAGCCCAAAATTACCACAGTACGCATTCGCGGGTTGCTACACATGAGAGTCGCGAATACTCGTTTCATTCGCAGGTTGTCTAACTAGATAGCCGCGAATGATTCGTGACCTGTCTAAAGGGATAGTCGTGAATGCTGTGCAAAAGGGAAAAACTTAAAAAATATGCAACATTTTTAAATTTTTAATGTGAAATACTGAATCCAAATTGCTTGTATTTGCCAGGTAAACATGGTTCTGGAGTGGAGAGAGAGAGAGCATGAAGTAATGGATCATGCGGCGCTCCAAAGCGCGCCCACAATACAAGCATTGAGGACTAGTGGGCTCCTGAAGTTCTTTTGTACCTCGCCCATGCGGGCCAATGTCCGCATATTGGAATTCATGGTCAATTACTGGGACCATGAGTTGGGGATTTTCAATCTTCAGGGTGAGACCTTAGAGCTTACCGTGGAAGATATATATTTCATTACCGGGTTGTCACAATGGGGAGCACCGGTGAACTTGGAGAGCATTGGCAGGGGTGGTGACCCCTTAAGTGTTCAAAACTATGTAGACATGTTCTGCATACCAGGTACTCAGAAGAAAGGAAGCAACGTTCTCATTGCAGACATCCAGGATTTCACTCTCCAAGTATTGGCTAGTACTATTGTGAGACTTGCAGGATCATCAGGGTTACATATGGCCACCGGGAATCAAATGAGGGTGGCAGTTGATTGCTTTAGAGGCGATCTCTATGATTGGTGCTCGAGAATTGCCCCCATCATGAAGAGGCAATTATACGACTGCAAGAGAGGAAGACGCAAGAACTTTGGTTATGCAAGCATACTAGTAGTGTTCTTCTTCTTCGAGAGTGCCAGCTATGAGCCTTGCTATACCACTACAGATCCGATCGCCACGACAGCCAAGGCTGAGCCCGTGGGGAGACATCTTCCTCCGTCACGGAGGAGGAGACATAGTACAGAGTGTATATGATGATGAATTTTACACATGGTGGGAACAACAGCTGCCAGCATTGGAGCAGTTTCCATACACCGGAATGGACTTCCGAGGTGACCCCGACCTCATTCTCCCTCCAGGAGCAATATGGGGCGATATGGGTAAGTAACTTTTAATTTTTTATCATTATCAAATTTTTTTGAATTTTTCAAATGATAGACTATATACATATGTACAAGTCTTAATCCGATTTATGTGTCAAAATGCAGATATTGGACCAGTTCGCCCTGAGGGGCACCCCCAAATGTTCGTGCATCCGATTGTAGGAGGAGACCCAGGATTGGTCAGGGTACTCGAGGGGAAGCTTGCTAGGCTAACCCAACGAGTACCCACTATACGGATCGAGCATATCCCTGTAGTCATGCATGAGTTTGTAGTTGGGGTTCCACCGGTTTGGCTACGTCTTTTTAGACGAGTAGCTAGAGCAGTACTTGTATACAGAGATGCGGTGGAGGCTACTGAGGCCGAGGAGGCTGAGGAAACTAGGGTGCATAGAGATCATGGGGACCAAGATGGTCCCAGTGGCCAAGGTGGCCAGGCTTAGTTCTAGGGAATTTTGATGGATGATGATCCACATTTTTGTACTTTTGTATATGACGGGATCTACAGATCAGACTCGATCTATCTACAGACAGATATTTTACATATATATATATATATATATATTGATGTTTGGTTGTCGGCTTATTTACAAGTGTTTTTTATATGTATATTTTATGGAATGTGTGTGAGATGCCAATCCAACAGGATTATGCACCTAATAACCATAGGTCTGGGGTTACCAACATACTCAATTACTTGTAGACAATTGACTTCTAAAGTACAGAATAGGAAATAGGAGGGTTAGAAGGACTTACTTGTTAAACAAAGGTCGATCCTTGCTATCCTCTTCCTCTCTGTTCCACTTCCAAAGTCTTCAAGATTGCTCCTCTTTCACCTGTTAAGAAACACTCTTCCAGATACAAGATGATTCATGTACATATAAGCAGGTTAGATAAAACAAATATCATACTGAAATATAAACATTTATCAAACCACAAGACATGAAACACATATGAAGAAGTAATCTCTTTATTATCAATAATGGAAAGAGTTTAAGGTTACAACCTAACGTCTGAGACAAGAACTCCTCTACAACCAAAGGATTCTGAGTTTCTCTGCTCCAAAGGCTTCTGTAAACAATCCACCAGCATAACTTTGCTCTCCAAGTGTAAGTATCAACACCTTCCCCAAGGCCTATATTTATATGGGTGAAATAAGGCATTTCTCGAAGGTTGGGGAAGTTGTAGCAGTTAAGGAAATTAAGTTAAATAACTTAACTAATCTCCAATCAGCGAGTGTTTTTATGTTTTTAATGTTTGAGACATATTTGTGGGTATGTAGTAGAGCAACCTGCTAATGATTCGCGACTTACCATAAGGGCAACCCGCGAATACATGGATTCGTGACTTGTAACAACTGAGACTCGCGAGTGATGCGCGAGTTGTATAGAAGGATAGTCGCGAATACATCTCAACATAGCCAAATGACAAAGTAACTAGGTGGATGGTGAAAGAATGTATTTCATAATAAACTAAGCTATAGTGTTTTGGGCAGACCTCTATCCATAAGTGTCCTTTTGTGTGCCAACATGAGGGATGTCGGCACTCGGACGGAGAGGTGCCATTCAGGTGTATAACACCACATTTGGGTAGGGAAACTGTATTACTTCATTATATAAATTCGTTGTCTCATTAAAATTTTTATAAGCCCTTTCTCGGTAAGAGTCCAGCCAATCTTCCTGGTAGGCATGTCTGTTTGGAGTCTATCCATCAAACACATATTCCTAGATCTCTAACTTGGTTGTTTCAGGCTCTTCTTGTTTTTGTTTGTCTTTCACATTTTTGTTCTTCATTTTCTCCTTTGTATTGCTCCTCTTAACCTACACTAACTGCTGTTCTTATTCTATTTTATGCTTTTTAGGCATGCTGGCAGTATCTACCTCATCAGTCTCCATGGGTTCCGAAAATCCTCTTTTCATTGAACTCCTTGAATAACTGACCAGCGATGAGGCATTCCCAGCCATTGCAACTACTTTGGACAGCTCCATTTGGGGAGAATTGTCCCATGGTAGGGGTGAGACAGAGCTTCATCCTATGTTGATATTCATCGTGGTAGAGTTAGGGAAATCATCCCAATTGGCCGCTTCTCTAAGCCTGGATATTTCAATGTGTTCAAAAGGCTTACTCTTGTGAGCCTTCCTCCTTTTGGAAATTACTTGATGTGGGTCATAATTTATAGCTTGTTCCAGAGAGAATCCCATGCCTTTGAGTAAGTTAACAATTAGTGGCAAAGCAACCCTGCTCCTGATCGTGTATGGCCCCATCTCGCAGGGGAAAGTAAGATTTGAGCCTTTCCTAGAATTCAAAAAGTGTTCTTCTTCATCAGTGAGTCTTTTCCTGATTAATTCCAAGGAGAACACCCTGGCAGTTAGAAATGCTGGCAGGATGTAAGGCTGATGCACAAAACCGTATAGCCTTATGATTGTTCCAAATTCTACCAGGAACTAGTCTCCTATCATCTTGCCATGAGACAGCTGCAATATTTGCCTAATCTCAGGAAACACCCTGGGGAACCTTTCTTGAAAGAAAAGGTTGTATATTTCAGCCATCAAAGAGTTCATGAATTTACAGTAGTCTTTGGTCATGTCACCAATGATCTCTAGCTCAGGCACTTGTAAATATTCTTCGTTATAAGATAAAAACATTCTCAACAAAAAGGACTAGAATTTGAATACTTTGGTGCCGTGGAAATTAGCTAACTGAGAACGAATGTTCTCGGCTAGAAATTCATCAAATCTAAGACAACAGGACTGAAAGGATTTCCCTAGTAGTTTAGGTTCGACAAGACAGGTACTCAAAACAAACAGTAGAGTCAACAATGACTCGGTGATTTAACCATTAGTATCTAGACCTAGAAACTGACTGGCTAGGGCTATGCACCACTGAGTTTCTTCATTAAATTGACTGAGGTCGATGGGGTAAGACAGGCTGATGACTTCACCATTAGGTTTTGAACTAGATCTCAGGAAAGCTTCTCTATTTTTGACAGTAGACTCTCTGAAGACATGTACGATACTCTCTTCTCGGTATCTTTGGGATATGTGGACAAAATCGTCTGGGATGTGGAGGGTTTTACGGACGACATGAGCCTGAATTGAGTAGAGGATTTTGGATTTGGACCTATTCATAATGACCCCTTCGGTGGTAGCAAAAATGCATGCACACCACTCAATAAACTTAGGGCAATGGGGGGTCTGGTTAATAGAGAAAAAATGGAAAAAGGATTTAAAAACACCACGGGTATCGCTACCCTAGTCCTTAAGGACTTCCAATTAACCCCTAGCAGCTTCAATGGTTTCTCCCAACATAATGGTATCAAAAATCTTGACATTATCATCCACGAGACTTTATTCTTCCCTCCGACATGTGACCCCCGATTTTGCGTTATCCCTTACATCTACCACTTCTATTTCTCCTACTTTTTCCATTTTCAATAGCACTAAGGGAGTATTAGGGGCCTACCTTGTTTCCCTAGCACAGTTTTTTGGTTTGTCCGTGCTGGCCCTCTATATGCAGTCGGGGCGTTCGTCAATCTCGAGAAAGACAAACCTTTCCAACTCCACGTAGACCTGTTTATAGTTTTGTATACCGCGTAATCTCCATGCCTTTTCTATGCAGCCTACACTATAGATCTTTCTCCTTGCAATCTGAGCCTTGGATATGTGAGGTCCTTTGTGTCAGAGTTTTCATCACTACTAGTATGTGTAGCTTAATTTGGGAAAATCAACCTCCACTGTCGATCTCTAAATCACCTTCATCAAGGCCATTCACGTCTGAAAACTTTAATATTCCACTGATTCCTCCTTCCTTGATCTAGTGAGAAACTCTAGATCACGGTATGTTTCTTATCTGTCGATCAAGATCGACCTCTCCTCGCGACCGTCGATCGGAGTGGACCCTGCCACTTTTCACGAATTGATATCTTGACCCCGTCCGTGCTAGTTCAAATCATGAAATGAACCACGAACATAGTTCTATCCCTTCCTTTTGCTCAGCCTTTTGATCCTTTCTCCATTTAGCACATTTCGCGATTTGGAAAAGTGATTTTGGCCGAGCATGATCGCTGCGCGTAATGCTTTGGTGCCATTGATCTGTATTTAGATTAATCTCAATATTCCCTTATGGTTCCCATTTAACCCACTCCGCATATCCAATGATTGGATTTTTCCTTGCATCTCTAATCTGTGAAATGTATTTCTTCCATAAATATTTATCATTTCGAATCGGGGTCATCGATTCACGCTATCCTTTACCTCATTCCTGCTACTGCTTGTTCCAGAGGAATAATTCCACTCCACATATGCCTTCAGTACTCCTGCAAACTCTGATGATGCCTTCCCAATACTTTTCGATAAGGCCTTTTCCCCAAACACCTCCCATAATAAAAAAATTTCGAATATGGTGCTAACAACAATTTTGTGACATATGATAATATCATTAATTTAATTAGTTCATTATTATTATAATTTTAATAACTTTTACGCCGTAGGCATTTTTCTATATGAGGTCGGGTTTCAAATTCATTGTTCCATTCCATCGTTCATCTAACCAATAATAACTCGACACATGTTTTAGTCGGTTACATAGTTGTTTCCTGAATGACTAAGCTGTAAGGCGGGACCCTGCTCCCACTAGGCAATAGTGATTTGACAGATGACTACATTCAGGAATTGCAAACTCTGAAAATGTATATGTGCCTGTTTGTGTTTCTCACGGGAGTGAGTCCCCATAGGCAATCGAACGACCAACTCCTTGGTGATCGGGAAAGCGGTCCTAGTGTTCTTAGTTGGCTACACAATTACAAATTTGTGGTATTCCTGGTATTTTTCTTGTTGCTATCATAGATTTGTTTATTCTCATATTAGGAGGATTTTCTTGCACAATCATTACCTCCAATGTCATCTCTCCCCCTCAGTGGCGTGTTGGAGTGAAAATCATTGATGGGCAATAAGCTCTGGGTTTCCTCTGGTGGTTAGCCCGCCAAGTTGTGGTTTACAACTAGTTGTTATAATTAAATGGGTCGGTTGTTCGTTCAATTTAATCGATCACATTTTATTTAATGGTGGATGTTTATATGTAACACCAGAATCTACCAACTTTATTGTTGTGAACATTCTACATCTTAACCTCTAGCCTCATTCTATTTTAAAAACTTAAGCTTATTGAAATGATTGTGAGGTCGATTCTCTTAGTTGGGAAACATATATGTATCACTGTAAGATTTTTATTATTATTATTAAATAGTTCCATTTTAAAAACTTAAGCTTATTGAAATGATCGTGAGATCGATTCTCTTAATGGGGAAACATATATATATCACTGTAAGCTGCTTTTTATTACTATTAAATAGTTTTATTTAAAAAACTTAAGCTTATTGAAATGATTGTGAGGTCAAATCGCCCTACATCCCAATTTATAAAACTAGATCAAGTTGAACATACCTTTCAGAGTCCACTCCCTCAAGAATATTTACACCTAAACTTTATATTATCCTTTTCTATGGAAAGAAAGACTACCTAGTAGACCCTCTGGACCATATAGTTTTATAATAACTTTGTCTCTAAACTTGTCACCAATATTAACCCCTTGTTAAATCTTTTCATAGCCAAAAAACTTACTATGCATTCACTTATAGGTCCTCTACGTAAAAATCCCACATTAACTTAACCCTATTTTTTAGGATGTTTATCATACCCTCATCACCTCTAATAATCCCTCGAACAATGCGTCACCTTGCACTACCTCAGTCACTGCCCATTTACATATACTATTCACATTTACTACTTGTAGGGGAAACATATATGTATCATCGTCAAATGATTTTTATTACTATGAAATAGTTGTATTTTAAAAACTTAAGCTTATTGTTCTTTTAGTGGGGAAACTACCATTAGATTATTTTTATTAGTCCTTGCCTATGGGCCTGTAGGGACTCTATGAATGGCTTTTTTGCCATTTCATTAGTGTTGCACATCAATCAAAACAAATTTTAAAAACTTATCCTATGTTTTCATTTCATTGCCATCATTTCTCTGTATAACACTTTTTATCAGCAAATCAATATGCAAAGACCGTTTTTTCAACCAATTAGAAAATTCACCTTCTTATTTGGCCTCATATCGAGGCAGACCATCCATTGCTTGTTAAAATCTTAGGATAAAGTTGAGTTTTTTTGTCAAATTTTATAAAACCAAGTAATGCTAGATAACTTCTTGCATTACTTTTATAACATTACATGTTTGAAGATCTCTTTATACCATTAATACTTCTGGCTCGTACATGTTTTGGTATAATTTTATACAATGCCTTGTAGCAAAAACATGCATAATTATTAGAACCTACCCATGAAAACTGTTCTTTTGGCATGGGACTTGGTAGTGTCTCTTCACGCACAGTGTCTCCATGCATGCACTGTGCATAGTTTCTCTCCATGCATGATCTATGTGAGTTGCTCATTAACAACCATGAGGGAACTCTTTCTAAAGGCAATGAGTCTATAAATAAACACTGTTGATTAATTTATCTCAATTCCCGATCATAAGAGAATCATAGACAAGATCATGTAATAAGCTTCCCCATTGAATAGATAAATGTTGGGTGGTGTGGTTGTTCATGAAAATAGTGGGCAGGTTTCTGATAATGATGGAGCTTTATGGGGTTGTTCTTCATAATTTTTTTGGCAAGGTCTGATAATCATGAAACTGGGATTTTCTACCTTGGGCATGCTGTATTTCTGGCCAATTTGATTATTTTTGGCGTCATCGTGATGCTTGGATTGATAGAACAATCTCATGTTGGTCTAGGCATATTTTTTGCAACATACATTTTTGGAAGGGGTTTCTCACGATATTGCTTTCTCTCTTTTCTTTGTTTGATAAGACCGCATTGAAGTCCCCAATCACAAGAAAAATCCTAGTGAGTTTTGTATCATTCAAAGCCTGTAAAGATTGCTAGCAGTCTACCTTTTCGTTGTAATGAACTAGCATATAGAAAGAAAAAGTGTGGAATTTAATACTTGACCGGAACCTGCAGAAATACAGGTGCAGTCGCACTACATAAACCCTCGGTGATCGACTTCCTATCTTTAGGTTGGCTCTCCTCCGACACAAGGGGGGGATTTCTTATATAAATGACTATTATGGCGATTAATGCAAATCACATACACATTATACTATTATTCTCATTCTTTTACTATTCTTGTCCTGTTCTTTGCCAATATCATGACAATATGGTTAAAGTAACATTATAAATTAGCTAATATATGCAATATTATTATTTTGACATCAAATATTCCCAGCGAAAAACAGTGCTGAGTGAAAAACAGAGCTAAGGCCATGAGCGAGACTTCAAAAATTAGTATTATTAATTTGACATAACATATTCCTACTGATAAATAGTGCTGCGAGCATGAGCGAAACTTCAAAAATTTGTTCAACTAATTCAAGGATGTGAATATATTTAATATTTTTAAATGGATTTGTTTACTTAGAAATCATCAAAATAAATAATCTGGCATAACACTTTTACGACTATTATCTAATATTTATAGCGGTATGAATGTTAAATTGGCATATTATCAAAAACAAAAAACATAATTAAAAGATGGTAATACAAAAGACTTACCAAGGTTTCAGGTTTGATGAATGTAGACAGTGCCAAAAGATTAGTGAGGATGAAGAAAATCCGTTGGAAAAACTCTGTTGGAAACAACTATTAGCAATTGAAACTAAATATATATCAATTGAAACTAAACATATATCAATTCAAATCAGCAATAAATCCACTGTCAAACTTCAAACTAATAACCATGTCAATTAGTGGTAACTCTCCATCAAACTTGGCTTCAGATGAACAAAGGTTGTTGTTTTCACCAACATTGGAAAATTAAGCCTCAGAATTTGATACCGTGCTCATTTGGCATGTGCTTTTCATTACCCAAAAAACACTGTAGCTATTGGGTCTTCCATAAATTCAAGAAAATAAACCAATCCATAAATCCAAGCAAATAAACCAAGAAGTTAGTATTATACTTTTTAGCACGCCGCCTCTTCTGTATAGCTAAGGCGTATGAGTTCTTCGCTTAAAATAAACATGTATCGTCCTCTATTTTAAGGAGAAATAACACACATATTTCTTAGACGATGCACCCTTCTTTCAATAACCAACAAATATGGTTATGGTTCCAAACAAAAATACCTTTCCAATCATGACAATGCTTTAAAATCAAAAGGTCGGCACCTATATTTAAGAGATTGAATGAAAATTTCATATATAAATAACATAAATTGCTTGGACTCATCTATCTTGGACTATAATAAGATCACATTACAAGCATGCTTACTCGCGCGCTTGTTGGCTGGGTGAATCTTATCTTGTCCCGAATTTAAGTGGTCTAGGGGATAACAAGTATAGGTCTTCAGGTGGGTAGTTGGTAACAGTTATTAATGAAAGGCTATCAGGGCTCTTACTATAATGTTGTTGTAAGAAAAATTAAATACTCTCTATCCTGGTAAAGCCCGACCAAACAAGAGAAAGTAATTCAACATTTCTTGGCATGGATATACTTCACCAGAAAGTCAAGGAAGAAATTTTGTTCACTCCCTCCCCCTTCACCGTCATTCAACCCATACTATGGACATCGTTCTGTCATTCTATCATTCACGATTCCTTTGTGTTGAATTCTTCATGTTGTTTTCGAATATTATGCTGATGTCTAGGATATTTCAATGGAGATCGTTCCGTTTGGGTGGGAAAAATGGAATGATAACTATTGGAATTTTATAATCAACCATTAAAGAACACAATATGTGCCTCCTTAACTGGAACTGCAAAGTATATAAATAACCAAATCAAGAATCCATGTCCTTCACATACTCCCAAGGATTTCATTTAAAGCAACCATATTTTCATTCCATGAAAGGTAGTTGAGTGGGTTATACCAGTTATGGTTTTCCATTAAGGTTTTCAAAGATTGCATGTATTAATATAAATTAAATGGGTCATTACCTTATGTTCAAACAATCCCATCGTATCTCCAACTGAAAGCGGTTGAAAGCTAAGCGTCACACAGGCTAGGTTTTCTAAGTGCCACAGAGGAAAGGGTTACAACCATCGAGCTTGGAGCTTTCCATTGAGCTTGGATGATTTGCTGCGAGAATATTTGATTAATGGGTATCTCAGGCCTTTAGTTTCCTTGAAAATTGCTTGCAAGCTTTGAATTGCTTCCATCCCTTGTCGAGTGCTCGTTTGCATTAACTATCACAGGATGCATGAGCATTTATTTTTTAAAATCCTCTATGCTCCCTTCCCTCTCTTCTCATAGCTACGTGCATCTCCACGCTATCTGTGGTGAACGTAATTCCCTCAGCTCCGTGGTATCATGAATTAGTGGTGTATAATGTACATGTGTTATTCCCTCAATTCCCATCCACGTCAATTCCTCGTACTAGATAAAATTCACGGGAGTTACCCTACAATTGAAAATAAATCACACCTTGTTCTGCATGAAAACAAAGCAAACAACCTGCAGGATATCAGTTGCAAGGTAATGCAAACCAAGATAGGGATTCATGTCTGAACGCCCAAATTCTATAAAAAAATTTCCGACCCTTTCAATTCCCGCACATTCTTCACAATAGTGTCACACAACTTTTCCTCATGCATGGCATTGATTGTTGAAACTATTGAGAGAACCCTTCCATCTTGTGTTGTCATGGAAGGTTTTGTGGATTCCACATTCTATCAGGCACTACTTTGTCCTCCTACCACTGCACGTTAATATTTCTTGGAGTTTGGCAGTTGTCCCGGCTTATCAATCTGATTTGTTTGTTTTCCACCTATTCTTAGCATGCCTCTCATTAACATGTTGTGCGTGCAGTCTCTTTCTTTCTTCCACCGGCTAACAACTCTCACCATGGAGCCGGACAGTTGGTGCATGAGATTTGGAACTAGAAAGTCTAAATGAAATTTTATGTTAATATTTCACCTTTTATTCGATATGAACGTGTTGATTCCAGTTTTGTCAATAATGATGGAAAGGTAAACACCAACCCTAAAACCAAGCCTAGCATAGGAGGGGATGTTTCTTACTAATCTTAGTAATGAATAAATGACCTAACCCAACTGACTCATATAAAACCAATCCTATCATAGGCGGGGGATGCTTCTTACAGATGTTAGTAACCAAGAAATGACCCGGATGAATTGACTCTTATATGTGATATCTTATTCCATCCTCTCATAGGCTTTAAACCAAGAAGTTGTTGCTGCAAAGGACAAGTCACCCTGTAAACTGTCTCTCTCGTAAAGAAAGAAAATGAAAGCACTAAATCATCGCCACTTGATATGATCACTGCATTAAAAGGTACACTCACATCTCCAATGCAACATGTGGAACAAATAATTATGTGCATTCTCTATGAACCTCAAATAAGGTCATTAGCTATGAGGGGAAATGAGACCTGAGCTGATCTGAATTGAAAGGAGATATAATGAACCCAACATGATATATGCTTATTAGTGAATATATCTGTATGCAATTTGACATTGAATTAACCAAAAGAAACTTAAATGGACACAACACTCTGAAGGAACTCACATAAATAGAACCTATATTTATAACGACCATTGAATTAATCAAAGGAAACTTAAATGGACATGGAAACCTGAAAGAGATCACATAAAGAGAACCTATAATAGAACCTATATTTATAACGACCATTGAATTAATCAAAGGAAACTTAAATGGACATGGAAACCTGAAAGAGATCACATAAAGAGAACCTATATTTATAACTACCATTGAATTAACCAAAGGAAACTGAAATGGACACACCAACCTGAAAGAGATTACACAAAGAGAACCTATATATTTAACGACAATACACATCAAATGAGGAAAAGTAAACTTGAAAGGACAGGTCACCCTCTAAGCGCTCAGTCTTTCGTAAAGTGAGTGGAAAAAAACATTGAAGAACCTCCACTTAAGATGGCCACTCTTGGCATTTACGTTGATATGGAATCCACATGTACTAACTTAGATTGTACACGTGGCCTTTCATGTTTTTCCCATCGTTGTCAATGAGGATGAGCTATGCGTTATTATCTTGCGAACAACCAGGTCAGATTATGTCTCAAGTTTCATCCATTTCATCATCGATATTCAATATTCAAGTTCTATGTTTTTTATGTTTTTTATTGTCAATGCAAAAGCTACTAAAACCAACATGGCAACTAAATCGTCAAAGAGGAGAGGGACATGCCAACTCCATTCATCTTTCTTGGTAGATTCAATAACGTTACTGTTGTTACTAATCAGGGAATTGGATTGTCCAATCATGCAATGGATCTCAACATAATGTTAGTTTACTCAGAACTTAGAAGCAATGCTAAATATATAGCAAATGATTAGTTTATTTTGTTTGAGGAGACCTTTTCTTTTGGAATACCTTCTCTATCGTTGAATCTAGTAGATGTAGGTCAATCAACTTTCCCCATAAATAGATAGATGCACCAGCTAGATCTTATTTTCCTTACTTGCATAAATCAGATAAAGGAAATTTACTTGAAAATAAAAGTTAGGCTCTTATATGCCTTACTCGCATAAAGCCAATAAAGACACTTAACTTGAAAATAAAAGTTAGGTTAACAAGATGGCTTAGGAAAATGTCAAAATATTCTCTTTTTCCCTTGTACCATCTTATTCTCGTCGTTTCTAATCAACCTGCAACTCCTACCTACTACCTTTCATCAAGGTTAATAATAGCGTTCCTTCATATTCAAAATGCTCCCTTCCATATTATAACAAAGTAAGGCTATATATATGCATGTTCAGGCCTTCCTTGCTACTATGATAAAGAAATATTACACTATTTTTACATCTGACTTATGGGTGAGAAGAGTAAATTTCTTGTTTGCAATAATTGTTCAATAATAATAATAATAGTTCAATAAAAACAACTTTCCAATGTAAAAACGGCATACCTCTCTTCTCTAGCCTTCTTTGGTATATTATTGGCACTAGTCTTTGCTACTCTTGCATTAGCTTTAGGCTTTGAAATATAAGAGTTTAATTGAAGACTTGAAAACACAATTACAAATGACTATTTTATGGATCTTCGATTTCTAAAGACATATGGCTATTCAATATATTTTCAATTTCTAAAAACAGGGACCTGTTGCCTTTAGCAGCTCACCTTGTTATTATTAAGTAGTGATTTTGAATAAAAGGTATTTGTTAATATATATATTTGCTTAATATACATATTTGAACATTTTAATTTAGATATTACATAGTTTGTAATTTGATACTTGTTATTTTCCATGTGACTTAATTAATTTGTAGGGCATATTATATCACTTGTTGGGATTTTTTTGGAGGAACTTTAAGAAATTTATTTAATCTATGGGAAACATCCAAATGTGCTGATAAGTAATTTATGCTTTCTTCTTGCCACATGAAGATGTTGTATTACATGTTGGTTATTTTTGTCTTTTGTTACTTACTCTATCTTTTAAATATGTTTTTATCAATGTTACTTTGAAAAGAATTAATCTATCTTTCAAATATGGGAATATTTTATTTTTTCAACTTAAAAAATAAAATAATTTAGTAATGATAGGAATGGAGTAATCAATTTGGATTTAACCTTTATTTTCAATTAAAAAGTTATGATTTGATTTACGTATAATTAATTGATATGTCTTTTTTTAATGTAAAAGAAGATGAAAACTAGTTATATCAAAATTGTAAGTTTTGTTAAGTAATATTAAAGATTTTAATTATTAATTATCTTTCTATACACACTCTAATTGGCAATGACATTAACTACTATCTACAATCTTTTATTTGATAGGTGGTATAGGTATTCAATATACTTCGGTTTTAGTGATTTTATGGCTTTTATTTTTCCATAATTTGAGACATGGGATTGGACTCTCCAACTTTACCAACTTATGCTAATTTTCTCAAGTCTCGAAAGCGAACCTCACTTGCGATAATTGAGAATCATATTTGTACCCCAAGGTCACTTAGGAGCTAAGCAGGTAGCACTTGACATTCATGATGAGCACCATTTCTTCCTTGAGATTCCACTATGTTCACCTCACATGGGCCAAGTTCATGGTTACTAGGTCCACAACTCAAAACATAATGGCTGAAGCTTCTATTATTCATTGATTTTGAGAAGCATAGTGGTCGTAATGGCCATCAACAACCTAGATTTTATTGACCTTATGCTCATGGATGTGTTTAAGCGAGTGGTCATGGTGTTAGGAGTTGCATAGTTGATGGTGTTATCAAGAAGAAAAACTATAGATCTCAATAGTGTTCACATAGTGTTGTGGGTACAATGACAAGAAATGATTCATTGAAGAAGTGATATTTGATCTCGTTTTTTGGGTCAAAGGGCTCTAGACCATTTCCATTACTTTCAAAGTCACTGTCATGGTCATGGGAATCAGTTTGGGAAATGGTTCAAAGGCTCAAGATGTATCATCGATTGACCTTAAACAAAAAGTTTATCTTCTTGACCTACTTAATTATAGCAGTTATATTTACTTCATATGTTTGAAAATGGAAGCATTGAGATGCAATCTTTATTGGATTGGTTAACATGTTTTCTTAAACTATAATTGAGATATACTATTTATTGGATTTGATCCGATGGTTTGGCACAACGACGTTTGGGAGGGGAGAGGGGGGGACACAAGTCCAGGGTTCCAGTCTTGGGGGTGTCGATGCTACCCTTGATTCCATAAATGGAATATGAGAGTTGACCCACACATGTGGAAAAAAAAATTATTGGATTGGTTAACCTGGTTTTTTTTAGGTTTAAGAATAAGCACTTAACCAATTATAAGCCATAGAATGATCTAGCTAAGATAGTATACACAAGTAGTAACTACATATTGATGTAGTTTATTTTCATACTTAAATATAAATTTGTTTATATACATGTGTATGTATGTATAGATTTGTTTATTATTGTGTTAGTACATTAATGTTTAAAGATACAATCACATGATTTCATGAGGTAAATAATTGAATTAGTAGAACATGCCCTTTTCTAACAACATTTCCTCTAAACCTCTTTTAGTATATAATGTTTTGTTTGAAGACAACATACTAAAATTTCGAAGGGATATAGAGTATATCAAGAAATCAATGCCAACATACACCTTAAAAATATATTTTTATCAAATTTTATTTCAAAATTATCAAAGAAAATATTTTGAGGCTAGATATGGAATATTAAATGGTGATATTAATAGTTCTAGGCTAGATATTTATGATCCTTTTTCTTGCCATTTTTTTTATCTTCATATGATTGATATGCATTATTGATAGTGGAATAAAGTTGACCCTTTGTAAACTAGTAATTCAATTGAAGGATTTAATATTCTCCTTATCGGATGATGCTCAATTGGAGGTCACCCCATGAAATCCTAAAAGAGGCAATGAAACCCTAGTATGTATGGTGTTCTCACCAATGATAATTTCTATGTGTTTCTTTGACACAAGTATCAAAGTATTGTGATTTTATAAATGGAAGTTTGTCATTTGTTTTTATTTTTATTTTTATGAATAGTCACATGGAGTAGCTTAAACATTATATGCTTTGGATTGGTTTTTGTTATGATCACTGGAATTTGGTTACATAATTTTAGTTATATTGTAATTTTTTATTTGTTAAATTACATTTTAAATTTATAAATGGATTTAGTGCCTAAAATATGCCTATTGCATTAGAGTTTGCAATCTCGATTCATATTTGCAATTCCAACAATTCTTTTTTAATATTTACTAAGAATTTGATTTTGGAAAAAAATTAATTAAAAAAAATATCTTACTACAAACCACACTATTTATGAGTGGTCAATGATGCATAATATAGAGTGCAAACAAAAAAAATCACATGGATAAGAACATGGACTGCATTGTGATTGATAGATGTTGAGAAGAGAAAGAAGGCATCCACAATTGGAAAGATTTGAGGTATGCCTATTTTGTTTGGTCTTTGGATATGCTATCCACAAAATTAAACAATGTTTTTATCTCTATATTAAAAAGTCATTCACTCATATGGTAATTAAGTATAATGACAATGATAAATAGTTGGGCTTGTGTTTTGGGGATTTGGCAATTGCAGCATTATAGTTGATATCTTTTTTTAAGACTTCTAGAATTCAATGTGATTGGAAATCATTTATGTTTGAACATGTAAAAAGAGTGATAAAAGGAATATAACAAATCTCAAAAATTTTGGTGCTTTTTTCAATTTTGAGAAGGACTTTCTACAATGTTCTTGAGAATATATCGAATCACCCATGTTGGTTTCCAACGGGGTTCACATTAGAAGTGCCACTATGAATCATATAGGATCCTACCATTATTTCTTGGTGGATTGAAATACTTTAGCTTGTTGTGTCTTAAGGTTATTTCCACTTTGTTGAGTAAGTACGATTCAAGTGATCATGGTACATATTTATGGAATATGTTTTTACAACAATAAAACCATCGATTGGGAAATTTATCCAAGAAAGTGAGAGCAGTGAAACACCTAACTAATTGTTTACTTGTTTTATGGAATTGAGTAACCATTTAAATATTGCTTTATTTTTTAAGAGAGAAAAATCGTATGTCCACAACATTATGCCAATCCCATCTATTAAAAGTGTTTCAAAAGCCATGGTTTTAGCAATTTTGAGTTTCGTTGAGAATCTTCTACATTTGGAGCATGGAAATCATGAAGATCAAGATAATGTTCTGTTGCATGGAATTTTTTAATGCATTTCGCTTTATCTTCATTGGGAGAATAAGAGGCAAAGCATTACAGGACCTGTGAAGTGTGAACTAATTTATTTCTAAATTGTTGGGAAAATATCCAACACATTCAAAAGTAGTGAATCAATTTGTTGATTGCATGTTACCATTCCTTGATGACCAACAAGTGAGAAAGCTACATGCATTTCATCAAATCACTCTCTCTTTTGGGTGATAGTAGTGCTATAAAAATGCTAACCGTGTTCAATTTGTTGCTAAATTCATCTATGTTTAACATTCAAGTGCCTATTTGTGATACCCTGAAAGGGATTTTCTAAGTTGACCCTTCCTTGGCCTTCCCTACAATACTGGTAGCTCATTTCTGATGGTACTCAAGGTAGAAGGATAGGTCTACACCATGAAAAAACTTTAGTCCATGCACTTTTTGGAGGTACTTTTTGTCAAAACACCAATTCGATTTTAGTTTTCCCTTTTCAACCATTTCACCCTCCAACAACAGCCTATCGGCGTATTATTGCACATTTTTGGGGAAATTGCTAGTTATAATCATTTTTTCAACTTATTTCCTTTTAGTAGTTATAAAACATAAATGTACAATGCAAACATACATGTAGAATAAAAAAACAAAAGTAAAAATGAAATTAAAAATTAATATTATCCTAGCATAATATTATTTATTTCCATCATTGTTAAGTAAAATCGATTTCCCCTCCCTAGTATGAGAGTTTATTTATTGTCCCTAGTTAGCTCATTTACCTGTAATTCCTCAAAATACTTGTGTAACACCCTGGGTTAAAATTATTTACTCAAGGAAATGTAAATGATGGATGTAAATTTAGTAACCTTGTTTAGTTCATGATTTTGATGATATTAAAACAACAATGTAAATAAATAGTTGTTTAATAATAAAATTATGGTATGATTATGAGAAACCTTGCTGTGAATTCACATAACTCTTAATAGCTGAAATTTTACTCATCCCAAAGGGGACAAGTGTCCAAATGAGAAACATGTAGTTACTAGCCAAGAAAATTCCTACGAAAATAAAAAAAACATGTATAAGGGGGAAAACCCCAGCCCTTAAGAAAGTCCAGTTTCCAGGCTCTCCTGAAATCAAGCTTCCAAGATCTGCTGAAAACCAGCTTTCAGGCTTGCTGAAATTGATCTTCTAGACTCTATGTTAAGGTGATCTTCTAGGTTCAATGTTAAGTTTGTGAGCTTCTAGGATCTAAGACAATTGTGAGCTATCAAGCTCTAGGAAAAGGGTAAAGTAAAGTAAAGCAAGGTGAAACCCTTTGGGTTCTGTTTTACTTGAAGGAAAATTCCCAGAGGTAAATATAAAATCTTGTCTAGAAATTGTCCATCATGGAAGCAACCACGCCACCTATTAACTAGTAGGTAGTACAAGTCAATTAACTCAATAATTAAACCAATGTTTACTCCCTCATCCTTACATGCCTATATCTAAATTAATGGTTGTTATAACCTTTGGAACTCCATTTATAATACCACCATCAAGTTTCTTTTTCCTTGTTTTCCAAGGATAGAAATACAATGTTGTATCCATCCCCATCAGTTATATAAAACCTATCCGTGACCTTAAGCAAGCGATCTTTACGCAAGCACCGCTAGGTCCAAAGTTAAATTTAGGCATGTCCAAATATTCTGTAAGCAAATAAGTTATAGGAGTAAATACATATATCATAACTTAATCAATGAAAGATAAGTTATCCGAGGGTGCCTATTTACCTTTCTTGTCAAAGCCTTGCTTTGATTGAAGCACGAGAGACAATGTTTCATAACCCTGAACTGCCGAAAAATGATGAAGATCATGTTATCCCCATGGCTAAGGAAACTATATTCCTAATATTAGATTGAAATATTCTAACACTGGTAAGTGCATGGACTTCTTTTAATGATTTAATGGAACATGCACACTGTCTATTAAATCTCCATAAAAAAAGTTAGGTGTAAACGAAGTATTAATTGCAAGGACTAATTATGGTTAGTAGTATGGGTTTGTTACAAATGGTATCCTAATTGCATGTTGTAGCACTTGGATCTAATGTCCCACTAGAACACTAGAAAATAAACTAGTTTGTATTTTGCAAATTTTAAATTATCAATCTACATACTTTAATTCTTTACATAGAAAGATAAGAAACAATTCAAGACTTAAAAGTAGAAGATGGAAGAACAAAGGAAACACCTAGGTGATATGCCAGTGATAGAAGAAGACTACCTCTATGTGGAATTAGAACATAAGAGAGAAGAAAGCATATAGTTTGAAATGCTTGAGACCATGAAAAGTTTCAAGGAAGACTTAGAAAGTCTGAAGGATAATAATGCCAAACTCCTTAGAGATAAATATGAACACGAGGATTTAAATGAAATTCTATTAAGAAGTTTAACGGATAAGACAAGGGAAAAACAAAATGAAAAAAACTCATGTAGTGTTGATAAGAAAATGCAGGATAAGATGAAAATTTCTGAAGAATTTTTTTTTAACAGCTCCTAAACTACCCATAGTAAATCTACGAACAGTTCCGAAAGTGGGGAACCAACAAAGAAGAAAAAAGGGAAAATGGTAGAATTGCAAGGGGAGTTCAAGAAGATTTGACCCCTACCTTCGATGGTGAATCAGAGGAAAAAACTGAGGTATGGATTTTAAAATTTGACCAAATATTTCTAGATTTATAACTACCCTAAAGATTTAAAATCCCGCTTAGCCATTTATCAGTTGAGCGGTAAGGCTTCCCTTTGGTGGTGAGAAGCAAAAAGTGTAAACAACATGCAAAGTAAATATTTAATGCGGAAATTGTTTAAGAAGAAATACCTACTAGAAAGATATTATGACAAAATATAGAAGGAATTTAATGAGTTAAAGCTAGGACAACTCACAATGGGTGAATTTGTGACCAATTTCTCAAACCTACAACACTACGTACCGTATTTGAAAGAAGAAAAAGCTAAAGTTTGTAGGTTTCTCAGCTGTTTACCTCAAGAATGTAAGGGAAAAATTGAATTTGACATTCCCAAAACAATGGATGATTCTATTAAAAAAACTAAACTGTGTTTCTTACAGTTTAAACAATTGTCTGCATTGAACAAATCACGACAGAATAAAAAGAAATAAAAATAGGAGAAACGACCATTCAGGAAAGGGAATAGAAGTTACTCAGATAATAACTATAGTTGGTTCAAAAACCTCAAAATCCTCCTACTGGTGGTGAAGTCAAGAGTGCCAGAGATGGTAGTAGTGGGTTCAACAACACAATAAAGTGTTGGGGTTATAGTGGGCCTCATGTGTACTAGAATTGTCCATACCTAAATGATAAGAACTCATCAAATGTAAAAAATATGTAGGAAGATTCCACTGTAAATGACGTAGAAAGGAACATTTCCCAAACCAATGCTTCCTTGGAGGATCGTAAGATAGATCATCAATCTACCATGCTAGAAATTGAAGGTAAAATTCTAGATACTACTTTTCCCATTCTTATTGATTCTGGAGCAAGTTTGAGTGATGTTGCACCTCAAGTTGTTGAAAAATGCAAGTTACATAAGTAGAAACAATTGAAGCCTTGGATGGTCCAGTTGGCTACTGGAATCAAAATAAAGGTTTCAGAAATAGTAAAAGAATGTAATCTGCCAATGATTAATATGACTACACAAACAAACCTGGTTGTATTAAATTTTGGCTCCTACAATGTCATGATTGGAATGGACTGGCTGGAAACTCATCATGCAATTACATATTTCTTGGACAAGACTCTTACATGTATATATGATCAAGGAAACAATCAATTTATTAAAGATATCTTTAAACCAGTGTTTATAAGACATATATCAACAATACAACTTAAAAAGTGTGTTAGGAAGGGTTTTCAACTATATGCTGTTCAAATAGTTTAGGATGAAAAGTATAGTAAAATATCAGTCCTAGAGGATATTCTAGTTTTGAAGGAATTTCAGGATGTTTTCCCAATGAGATTATGGGTTTGCCTCCCAGGAGAGATCTGTACTTTACGATTGATTTAATGCTGGGATCAACACTGGTATCTAGATACCCTTTCTGTGTGACTATCCCTGAACTTATAGAGTTAAGAATGCAGTTGCAAGAACTACTTGATAAGAAATATATCTGACCAAGTGTGTCACCATGGGTTGCACCTGTTATTTTTGTTAAAAAAAAGGATGGCACTTTCCTCTTATGCATTGACTATCAATAGCTTAATATATGACCATAAAGAATAAATATCCTTTACCTCAAATTGATGATTTGTTTGATCAAGTAAGAGGAGCCAATATTTACTCCAAAATTGATCTTAGATCTGGGTACCATAAGGTTCGAATTAAGGATGAGGACATACATGAAACCACTTTCTGAACAAGATACAATCATCATGAATTTGTATTCCTTCCTTTTGGATTGACTAATTCTCCTGCCATGTTTATGTGCTTGATTAATAATGCATTCAGTAAGTACTTAGATAAATTTGTGCTCATATTTATTGATGACATTCTGATCTATTCAAAAGACGAGAAAAAACATGAAGAACGCTTGACAGTGGTTTTACAAACCTTACGTGAACATCATTTGTATTCTAATCTTAGTAAGTGTGAGTTATTCAAGAAAGAAATCTAGTATCTAGGTCACATTATTTCAGATCAAATCATAGTCGTTGATTCTGCAAAAAAATAAGTCTATTCTGGAATGGCCTGTACCAAAATATGTCCATGAAATCACATCCTTTATGGGTATTACATGGTACTACATATCGTTTATTGAAGGTATTTGAAGGGTATCCAACCCTATTAATTTATTGTAGAAGAAAGGCGTCAAATTGTATGGAGCCAACAATGTCAAGACAACTTTGAAAAGCTGAAACACTTGCTAACCACTGCTCCTATGCTAAGGATAGATGATCCATATAAATATTTTGTGGTTTGCACTGATGTAAGAAAATAAGGAGTGGGTGGTGTACTTACTCAATAGGGTCACGCCATTTTGTATGAATCCTGTAAATTGAAGAATTATGAAAAAAATTATGCCCCCCATGATTTAGAATTGATAGCCATTATCCATTGATCAATATTTATGCAGGAACGCAACAGAATACACAAACAACCATAGAAACAAAGATGCAGCGGAAATAACACTTCATTTCCTTAATCAAAGAACTTAAACTTGTTTACATACATAATGGAAATAAACTAGCTAGAGTGTTGGTAGCTTATCTCTGAGAAGAGATGTGGCGGCTACATGCCTCTAAACTCCGTGTTACAATGAGGCTCGAAGGCCTATATATTATTGAGAAACAATGGAAACCCTACACATCCAAAAACCTAACCCTAGGAGGTGAAACACCTTCATTTGGGCCTCGTTGGGTAACTTGGTACATCAATTTACTGGGGTCATAACTTTAGCATACTACCTCCGTTTGACGCGCATGATACATCATTAGAAATATTTGTTTAAGGACTAAATCCATAAAGAACAAATATCAAGTCCGAAATGGACTCATATTTGCCCGACCATTCGATGCCAAAAAAACGTCGTTTAGGGCCTCAAAACGGCTCCAGAATTTTAGGGCCCGAAAACTGCCAAAAATAGTAAATTGTGCTACAATTAAGGAAACTAGAAAACTGAAAGAAACAGTGGTGGGGGTCCAAGAGGAATAGGTGGGTGGCCACCAATATCCTCCTGGATCATTCCTCCCCCCTTAGGAAGCAATGGTCCCCATTGCGTTGAGTTCCTCCATGAGATGAGGAAACTTCTGTTGAACTTGGTCCTCGGTGAGCCACTTTCCCTGGTGAAGGAGTTGGCTTGCTTTGACAACTCGATATAGCTGGATCTTCTGCTGGTGGGTGTTCTTGACCTGTGTGTCCATAATTCGATCAGTTGTGGCTTGTTCCATGCAGTCGGGGTTTAACTCTGTTGGTGTGAGTTTCTCTGCCACGTTTGATGTGTCCAGTAGAGGTGCAAAGTAGGGCCGAAGGCGGTCCACATTGAACACTAGGTGCAGAACAAAGAATGGTGGAATACTGAGCTGAAAGGAATTGTCCCCGAAAACCTTGGTGATGGTGTATGGCCCATATCGGTGCGGGTGAAGCTTGCGGTGGGGTCCAACGAGGCGCTCCTTCTGTAAATGTAGCCACACTTTGTCACCCACCTGGAAGTTGTGTTGCACCTGATGCTAATCAGGTCGTTGCTTGTACTTAGCATTGGATTTGTCCAATGTGTCATGAACTTGTTGACGAATGTGTTGAATGCACTCAATGAATCTATTTTCCTTGGAAACTTCAGACTGGATATGAGCTGAATAAGCTTGAGTAGCTACAAATGGCATGGCTACGTCAATGGGACATAGTGGCTGGAATCCTAAGCCCACCTGAAAGGGGCTATGGTTGGTTGAGCTGTGGAGGGCCCAGTTATAGCTGTGTTGTACATAGGGGAGGCTCTCATCCCATGTGTGTGGATGCTTTGAGTTGTACATGTGCAAAATGTGTACGATCATCCTGTTGACAACCTTTGTCTGGCCATCAGTCAGTGGATGGAAAGCTGTGGACTTTGTGAGCTTGGTGTCTAGCATTGACCATAGGCTAGACCAGAATGTACTAAGGAACCTGTTGTCCCGGTCTGAGATTATAGACTGTGGGATACCAAAGTGTACCCACACTTGTTCAAAGAAGAGTTTAGCAGTGGCTTCTACTGTGATATTCTTCTTGCAGGCTGCCATTATGGCCATCTTTGAGAATCTGTCAATGACCACAAACACACAGTCGTTGCCGTGCTTAGTAGAAGGAAGGCCTGACATGTAATCCATGGAGATGGATTCCCAAGGTCGACTAGGGGTAGGAAATGGAGTATAGAGGCCTTGCTTCTTGATGGATGGTTTGGCAATGGCGCAGGTAGTGTAGGATGAGATGTACTTCTTGACATCTTGTCGAAGGTTCGGCCAATAGAAATACTTCTGTAGTACTGCCACTGTTTTCTCGACCCCAAAATGCCCAGCAAGCTGACTATAGTGCACTTCCCAAATCATCTTGGCACGCTCTCTTAAAGGAACACAAAGGTGTCCCATGTGACATAGTAGTACATCCTGGAGGTGAAATTTTGGAACTTGGTTTCCCTCCAAGAGCATCTAGTATGTGTGGCTGAATTCTGGATCGCTCTTGTAGAGAAGCGGCCAATAAGAAGTCTCGTGCCCACAAGAGTTGAGCACGGTTGTTATCACCACGATTGGTGGTTCGCTGAGGCAGTCTGCAACATTATTGGTGCTTCCCTTCTTGTACTTGATGTTCAAATGAAACTGTTGTAGATATGTGGATCACTTTTGATGGTGATCGTTCTGAAACTTCCCTTGTGTCTGCATGAACTGCAGGGGTAGCTGGTCTATGTGGATGATCGTTTTCTTCCCCAAAATGTAATGCTTCCATTGTCGGCAAGCCTGTACAATGGAATACATCTCTTTGTCATAAGTGGGATATTTGCGGACTATGTTTGACAATGTCTCACTGTGATATGCCACTGGATGCCCTTGTTGAGTAAGGACTGCCCCAATAGCATAGTCAGAGGCATTTGTCTCGATCTCAAATGGTTGTTGCAAGTCTAGTAATGTGAGCACTGGGGCACAACAGAAGCGATGTTTCAATTCTGTAAATGCCTTCTGCTGAGTTTTTGACCAAAAGAATTTTGCTTTTGCTCCTCCCTTGGTGACTTGACTCAAGGGCCAAGTCATATGAGAGAATCCCAACACAAACTTGCGGTAGAAATTAGCAAGGCCCAAAAAGCTGCGAAGCTCTGTTAGAGTAGTTGGGACTGGCCAATCCTGAATGACTTGGATCTTGGTTGGATCCACATGTACCCCACAGTCATCAATAATGTATCCTAGATACTGAACCTAGGTCATGCCAAAAGTGCACTTATCCAAATTGGCACACAACTTGTGCTGCCACAATGTTTGGAGGACCTGTCGGATGTGGTGGAGGTGCTCTTCCCAAGTCTGGCTGAAGATCAGGATGTCATCCAAGTACACTACTACAAATGAGTTGGTGAATGGATGCAAGATGTTGTCCATCAGTCTCATGAAGGTTGTAGGAGCATTCTCTAGCCCGAAAGGCATGACCAACCATTCGAAAAGGCCCTCCTTGGCTTTGAAAGTAGTATTCCACACATCGGTCGGCTCGATCAGTACCTGGTGATACCTAGTCTTTAAGTCGATCTTGCTAAAATATTTTTCCCCTTTAAGCTGGTCCAGGAGGTCATCAATCTGTGGGATCGGGTACCTATTCTGGAAAAATGATCTTGTTCAGTGCCCGATAGTCAATACAGAGTCTCCAAGTCCCATCCTTTTTCTGTACCAACACAATTGGGTTCCCATAGGGCGATGAACTTGGCCGGATGTGACCCTTTTTCAACAGCTCCTGAATTTGCCTCTTGATTTCATCATTCTCTAGAATAGAGTAGCGATATATCGATCCATTGGGTAGCGCCACACCTAGGGTCAGATCGAGGGGGTGCTTGACCTGACAGTGGAGAGGCACCCCGGTGGGTGAGGTGAATATGTCTCGATACTCCTCCACGACCTTGTACATTTGTTGTTGTCATGCGGAGGGGCCCTTTCTGGAGATTGTGGCCACGATCTTCTTCTTTCCCTGAGGACGGATCATCAAGAAAACAAAATTCCCAGTTTTGGAAATGATCTTACTGAATTGTTTTGTAGTAACCAAAGAGATAGCGGTAGGGGGTGGTACCTCTAGTATCCTGTACAAATTATTTCCCAACGTAATAATAACAGCGCGAGGCTGGGACTCATACACATCATGTCGCTTCCATAAGTATGGTTGGCCTAATAATATGTCACAAACATCAAGAGGAGCAATATAATATAATACCTCATCGATGAAGGGCTTGATGCTGTAGGGAAGGTGGCACTGCTGGCTGACACGAATATCTTGTCCTTGGTGAAGCCACCCGATGGTGTACGACTGCAGGTGTGCTGTGGTCGAAAAACCCAACCACTTCACAACCTCTGCTAAAATCAGGTTCTTTTGGATCCCACTGTCGACGATGAACTGTAGCAAGGAACCCTTTACCCACATCTGAGAGTGGAAAAGACGCTCCTCCTCCTCTGAATCTTCTGGTTCTTCCTTTTGGATCTTCATGGTGGAAACTGTGGCATTGGGCTATGCATCGATAATCTTCTTCCCTATGTCATTCCCCTTCTCGGGTTCATATTCAGTGTCAGAGTATGCATCTAATTCAGAAGCCTTTATCTCAGCCACCAGTGACTGCTTAGCACGACACTCACTTGTGTTGTGAGTGGGGCTCTTATGGAATTCACACCACTTTCCCATTTCCTTCTTCGGCTTTGCAGTGTTGCTCTTTGCTTGTGGCTTTGGAAAGTTTTCTTGAGTTGCCATGCCTTGGTTGTGTCCTTGGTTCTGTAGTTTGGGGGCACCTTTCCCTTGCTTCTGATTTGCAGATCCAAAGTCTCTCTTTTTCTGTTTGAATTTTTGATGAATTTTGGCAGCATACCGATATGTCGTACCAAGAGAGGAGATGTCAAGGAACTCCATTTCCTCCTGAATGTATCTATGCAGACAACTGCGGTAGTTCAACACCAAATGTTTCTCTAAATATTTGATACCCAACTTGGTGTGCAGGGTATGGAACAGATTCGTCAGCTCATGCACATCTTGATCTCTTTGCTGCCGCAACGTAGTCCATTGGATGTACTTGTCCTCATAGCTCCCCACCGGATAATATTGTCCCTTTATGGCATCTCAAAAATAATTCCAAGTGGGTACGGCTGAGAACATAGAGGATTCCTCCTCATCCTTTCTCTCACAGTAGGTTTCCCACCACTCCTTGACATGGGGGGCGGCTTTGAGTAGAGAAAAAGTAATATTTTCCTGGTCAGAAAAGTCATGAACCGAGAAATATCCTTCTAATAGATTTAACCATTTATCTTCAGCATCTGCATCTATTCGACCATCAAATATGGGAACGTCGAAGTTTACTTGTACCTTAAAAGGGCTTGCACCTCCAGAGTGGCTGCTAGATGCAGTATCGCTGCCAGTGGGAAGTCGTTGAAGGATTTGGGCGAAGTTATCCATCATCGCGTTCCTTTGTTTTTCAAGGGCCTCCACGAGCAACATTTTGATAGGATCTTCTATGCCCTCATCTTTCTTTTCGTCCCCCATGGGTGGCCATCGAGATTTGCGAGGCTGATCTTGAAAAGGTTCAACCAGATCGAGCCCTAACTCTTTATACCCCGCCCTCGTTGGGGACATGCAAAGAAGGATCGAGAAAGAGCAGATTGCTCTGATACCACTGATCCGGATTTATGCAGGAATGCAATAGAATACACAAATAACCATAGAAACAAATATGCAGCGGAAATAACACTTCATTTCATTAATCAATAACTGAAACTTGTTTACATATAGAATGGAAATAAACTAGCTAGAGTGCTGGTAGCTTATCTCTGAGAAGAGATGTGGCGGCTACATGCCTCTGAACTCTATGTTACAATAAGGCTCGAAGGCCTATATATTATTGAGAAACAATGGAAACCCTACACATCCAAAAACCTAACCCTAGGAGGTGAAATGCCTTAATGTGGGCCTCGTTGGGTAACTTGGTACATCAATTTCTCGGGGTCATAACTTTAGCATACTACCTCTGTTTGACGTGCATGATACATCGTTAGAAATATCTATTTAAGGAATATATCCATAAGTAACAAATATCAAGTCCAAAATGGACTCATATTTGCCCGACCATTCGATGCCAAAAAAACATTGTTTAGGGCCTCAAAACGGCTCCGAAAGTTTAGGACCCGAAAACTGCCAAAAATAGTAAATTGTGCTACAATTAAGGAAACTAGAAAACTGAAAGAAACAGTGGTGGGGGTCCAAGAGGAATATGTGGGTGGCCACCAATATCCTCCTGGATCATCCATGCATTAAAAATTTAGCGACATTATCTTTTAGGAAAAAAACTTCTGTTGTTGATGGTAACTATGGGATGAAATATTTATTTGATAAGAAAACACTTAATGCATGATAGGACATATGGCTTACCTTATTAAGTGAGTATGACTTTGACATAAAGCACATAAATGACAAAGATAAGGTAGTTGCAGATTCCCTCAGTTGAAACAACATGTTTTACATCTATTAATAACGAACAACAACGAGTTTGATTTGAAAAACCTAATAAAAACAACCTTGAGGGCGGATTTAGAGTACAAGAAATTAATAGAACAATGTTTTAGTAGATATGAACCAAGTGCTAAAAATTAATTTCAAATTGATGCAAAAGGATTTCTATGCTTTAAAAAAAATATACATACCCAATTGGCTGCAAATTAAACAAATTATTTTCAAGGAGCTTCATGACATCCGATATTCTGGACATCCGGGATATCAAAAACTTATGGCACAACCCTAAAAAAATATTTTATTGGCCGAATATGAGGAAAGAATCAACAAAATACATTGCTATGTGCCTAGAGTTCCAACAGGCCAAGGCACCTCATCAACACCCTGTTGGGTTACTACAACTATTCCCACTCTAGAATGGAAGTGGGAGATAATTGCAATGGACTAAATATCACATGTCTTTCTAAAACGAGAATACAAAATGATTCAATTATGGTGGTGGTCAATAAGTTGACTAAAGCAACCCATTTAATACCTGTTAATGTTAGTTATGGAGCCTGATCTTCTTGACTCAGAGACATTAACAGTCATGTTTGTATCCCAGTTCTATTGTACACTCATCCCAGTAGGAGGGTGCGAGAGGACATCGTCCCCCCGTGGGTATTTTTCCATAGTAATTCCCCTATAAAAGGAAAGCATTGTAATACAACCATGTATTGTACTATAGCATTGTAAAACAATATCTATGATTGTGTGAGAGAGGCTATGAGAGAGTGAAGAGGAAGTGCAATGGGGTTGTTGCAGATTGTATCCCTTCATTTTGCTGGATGGTATAATAATAAAGGGCT
The DNA here is from genome assembly GCA_001517045.1 of Pseudotsuga menziesii. Taxonomy (NCBI): domain Eukaryota; kingdom Viridiplantae; phylum Streptophyta; class Pinopsida; order Pinales; family Pinaceae; genus Pseudotsuga; species Pseudotsuga menziesii. The sequence continues at coordinate 116,383 of LPNX011125715.1, read as the reverse complement.
GACAATTTCTATCTGGATGTATCCCATCTTGGGTGAACCACATTATATATGTATCTCTCCTATAATGTGTTTCAATATTTGCATATTGTTTATTGTTTATTGTTATTTCTCCGCGAACCTATTTTTCTAACAATTCTTATAAGAGACAAAAGGTCTATTTGGCTGGTAAACTCATAGGAAAGAAGGCTTCCCGGTTCAAGTGGGAGCAATGAAAGAAGAAGGAAAGTTTAGGGTCAAGAAATTTAACGACCAAAACTACCAGTTATGGAAGATGCAAATGGAGGACTGTTTGTACTAGAACGATCTATACCTACAATTAGGTATAAAAGAAAAACAACCAATGACTATGAAGGATGAAGAATGGAAGGTTCTTGACAGAAAGGCACTAGGAATAATACGGTTGTGCTTGGATTCGTCAGTGGATTTCAATATTTTAAAAGAAAATACAATGAAGGGTCTGATGAGTGCATTGGCTAAGATCTATGAGAAACCCACGACTTCCAACAAGGTATTTTTAATAAAGCGTTTATCTAATGTGAATATGTTAGAAGATGGATCTCTTGTTGACCATTTAAATGAATTTAATACTATTACTAGTCAACTAAGTTATGTAAAAGTGAAATTTGATGATGAGGTTAAGGCTCTTCTAACTGTGCTCATTTCCAGAAAGATGGAATGCCTTGGGCATAGCTATAAGTAACTCTATCCCTGGTGTAAAAACTCTTAAATTTGATGATGTTGTTGGTGTTATTGTTAGCGAGGAAATGCAAAGAAAAATCACAGGTGAGACATTAGGTAATGTGTTGACCATGGAAAGTAGGGGAATACAAAGGGAGAGAGGAAGGATCCCAGGGAATCACAACAAATCTAGAAAGGGTAGGTCCAAGTCTAGACTGGGAAAGATAGAGTGTTGGAACTGTGGTAAGAGAGGACATTTGAAGAAAGACTACAGAGCTCCAAATAAGAAAGGAGACGACAAACAAGAGACTACTCAGGAAGAAAATGTAGCAGGTGATGTGTTATAATATGCTTTGATTATTGCATTAGATAATACTAATTATTACTGGGTAGTATATTCGGGGGCTTCATGTCATGCTACACTGTCATAGGAAATTCTTTCATGATTATGTTCCAGGTAATTTTGGACATGCTTTATTGGGGAATGATGAACCATGTAAAATTGTTTGAATGGGTAAGGTATGCATTAAGTTAAATAATGGAAATGAATAGCTACTAAAATATGTAAGGCATATTCCTTCTATGAAAATAAATCTGATCTCAGTAGGGAAGTTGGGAGATAGCAGTTGTTTGTCTACATTTGGGAAAACGTGGTGGAAGGTCACTAAAGGAGCGCTAGTAATAGAAAAATGAGATAGGATATGTACGTTGTATTTATTTCCTCATAATACTAATGATTCTATCTCTGTAGATTCCACAGAAACAAGTGCACTATTGTGGCATCATAGGATTGGCCACATGAGTGAGAAGGGAATGCATATTCTCCACTCAAGGAAATTGCTTCCATATCTAAAGTAGGCAAGTTTGGAATTATGTGAGAATTGTGTTTATGGAAAACAAAAGAGAGTTAGATTTCTCAAGGTTGGGAAACAAAATAAGAGTGAAAAGTTAGAGCTTGTGCATATAGATGTACGGGGACCAACTCAAGTACAATCTCTTGGTTCCTCTCGTTATTATGGTACTTTTATTGATGATGCAACTAGAAAAGCTTGTGTTTATTGCATTAGATAGGAATCTGATGTGTTTTCTACTTTTAAGAAGTGGGAAGCTTTTATTGAGAATGAGACATGTAAAAGGTTGAAATGTCTCAGATATGATAATGGAGGTGAATACTGTAGCAAGGAGTTTGATAGTTATTGTTCATACAATGGAATTCACAGAGAGAAGACAGTCCCAGGAACACCACAAGAAAATGGTGAGTCAAACAGGATGAATATGACGATCATGGAGATTGCAAGGTGTATGAGATTACATGCAGGGTTTCCCTTACAATTTTGGGATGATGTTGTAGATACTTCTTTTTATTTAATAAACATAGGTCCTTCAAGCTCTTTGTATCATGGAATTTGAAAGGAGGCATGGACATGTAAAAATATAAACTGCTCATTTCTCAGAACTTTTGGCTGTGAAGCATTTGTCCATATTGATAAAGAAAATATAACAAATATTGAGGCTAAATCCAAGAAATCCACCTTTATTGGATACAAGGTTGATGATTTTGGTTATCGTTTATGGGATTATGGAAATCACAAAAAAATTAGGAGTAGAGATGTAGTATTCAATGAAAAGGTTATGTACAAATATCAGTTGTAGGTTAAGAAAGAGGAAAAAGAAAACACAGATTACACAGTGCTTGATGAAATAAAATAAAAAGTAGTTCCGAAGGTACCAAAAAATAAAGAACAACAACAAGTACCTCAAACTCTTGCAAGTGTAAGAAGATCTACTAGGTTAAGTTGACCCCATGAATGATTCTCTCCTTCACTATATTATTTATTGATGATTGATTATGGCGAATCAAAATGTTATGATAAATAAATGCAGGTGGAAACTAAAAAGAAGTGGGAGCAAGGAATGAATGAGGAAATGGACTCTTTGGTAAGAAGCCAGACTTGGAGTTGAGTTTCCTGTCGGTAAAAGAGCATTGCAGAATAAATGGGTTTATAGGTTGAAGGAAGAAGATGGAGGAAACAAGCGGTACAATGCTAGAATTATTGTAAAGGGGTTTGCACAAAAGAAAGGTATAGAATTTGATGAAATATTTTCTCCTTCTGTTAAAATGATTTCTATTAGGACTATTTTAAGTCTAGTGGTGGCAGAAGATTTGCATCTTGAACAATTAGATGTAAAAACAACCTTTATCCATGGGGATTTGGAGGAAGAGATTTATATGAAATAGCCATAGGGGTATGAGGTCAAAGGGAATGCGAATTTGGTTTGCAGGTTGAAGAAGATCTTCTATGGCCTGAAACAAGATCCAAGGCAATGGTATTTGAAATTTGATAAGTTTATGACAAAACAAGGTTATTGTAGATGTCATTCTAACCATTGTGTTTATTTCAAGAGGCTAGATAATGGAACATATACTATCTTTTTATTGTATGTGGATGACATACTTGTTGCGGGGTCTAACATGAAGGATATAAATGCGCTCAAAATGAAACTAGATAAATCCTTTGCAATGAAGGATTTGGGTGCTGCAAAGCAAATACTTGGTATGAGAATAACAAGAGACAGTAAAAATCACAAATTGACATTGTCTCAAGGTGAGTATATAGAGAAGGTGTCTGAGAGGTTTAAAATGAAGAATGAAAAACTAGTTAGTACACCTTTGGCCAACCATTTCAAACTAAGTAAGGATATGTCTCCCAAGACACCCGCGGAGATAAAATACATGTCCAAAGTTCCCTATTCATTAGTAGTTGGCAGCTTGATGTATGCCATGGTGTGCATAAGACCAACTATCACACATGTAGTGATATTTGTGAGAGGGTATATGAAAAATCCAGGTAAAGAGCACTGGAGGGAAGTATAGTGGATTCTCAGCTATTTTAAAGGTACCACTTCTCTTGCATTATGTTTTGGAGGTTCAGACATTCTTCTACAAGGATATGTTAATGCAGATATGGCAGGTGATAAAGACAACATGAGGAGCACCACAAGGTATGTTTTTATTGTAGGTGGAACAACAATGAGTTGGATTTTGAAACTGCAATTTTTTTTTTCACTTTCAACAATGGAAGTAGCGTATGTTGCTACTACAGAGGCTAGCAAAGAGATGATTTGGTTGTAGAGGTTAATGGAAGAATTGGGTTAGAATCATGAGAATAACAAGTTGTACAGTGACAACCAGAGTTCCATTAATCTTGCAAAGAAGTTAGCCTTTCATTCGAATACTAAACATATACAGCTCAAGTACCATTTCATAAGGTCTATTCTGGAAGATGAATTGTTAAATTTGTAAAAGATACATACTAGCCAAAATATTGTAGACATGTTGACAAAGGTAGTAACTAGAGAGAAATAGAGTTCCTGCTTGGTTCCTATTGGACTTCAAGCGTGAATGTGAAGATGGGAAATTTGCTAGGTCTAAGGTTCAAAGAATAGTCCATCAAGTGCAACAGTAGTGGAGTTGTCGTGATCAGTCTCCAAGTGGGAAATTGTTGGTTGTGGAGCCTGATATTCTTGATTCACATATGTTAATGTTCAGCCGTGTTTATACCCTAGTTCTAATGTACACTTGTCCCATCAAGGGGGTCCGGGGGGACATCGTTCCCATGCGTTTATTTTCCCATGGTAATTCCTCTATAAAAGGAAAGCATTGTAATAAATATGTGTATTGTATTGTAGCATTGTAAAACAATCTTTGTTATTGTGTGAGAGACAAGGATGATTTTAGAGGCGAAATATAGCCCATGGGATATTTTGAAGGAGTTTAGTTTTTTCATGGGCGAATTAGGTACATTAAAACATTTTTTTATAAAATATTTAATTCTTCCACTAATTATTTACAAAATAATCCATTTTAACCTAATTAGTCGTATTATATTTTTGGCATAAATCCCCAATATCAGAATTCGTCCTTAAATTCCCCCCAAAATATTTTGTTCGCCCCCGATTTCTACCAAAAATTGCATGCAATCATCTGCTCGCCTTGAATTTCTACCAAAAAATGAGTGGGATCCTCTACTCACCCCCCCATTTCTACGAAATTTTGATTTGGATCCTCATCTCACCCCCATTTCCATAAAAAATCCCTAAATTCCTTCAATCGCTCTTGATTTCTAATTGAACTTGACTGGGAAGTGGGATATATGGATCGCCATCGATTTCCAATAAATTTTGACCCATTCATTTTCTTGCCCCGATATCTAGCAATATCGATCACATAACCATTTTATTCGTCCCTATAAAATGGCTTGCTTGCTCAAGGAATAAATCACCCACTCAATGAGTTGATACCCATTGGCATAGGAGTAGGGATTTAATGTTTAGCGTTTAGGTTAACATTTTTCGCAAATCGTAGTTCAAATTGAACTTTTTTGGGATTGATTCATAGTTATAGGTTGTTTTTCTTGAAGCAGTTGAAGCTTGGGTAACATTTAAAGGGTTGGCATACAAACATTACAGGTAAATTTTCTTCTTCCACTAGAACTTTTACAACCCTATTTTTTGTATAATTTTCAAATATTGGTGTGGTCTCCAGTCAACTATGCAACTTCTAAACTATTATGTTACATACAAACATGGATAATTTATTTTATGTGGGGTATTCCATGTTCTTCCTCTTGAAGATCCAGTTGTTTTTCCCTCATCGATTGAAGCACATTCACTGAAGATGAGGATATATTCATGTTGTGTTATGGATTATGTATCATTTGTGGAGAGGGGACACTTGCATACTCCTTCTAACAACCCTAATTTTCCAGGTGTATTTTCATTGGTAATAGTAAGTAGCCAAATGTGTTCCTTTGGATTTATCCCCTTTGAGTTCTAAAACTTGTGGGATTTTTTGAGAAAAAATTAAGGTTGATTCTTAGTCCCTATACTCAATGGGATAAGGAGTTGTGGGTATTTTGGCATGTATGTCCTTATGTTATTGTGCATTTCAATTCTTCCATGAACCCCACATTTTTCCTACTTGATCTATGAATCTTGAATTGCCAATATCCAAGCCCATTTTTGGCTTTCATCGCACTATTTTGGATTATATATTTCCTTATAACAGACTTTGGATCTAGATTGGTGGTCATTTTAGTTTCCTTCATGTTGCATTATGAACTCTTGATACACATTTTTGTGCTTCTATCAGGTGAGAAATCAACGGGGGGATAACATTGGCACTGGGTTCTGCGCTCCATAGAGAGCATTGACTAAAAGAAGTCACTTTCCCTCCCAATGCAGTGACAATAGGGCCCGTTATTATAGAATTAAATTATGGGTCCATTATTATTATATCAAATTAGTCTCTGTCAATGCAACTAAGATCGGATGTGTTTGGTATTTATGTTGTAACTAACTCATTCCATCCAATGTAGCTGGAGCATTTTCGACCCAGGTGCAAAGTAAGTCACATTAATTGACAAACCTTGCTACAGATTGAAGGAAAGCGTGTGATCATAATCATGATCCTATTCCTGATGTAGTTTACTTATATGTTGTAAACATTCCAAATGAGTCATGGTATAACTTTAACAATGATTGATGGAAATTTCCTCTACCCTGAAAATGGTAGAGAAACATCATGCAATAAAATTCACCCCATTAGGTACAGTAGGTGGTCCATGGCCTACAAGAAATATGCTAAATAATAGCTTTTTATCATTATTCATTATTCATCAAACTATATTTGGATTACTACCATTTATCCATCTATAGTTACATAAGACATATATTATTATTAATATTAGTATTTTGGCATGCAACTAGTTTTGTTCAGCATACTTGAAAATAACCACATAACATGCTCATACAAGGTTGTATTGTAAATTTAGCATTAAACTTCAAATATTCTATAAGGTGTTTTCCTTCAATCAACAATAGGAACCCTCACCTAATCTTTCATGCAATCTTAGACAAGTGTGGTAGGTTGTGAGGAGCAAATGTTAAAGCTTGACAACATGAGCATTAGATAATGTTGTCAGATAGCATGGGACACCTCTTATTGGATGACTTGGAAAAATAATTTGTCAAGTGTGGATATTTTTCCTTAGTCTCTCATCCCCGTGCATTCCTCGTCCTTATTTGTGCTTCAAGATCCTTCCATAATTAAAAAGAAAATGGGAAATGAAGCAACATATCTTGAACGTTTTCCCCATGTAAATTGCACATAGATCATCTACTTAGCCCATTCCATCCTTTTTTTTGCATATAATCTCATGTTGGGACTTTGCTATTAAGCACAAGCCACATGAAAACCATCACCTTACCTGAACTTTTAAACTTCCTTTAACCACCAGTTTGTGTCATCCCATCATTGTCTATGAGAGCCTCATATACTATTTTTGGAGTGTAACCCCACCTCAAATAAGTTTCTTTCCCAAACAATTTCATCTTCATTTTCTATGATTCTTACAAGACTATTTTTGAGAGATTAACAATAATCATCCCAAATTTGCAACTGATATCCAGTACTGCCTAAAAGTACTAGTATTGATTGGGTCAACAACTTGGTTCAAATCTATAAGGCTTCGACCATATTCCTTGATAAGAGGAAATTTTATAACACCCCACCTATGGATCCTCTCCAATTATCATCTAATTACTAACCCACACTTTCCATAAAATCTATTTCCTCATATATGCGAAGTCCAGTCCTAATGTCTTCCAAATGAAAGAGGCATTTTGAAAATATTTCATGTTTTTCCTTATTCAATATAACATTAAAATAGTATCACTCTATTTGTTACAAATAGTCTTAACCCATATCCCCCTCCCTTCTATACACCTCGAATTGTTGATCCATTTGCAAGGATCACAAATTATACTAAGGTCACACCATTCATCATCCAATTCACAAAACTTAGATTGGAAACTTAATGGAATAACATTAAACTCATATATAACCAACTTACTTGTCATATGCTTTGGAGATAACCACTTTTAAAAATATATTTAGAAGATAGTTGATTTCAAGTGGAAGGACTTGAAACTGGGGATAATGGATGAGGTATTCTCTTTTGCAATAAACCATTTGAATTTTCTATGGAATTGGTCTTGCTATTATTTTCTCTTCTATGGCCCTTGACAACAATGGGTTAATTATTATAGTGGTTTGCATATCCCCTGGGATTTGGCCTGCCTGATTGTTTATCCTTGAGGGATATGTTGTTTCCTGTAGTTTGTCTCTTAGATTTTAAGCTTCCAGGATGAGGTACAAAGCACACTTTTCTTTGATAATTTGGAAACATGTCCAATAAAACAACAAAATAATTATTTGATCTATTGACCATTTTTGCAAGCTTCATTATCACTATGGAAGCCTGAAAAGTCTCTTGAAGAATTAGAGCCTCCAAGCCTCAATTGATTGTCTTGCATTTCATGTGTTGTATAAACAATTTTTTCCTTCTTGAGAGACTCCATAACTAGGAGTGTAATCAAAATCATATTTATGATGACTACATTTTTCTTTTGTAGAATCGGGAGATATTTATGGTGCATTGATTCCAAAATTTGTTTGAGAGTTTTGAGATACTTACCACAATCCTCATTATCAAGTTGTTTCATCCTCTTTTCAATTTCACTCTAGATAACTTGGGATGACCTCTCATTCCTTTTCAACACATCTAAGAAGTTCTTAGATTCAAAATATTTTGTTTGATAACCATGACAACCATCCTATTGTCTTCAAGGGACAGGTTCAATGGGACACCTATGCATCAATATTGGTTATGGAATTGCAATTGCATCAATATGCTTAATCTAGGGCGAATTCAAACTTTGAATGCTTCTTGGTGATCCCAACTTTCAATTTTTTCTTCAACAGGATTTGATCTCTCATCACTACATCAAGTTTGGAGGTGGTGCTTCTTCCATGCATCCAATAAGCCATTTTCTTTTTATTTGTAGCATTCTTAGTAGATTCCACAACCTTGCAATATTGGAAACTTTTCCCTACCTCTAGAGAAATTCGGAAACTATAATTTTCTTCAAATTGTGACAAATATAATGTTCTAGTTCTTTGAGAAGTTGGGGTTGTCCATTGAATTACCCAGCATCTCTTTTAATCCCATCAGATGAGCAACAACACTTGGAGAAATCTTTCTTTCACTACATTGATGTTCCATTTCTACCAAATATCCATTAGAATTCCTGTGCTTGTGCATGAACTTGGGTGTGTCCATGTTGTAATAATTACTTTTCAACTCAACAAAATTTCTTGAAATTTATCTGTTGTCCAAAGAAAGTTTTGAAGCTTCTATGAGCTTTAATGAAGTAGAAGAAGGGATGTCTCTGCCATCATATGATAAACTTGGATAGTCCTTTGAAAATCAAGATCTTGGGCCTTCTTTCAATTCAAAAGAAGGTATCAATGCCTCTTTATTTTCTACAAAATTCCCCGGTACCTCTCTTAAAATCACAAGTACTTTTAGAGACACATTTGAATCAATTGGTATTGTTGACTTCTTAGTTGCATCTAAGGAAGCTTGACTCACTGATTTCCTAGATTTTTCATTGATATCTGATGAAGTTTGAAACTATGACTTTGGATTTTTCCCCTTCCTTGATGAGGAACTAATTGATATTATTGTTGATTGAGTGTATTTCTTGCATCGATTTGGAGATGTTGGAGATTCCATTGGCTTGAGAACATATTTGTGTCTGTATTTGCTTTGATAATTATCATTAAGCTTGGTCATGAGGGATATATTTGGAGAATCTATGTTGAATATATCCCTCACTACATATCTGATATGAAGTGTCTACCTTCCTGTTTTCCTTGAATCAAGAGATGGCCTTCATAGTTCTTTTAACAGAATGGAAGCATCTCATCTATTATCATTTGATAAACTCAGTGAATGTCATGTGCTTGTGCTTCTACCGGGTCTGTAATCCCATGATATATTTAATGATTCCTCGAGCTTCTCCACTTGTGTTGATTCTCGAAAAGAAGTGTTAAGTATGACATTGGTGTCAATGTGAATACATGAACTTATTTCACTCATGACTGCGTTTTTGGTAACCTAGGCATGAAACCAACCTCAAATCTTCCCTGTTTATAATTCTTAACACACTTAGGTGAAATTTGGGAGTAGTAATGAAACTGATTTTCTGTGGTTGTGAGATTCATCACGGTGTCTGTATTTAGTTTGTGTTATTTGTTTATGCCATTTCCCATGTGTGTTAATTTCTGCTAAATTCTTTCTAGTTGCATGAGAAGAATCTGTTTCACTAAGCACTCTTTTCATCAGATGTAGCATTTTTCATGTGTCTGTGATGGTTGTTATGCAATTCATCCTAGTTAGATGCTCCATCTCTTCTATTTTCCTTATCATGTTATTTTGCTAAAGGTGTTGCATAGGATTCATTCTATAGATAGGTGCCCCTTGTTGTGCTAGTATTTTCTCTTTTTATCCTACCACCACTTGAAGATGTTTGGTTGAATATTGCACTCACTTTGCCTCATAATACAGAAGAGAAAATAATTGTTCATTATCTGCTGTACTATCCTTGAATGTTTAATATTGTGACTCCATCACCCAATGGTTTTGTTATCTGTTTGTATTTCAATCTTTTAATTTACAAAAACTTTGTTAACATCAGAAATCTAGCCTTCAGAATGCTTGTCAAAGATGTATGTACATGTGAATATTACTATGAAAACAAGAGAGCCCTCTATGACTAGATTGGCTAGAATGCAGTCTAAAGGTTGGTTTGAATTGGTTACCCCTGTGACTACCTATCGAAACCATAGGAAAATTACAGGGTGCTAACATCTTGGTGCCATTTCTAGGGACCTAATTGCTATTATCGCCTCGAGACGAATGACATTGTTTAGATATACGAACCGGTTGAGTAGTCGATCCTAGACACATATTGGTTGTATATGCTCTAGCGACTCCACTCAAAGCCTTTGAAGGTGACTCCACTGGGAACACCGACCAACCAGAAGATGCAAATATTTTCAAAGGTTCCATGACAACTCTACTGGGGAAACTGAGCCCAATATAGAAAGACCTGGAAGGGCATGGTGAAAAATGAGGTAATCCACTATTTTTCTCCAAGATATCTTGTCCTTCCTAGTAAATCTCTTCCTATCCTTCATGGACTAGTCAAAGAATATTTCCAATGCTTATCAAGCTCAGGATAAGACCAAAGGTCTACCCATGTATATCCTTCTTTAAGAACTGAAAATGCCCCTTTTCCCTATATATATGATTTGGACCTAGACCCTTCATACGAGTCCCATAAGGAAAATAATCATCTCTGTGAGACTCATGATGCTACAGCTAACCCTACACCTTTTTATGAGTACCCAGATAGGGACCTCAAACCCCCGTCTGTTGCTACGACCTTATATTCCCTTACTTCAGAGCTTAACAAAGCTTCATCATTAAATTCTATAGTCCCCCTTGGAGGATATTCTATAACACCAGCAAAGGTTAAACGGTTTTCCCCTTTGCTCCTCCCTGTAGTGCTGCAAAAACTCCCCTAGGGGTACACACAAAGACTCAAGCAATTCACTAGGGAGAGGGGATATCCAGTTGAAGAACACTTGGGGTGTTTTCTAGACTGGACCAACCTAGAAGAGGTGGACCATGAGGATGTTAAATTCAGACTGCTCGCTCAAAGCCTTGTTGGAGGGGCAATAAAATGGTTCACCATTCTTCCTGACAACTCCATTTCAAGCTATCAATATTTTTAGGAGGTTTTCAAGAACCAATGGGGAGAAAGGAAAGACCCCAGGAAGTGCTTGTTCCAATTCCATTCCATAAGGAGGGAGGAGAGCGAATCTTTCCAAGAGTTTTTTGACAGATTTAGAAAAGTTTATAATGCTATCCCTACCCAGTTCAAGCCTCCTCCTAGCACCGCTCAACTCTAGTATGCTGAAGCTTTTGATAGGGATTTTTCCTTATGGATGAGCGAAAGAAGACCAGTCTCCCTAGAAGACATGATGAATGATTCCATAGAGGTAGAGATAAATCTAACTGCTACTAGAGAAAGGGGGAGAGAAGAAGAAGAAAGAAGAAAGAATGAAGATCTCACCCAAATTTCTCCCTCTAACACACCATAGGCCAGGACGAATAAGATGATGGAATTTGTGGAGAGGTGGATGGAGAGACTCATTGTAGACCACAACCCACCTTCCATAAGAAAGCAACACTTCAGAGGGCCACCGTGTATTGAGCAAGCTAGAACCACACCTGAATATCTGCATGAACATACAGGACCCTCTTTACTAATGGAAGAGGAAGATAATAAATGGCTAAGGCCTCCTTTACCTCCTAATCTTGCTTCTCATAAAGAATACAATAAACATGAGGACGGTAACTGTTTTCCATTATGTTTTGCCTCATTTGATTTTTTGAAACAAAGATTAAGGGTTTCTAATCAAACATAGAATATGGAGGTAAGGAATGATGTCATGGAATTTTTGGGGATGGATAATGAAGGGGGTGAACAAATAGAATCTACTTTGCATTCTAATATTTCCCTCTATGAGCACATAGATGAGCAGCCTAGGGCCATACAGGAGGAATATTATAATTTGTCCAATGAAGAAAATAACCTGCCTATTGCAAGTGCTGTATGTGGGGGTTTTGATGAAGTTTTCAGTCCTCCACTATAATATAAATATGAGGATGACTACTTGGAGGATGAGGGTCATACATGGGATATCTCTTCTTGTTCTTCCTGTATAGAATATTTTTTTTAAAAGAGCTTAATTCACTTGATTTTATTGAAAATACTCCTTGTGAAATGCATAAGGGAAAGCATGTTTTGGGTTCTGACATTTGGAGTGAAGCAACTGATGTCTCATGTACAGGTATTCATGGGTTTCCCTTGCATGGTTATTTTGAAGAAAATCCTGACAGTATGCAAGGGAAGTTATAGTTGGAGCAGAAATCTTGGAGCCATCCAATGCTAAGAAAATTTGAAGACAGTCATGGATTTTATCATCCAGTGGCTGAGTATATGCAACAACCTTGTCATGGAAGACACATTGCATAATTTTCTGAAGGTTTCCATGAACCAGTGCTTAGGTATGTGGAGAATCTTAGCAATGAGAGTGATGGGTTAGCCATGTCTAGTAAAAATAATATTTTCAGCCATAGCCTCTTACCATTAAGCTCTTCATTGTTGTTTTTAATCAAGCATGAAGGGAAAATTCACATATGGTGTCATCTGCTTCATTGGATTCACTGGAAGTTAGAAGTTACTTGACTGAGCATTGATGCTTTGTAGGTAGTGTAGGTAGAAATGAATAAGCTCAGCCCAACGAGCATTTCCTTTAAGCATTTATTTTCGGTTTATTTTTCATTGTGATCCGTTCAGTTTTTTCTTTCAAAGCACGTTGTGGGGTTTCCATAAATTATTGGGATCAGCTTAGTGGATCAGGCATGTAATCTACGTAGTTTCTTTGCTAACTCACAGGGATGATAGCATCCCTGATTTGGAGCTGCAGTTAGCACTTGTGCTAATCTATGATGTTTCTATATAGGCATCTGTAGTGATTTCCTTGCAGAAAGGGGGTACAACCAAAATCTTTCTATGTCTAATGATTTTGAGGTTGATAGGGAGGCTTATCCTAAGCCTGAGCGTCAAATTGGGTCATCCCAGGGTTTGTAAGCTTGGCATGGGTGAAGAAAGGTTAGACGATGAGAAAATCAGCTGCTGCATGGGTAGGTAGCATAGATCGATAGATACTGAGGATTTCATAGTGGAAAATATGCGTAGGAAATTAACTATGAAGGTGTGCACAATCTGTTGTTCGCTCTATATCCCAAATGGTCATGATTTTGAGCAGACCAGATCTACGGTGGAAATGCATCTTCATAGTGAAAGAGGTCGGAGAGATAAAGGTGTGTCGAAGTTGCAATAGCTAGAGGATCCTGTACAGTTTAGTGGTAAGGAATATAGACAAGGAAGAATTGCAGAGGAGAATCATTTCACTGCCCAAACATGCATGATAGATAAGACAAGGTGGGTCTGAAAAGTGTTGGAGGGCCCTGCGTTTTTAAATGATGGCGATATGACCAGGATCCGATCAACGGTTCTAGTTGATTTTGTAGCAAGAAGGCGCTCCACAGTTAGGGGAACGAGACAATGCAAAATCATGTAAGGTCCCACACCTTCGACGATGGAGATTTGGCGGGATAATTAACCGAAGGCCTTGGTCTGTTTCAAAAGGTAAACATGCATGAAGGTTAGCAAGAAGATAGATAGTGAAGTGGGGTAGGGGCCACATAGTTGAATGGTCGAGGCCTCTCGTAGAGGATATCTATAGTCAGGGTCTATTTCACTGTCCAAAGATGCCAAGGAAGATAAGGAGGAAAGGGACTGAAAAATGGAGTTCAAAATAGGTAATATCGATGGTATAGGTCACAAGATGAAATCCTGAGATTTGCTACCTGGCACACGTAATGAGGATGAGCTCCATAATGATTAGGAAGCAGAGGGTAGGTGCGTCCTTTTCATGCCATATGGCACGGAAGAAGAGGCACTGAAAACTGGGGAATATGAGTGTCATCATAAGGAGGAATTGACGAAGTGAAAAATGTCAAGTCCACCCACCATGAAATATCTGGAGGATGATTACAAGTGAGGCTGAAGGTCACTTCCGCTAATGATATCATGAGGTCACAACAACAAGGGACGGTGAAGCTGGCGTCACCACATAAGGAATCATATCAATATCCCGTGTGACCATTAGAGTTGTCATCATGCCAATTGAGGATGGCATGTGTGAATATTTTACGATCTCATAGTTGAACTCAACCACCCAGCTCATTATAATGCCACCATCAGAGCCGTTTGAAGATACAAAGAGAATGAATGCTGATGAAGAATGAGGATGACGAACTATTTCTTTGCTAAGGTTCCTGGGGGTCTTAATAGGGGACCCGTTATAGATTTTATGCTTGGGAGACCTGTTATCTAGTGCATTCTATTGGTCACTAGGTGTTGTTTGGAAATCTAGCCCCCGCTGGGCCTTCACGCATTAACAACTCCAACCATCAAGGTAAAGATGTTCATTGCACTAGAAAGGTTTTTTTTATGCTGGTAAAGACCATGCTGTCCTGATAAATTGAAAAACCACTGCGGGAGCAATGCCTAGAGTTCCCGATCCTAAGAGCATTCCACCGAAACCTCTAGACAAGGTCGTGGAATCCATTACCGTGATACATAGTATCCATTGCTAGGGATGCTCGGTCTGAATGAATGTTCACACTTAGGAAGAAAGGATCAGAGGCCTTTGTCATCATTGTCGTTGACTCATATTTCCAACTACATCGAGAGTGATGACAAGTCCAAGGAGGTGTTGCACTGGCATATGTTGTAGGAAGGACCTGGTCCCGGTAGAAGAAGCAGACAAGAATGACAATCCCATTAAGGATTTAGTACTATCGAAAAATAGGGTTGTCTTCTCCAGGTCTACACAAATAACATTGTTACCAGGAGACATAGATACTGGACAAAAATCCAAACATAGAAGGAGCATAAACCTTCCTTCCAGCTGTGAACACAGGAAGAACATGAACCTCAAACACAAAATGAGAATAAAGGTCAGAAGCAAAAGGATAAATGAGTCGAGTTGAGTCAGGAAAAATATGTTAAAGGTGCATCGAACCATCACTCTCACGCCAAGCGAACCTGCATCCTAGACGTCGCGTTGCTATTTTGACCCAACATAGCTGTCACAACATATTTCCCTTTGTATGTGTCAATCATGGCGAGTCTTCCATTCTAGGAAGTTTGTTAGTATTCGTTATAATGATTCGGGATTTGATCCCCAAATTTTGTAATAGAATTAAAGCCCTGTTTCGGGGTTTATCTTAGGGAGCCCTTGCATTGTAAATATAGCCTCCTTAGAGGAGCATAGGGGTTGATCGAATTTTATATTTTTGAGGCCTCTACGCCGGAATTGTAGCTCTGTAAACATTTTTTGGGAGTAGTAAAGAAAATGCTTCCCTGCGGTTGTGAGATTCATCACGGTGTCTGTATTTAGTTTGTGTTATCTGTTTATGCCATTTCCCATGTGTGTTTAATTTCTGCTAAATGCTTTCTAGTTGCATGAGAATACTTCGTTTCTTTAAGCGCTCTTTTCATCAAATGTAGCATTTGTCGTATGTTTGTGACAGTCGTTATGGAAATCATCCTAGTTAGATGCTTCATCTCCTCTATTTCCCTTATCATGTCACTATGCTAAAGGTGTTGCAAAGGATTCATCCATTTATAGGTGCCCCTTGCTGTGTTGGGATTTTCTCCTTTTCTCCTACCACCACTAGAAGATATTTGGCTGAATATTGCACTCACTTTTCCTCAGAATACAGAAGAGAAAATCATTGTTCATTATTTGCTATAATATCCTTGAATGTTTCATATTGTGACTCCATCTCCCAATGGTTTTGTTATTTGTTTGTTTTTCAATCTTTTAATTTACAAACAACTCTGTTACCATCATAAATATAGCCTTGTGAATGCTTGTCAAATCTATATGTACATGTGAATATTACTGTGACAACAAGAGATTCCTCTCCAATTGCATTGGCTAGAATGCAGTCTAAAGGTTGGTTTGAAATGGTTACCTCTGTGACTTCATACCGCAACCATAGGGAAAATCACATGGTGCTAACAAGTGGATTTACATCAAACCATAATTTTGGGATCACTGGAGGATGAGAGAATGTTTAGTGCACTATCATTCTTGAAGTCAAAGTTGAGGAACACGCTTGATAAAAAAGTGGATGCATGCTTAAGATTATATGTAACAAAGTATGAGGTTGAAAATTTTCCATATGAAACAAAATTAGCTCTTTGGCAATCAAATCGTGGAAGAAGGGGAGAAAACAATATAAAAAATTTCTCTAATGAACTTGATATGGAACATAATGTTTTGGATGATCACAATGACACGTTCATTTGGAGAAGGTCATGTTTAGAATGTCGAAAATGAGGACCATGGACATAATGTTAATTGGAAAATGGATTTCACCTAAGATTGTATATGATATAATACACATGAGGGACTCTTGAGTCTTATTTTGGTCTAGTTGTTCCATGTACCCTTGTTGGTGAGCACTATATGTGAATTTGAGGTTGTGTTTAAGGTAAAAATAGATTCTACATTGTACTTTTCTGTTGTAACATTGATGATTTACATTACCTTCATGCAACTTATTTTAATATTGGTGTTTTGATATTTATCTCTTACATTGTCTCTTTCTTGTATGTGACAGGAAATTATGCTGGAATTTGAGAAAGCTAGGCCTAGGAGCTATCTCTTCACATAGATAATGTCCTAACATTAAATGATAAATATCTAATTTGAAAACACTTTCACTAAGCAAGAATGGGCTCATTTAAGTACATGAAACCATGTTGGTTTTTAGCACGAATATGTTGACAAATTTTTATGGTTTGTTTATTGCTTTTGTTTGAAGCATTTTGTCGATTTTTGAAGTTTGTGTGTATTTTGGTTAAATATTGTGTTAATCCCTTGAATGATTCTAGTTCTCATTTGATGCTTGATTTAACCCTTTGTTGTAGCTTGAATCAAGATTGGTTTTAGTTTATTTCCATTGATTAATTCAGGGTTTGAGAAAATATGTTTTTATTACCTTTTAGTTGCACGAATGAATTGTCTTCACTTTTTTTATTCTTTTATGTTGATTGTATATTTTCTTTGTAAATACTTATCGTTAGTCAAAAAAATAAATGAGCTATACAATAGCTAAGCGAAGAGAAAAATGGTCTATGCACTAGGTTCCTATGCATTGATCATAGGATACCTATTGGCATGAGACCAACATTCATCTAATGCAATAATCAATTGACATAATTACAATGCATTATTGTATTAGCCGGCATGACCACAATTGGCTAGTGGAGGCCAAGATCGAGCATAATTTATAATTCTATCAGTTTATCAGTTTGTCAAGATTCAGGTCCCAATATGTCCATTGGACCATTAACCGACGAGATAAAAAGTGGAGTACCCACTTGCCCTGAATATAGTCAGTGCAATTGTGTTTCAATGACACCTTCTGATTGTGACTTGTGACTCTACATGTTCTTTTGTTGATGATGGGATTCATGTTATTTGACTAATGTTGCTGTTCCTCTATTTTTTAAGTAGGTTGAAAAATATTTATGGTTGCAAGATTGCTATATGTCAATTTGAGGCTGGATTTAAGGTAAAAATAGGTTCTATATTTTGTGTTTTTCGTTGTAATACTGATGATTGGGATTGCATTTCCTTGATGTTAGTTATTTAAGATTGATGTTTTAATATTTAACTATTACATTTTATTTCTTGTTTGTGACAGAAAATGAAAATGAATGGACACATTATTTTTCTCTTTTCTAGCATTTATTTACATGTAATTGGGATGAATTTATATGAATTCAACCTCTATTCCATTTGCAGAAATTATTTCGTGGAGATGACTTGAATGCACAAGATATAACAGAGGTAAAATTATTTATTTTGAATCTTTTATCTTGGTTTTAAATTATATCATTTATGATATTGCGTGCTTCATATTGTAAAACACAAGCAATCATCCAATCTATTGACCAACATTTTACATCACTTTTATGGAGTGTAGTACACAGAACAAGCATATCGTAGGTTTGTTTTTGTTTTTTCTTTGGAAATTTGTGCAACAAGATTCAATTTTTTTGGTTTAGGGTTGATGGGTTTATTGTAATGGATTCTTGCAATAGTATTACTATTGTTAGCTTAGATTATCATTAAATTCATTATCTATTTTTTTTTAAAACAACCCACAATAGAATTTTTCCCTATGTTTCATTTATCTTCCACCAACACGCTGAAGGAATTGGATATGTATTCAGGATATGGGGAGGTTGTTCAAGGGTATCATGTTGAGAGTGATCCACCGTAATTTTTTGCCCTTTATTTCATTTGTCTTACATGCAACATCCCAAAGGATTTGTGTGTGCTGGGAATATGGGGATGTTGTTGAAGTACATTGTCATAAACAACTCAATAATTTTCTGCCCTAGTTTGCATTTATCTTCCACCAACATGCCGAGGAATTGGACATGTTTTTGGCATATGGGAAGGTCATTGAAGGGAATCATGGTAAGGTAAAATGTAATTTTTTCCCAAAGGTTCCATGTGAAGGGGTTCATCATTTAAAATGGAACCTTTTAAGAACCATAAGTAGAGATGTTGAGCCTTGTCCAAAAGTCACCACAAAAGTTTAGTGACAAGCTTTTGCAGCTATCGAGGAAGATGGGAAGAATAAAGAAGGAAAACAATGTATGTTGTTTGAACTTGTAGTGGGTGGTGTACCAAGGAGACCAACATGAATGTTAAGGGGGTGGGAAGTGATATCGGCCCAATTGATTTTCCTTCTATAGGTACCACATCACCATTCTCATTTCTTTATTCCAATAATAGATCTTGAGCAGTAACCTTCAGTATGTTCATTTATTAAAAAACGGAAAAGGAAGAGACACATATAATTGCGTGCAAGTGTTCCTTGTAGTGTGGCATACCCTGTAACATTGCTATAAACAATCCACTCTAGTAGGAAATTTTTTACATTGTTTTTGTTGTTGGGATTCGATATAAGTCTCTTCCTTGTGATGAGTTGAAGGGGCCAATTTTTCAAAATGGAAAAAAAACATTTACATGGACTAGATTGGATGACTTCAAAAACCATGGGAAACTACCAACTATATAGTTATGTTCGATGGTTGTACAAATGGTAAGGGAATGAGTCTCTTAGATTTCTTATTTTCTTGTCCCATGGGAATGATGTTTATTAAACACATTAACATATCTACTATTGTTAAAGATGCAACACTATTATGCAACTTGTTGGAATAGATTCATCTGGGAGATAGATGTGGAGAATTTTGTGTATGTCATCATAGATAATGTTGCTAATTATGTGGAAAATGGAAAATGTTAATGGAAATACAACCCACATTGTTTTGGACTCGACGTGTTGCACATTGCATTGATTTGATGTTGGAGGATATCAGCAAAATTTACTTGGTCAAGGAAGTGTTTAAAGAGGCAAAGACCATTAGTGAATTCATATCCATGCCTTAGTACTTAGAATTATGAGGATATTCACCTAAAACATAGAATTTGTGTGTCCTACCATCACGTGCCTTTCTACCAGCTTCATTTGTATTCAATCCATTCTTAATTCTCTATTGGAGTTGAAGATAATGTTTACTTAAGATGAGTGGTATGCTAATCCATTCAACAAGAAACCAAAGGGGTAGGCTATTGCTTCTGTACTCTCAGCATGATATAGATCATTGTTGGGACACTCAGGAGATACTAGTGGGTCGCTTGGGGAGACAAGCCTGTGCTAATCACCATCACAATGGCTATGTTACCTTAATTGATCCATTGACACTTCATTTAATTCATATATATTCATTTTTTATTTTCACTTTGTAATGTCCTCTTCTTCTTAATCATTAGATATCAAATTGTTAACTCCCATTAGGTCAAAGGGGTCTAGCCTAGGTGGTTAAAGTAGGGTGTTTTGTACCTCTTGAACCAATTCTGATCCCCACTTGTGACATGCTTACTGCTTGTGGGTCAATTTTACTCCACAATATGTTGTGTCATGCATATGGGGAAAGGTAGTAATCTTGGGCAAGTTTGGTGGAATATATCCCCCTAGTCATGAATTCTTAGCCAATATTTTCCATCACAAATCTGCGGGTGAAATTTCTTTGTTGATATAAGGAATTGAAAAAAATTAAATCTCCCAAGCCTATTAAAGAAGAGAAAGAAGAAAACTCTACCAATTGTAGGGATTAAACTACAAATAAAACCTCGAGTAGTAGAGGAAAAAACTATAAGTAAGAAGAAGAGGAAATTGTTATTGTCATCTAAGCTATGAATGGAGATATTCACCCCAAGAACCCCTCTGATAATGTTCCTCCATACCATGTCCATGTTGAGCGTATCCTAGAAGCATTGCATTCCTTGAGAACATATTTCTCTCTGTCACTTGGTCAAACACTTTATGTGCATCCTCCAAACACCCCCATTTAGAATACATTTATACAAGATCCACTCAAATTTTCTTGGATATGAAGGCATCGTTAAGGCCAATACCATTTTATATTGAGACCAAAACTTGAAATAGAGCAATTGAACTTAACATTTGAAGAAGCATTAAACTCAAAATTAACAAGAAGAGTGCCATTCAATGTGTTTTATAAATCAATGAAAGATTCGTCAAGTTTTTACAAAATTTTATAATTTAGTAAAATATTGGCCAAGTTTTTATAATATTTTATAATTTAGGGAAATATTCACCAAGATTTTACAATATCTTAAAATTTAGTAAAATATTCGCCAATATTTTACAACATCATATAATAAAATGAAATATTTTCCAAAAAATTATATATAGATACTATACTATTAATAAAATTGCCTTCAAATTTTCCTATATATCAGGAAGATTCACCCATTTTTTATACATATAAATTGGGGGGGGGGGGGGGGGGGGGTTGTTCTTAAAATCATCCCTAGTGAGAGAGGCTGTGAGAGAGTGAAGAGGAAGTGCAACGGGGTTGCTACAAGTTGTATCCATTCATTTGTATGGATGGTATAATAATAAAGGACTGTCAATTTTTGTGTGGACGTAGCCCATCTTGGGTGAACCATGCTATATCTATGTCTCTCTTGTAATGTGTTTTAATATTTGCATCATGTTTATTTTTTATTATTATTGCTTTGCGGTACTATTTTTCTAACAGTTAAATCTACTTAAGAGGTGATTAACATCACTGAAATTTGCATGACATAAATATTTAGGCTGCATGGCATACCAAAAAATAGTGATTACTGATAGAGATACTAAATTTACAACAAATTTTGGAAATATCTATTTGCATGTATGTATACCAAGCTAAATTTCAATACCGCATACCACCTGTAGATAGATGGGAGAGCAAAATGGGTGAATCAGGTGCTGGAAGACATGATGTGTATGTATGTTATGAAATAATTGGGTAAGTGGGAAGACTTTTTGCATCTAGTTGAATTTGCATATAATAACGTCTATCAGGCTTCACTCAAAATGAGTCCTTTTGAGGCAATCTATGGAAGGAAATGAAAAATTCCCTTAAGATGGGGAAATCCTGAAGAACGATTAGCTTTGAGATCGAAAAATGTTGGAGAATATGGAACATGTTGTGCAACAAATAAAATAAAATATGAAAACAACCTAGGATAGGAAAAAAACTATGTCAATGCCATGCATACAATGAAAGAATTTCAAGTGGGAGAACATGTGTTCTTGAGAGTAAAACCCAAAAGAAACTTTTTAAGAGACAAAACCCTTACTAAGATTGTGCCTAGATTTTTGGGTCCCTTTGAAATTCTAGCCGGAGTGGGATCAGTTGCATATCGACTAGACTACCCCCTCATATTAGAATTCATGATTTTTTTCATGTATCTCTGTTAAAAAGATATATTGTTGATAAAACTCATGTTGTTGATTGGTATGTGCTCCAAGTGGAACCAGAAGGAGAGGTTCTCATAGAATCGGTACATATCATAGACCAGAGAGAAATAATGCTTCGAAGGCAAGAAGTCACTCAAGTTAAAGTACAATGGGAGCATTATGTTCCAGAATAATCCACCTGGGAAAGAGAGGATGAAATGAATCAAGCTTACCCCTTTCTAATTTAATCAGTGGATGCCGCTCAAAGTTTCATGAAGGATGGTGAAAATATTTAGGGGGGAATGATTGAAACTCCCCATGGTTAAAATTATTTATCGAAGGACATGTAAATGATGGATATAAAGATGGTAACCTTGTTTATTTTATGATTTTGATGATATTAAAACAACAATGTAAGGAAATAGTTGTTTAATAATAAAATTATGGTATGATTATGAGCACCCTTACTATGAATTAATAGAACTCTCATTTAATGTTAATAGCTGAAATTTTACTCATCCCCAAAGGTACAAGTGGCCAAATGGGGAATATGTAGTTATTAGCCAAGAAACATCCTAGGAAAAAAAAACATGCATAAGGGGGGAAAACCCTATCCCTTAAGAAAGTCGAGCTTCTAGGCTCTGCTGAAATTGAGCTTCTAGGCTCTGCTTAAAAACAAGCTTTCAAGCTTACTTAAATTGAGCTTTCAGGCTCTGTGTTAAGCTGATATTATAGGCTCACCGTTAAGTGTGTGATCTTCCAAGTTGAGTGGAATTAGAGATTCTGGGCTCTAGGTAATAACTTTCCTTGGTTTATTGGTGGAACTTGAAGAGAAAGGTTCCAATTGATTATTTGTAGTTCCGGGAAAAAGGTTGGATACTTGTAGGTCTTAACTGACTTTGATATCCTAAGGCCAAGTGGAGCGTGGATGCCCATTACCAGTACCACTAGTAAAGAGCATGGCCACTCTTTACTCTCTTGCTTTATAGATATGGTTCGTTAAGAGAAAAAGAAAAAATTAAATACAAATCCCTTTTGATTATGTCAATGTTATTTATAACAGTTAATATGACGGAATAATGGATGTTAAGTATTTCAACATTAAATTGCTATGTCACTGAATACAATACTTGAAGTAATTATTGGAAAGGCAAAAACATGATGACGAAAAACCTGTGATTAAAATATTCGCTAGGATTCATTACAAGAACAATGCACAAAAGATAATATATTGACTTGGATAATTGGGGTATATTGAAACCCTAGGCCATAACCTAAGGATAGTATTAAGGAAAAACTAGTTCTTAATCCTTAATCCTTTTCAGAAATGTAAGCTAATTAAAACACTTTAGGATGAGCTCAAAAAAATTGGTCTGTCCAAGATTCATTTAGTAATAAAAATGTCGTACTAAAGTATTATTTACTGTTAGTATTTACTAATCATGTCCAAACCTTGCTTTGATTGAAGCACGGACAAATGATGAAGATCATGTTAGCCCTATGGCTAAGTAAACTATATTCGTAATCTTATACTTTGGTAACTTGTGCATGGACTTCTTTTGATGATGGAATGGAACATGCACACTATGTCTATTAAAGTTCATTTTTTAATTTTTTTAAGATGTAAATGAATTATTAATTGCAATGACTAATTATGATAAGTATTATGTGTTTGTTACACCTTTAACTTTATATGGTTCAAAAAAAATATTAATTTATTAAATAACAAACATGCAAAAATAAATAAATTAACATGGCAAATTAAATAAATACCATGTAGCCCCTAACTAAATAGAAATAAATTAATGAGAAATGGTCTTATGTAAAGTAAAACAAATAGCTTGGAAATAAAGTTATCGGAAATGGTCTTATGGAAAGTAGAACAAATAGCTTGGAGGATATGAAAGTTATCCAATATGAAAGTTGAGACTATCACAATTGTTTACATGCGATAAGAAAACTTTGTATATTCAACAACAATTTAATGAGAAATTATCCAACAAAGTCGCAACTTATTTACATTCTAAATTAAAATATTGTAATATTTGAAGTTATCCAATAAATCCACAGCTTCTTTAAATTATAAGTAAAAATATTGTAATGTTTAGGTCAGTTTGTGCTCAAAAATAGTAAGATGCTCCATGTGGAGTGCTGTGCCAATACCAGTCTAGCTAATTGGATCTAACAGAGAATGTTTTCTTGGAATACCGTTGACACCTTTGCTCAATGCATCCAAGTCAGGTTGCATGCTCATAAAGGACTCTATTCTTTGTCTCTTCGTACAAATATAAGCTAAAGTTTCTGTTGGTGCAAATAAAAACTAAAGTTTTTCTTGGTGTAAATAAAAGCTAAAGTTACGTATACTAGTAGTGGAATTACAACATAATAAGGTTCAATACGCATTGGTGGCTAAGTTAATCATTGATTTTTGAGTTCATAATAATTGTTTGAATGCTAGTTGACCTGCCTCAAAATCCAAACAAAAAATAAGGAGGCAATGACGAAATAACATAAATTTACACCATTAGAAAGTTCACGATCCCTTTATATGACCTAGACCTTATTTTTCAAGCATAAAAATCATTTCTTTTATATTAAAGAAACATGTTACAACTGAGTAAGGCACAAAACACATAATTTTTCTCTCTAGACACCAATCCCTCCCAAACAAACCGCCACTGATGTGTCAACACCACATTGTCTACTTCACAATAGATCACTCAAAAAATACAGGATCTCTGATCAATGATCAACCCACTTAAGGTCTAATAACATACAAAAGACACACAATATAAATAGGCATAGTAAGATGCTATCTAGATAAAACCCTATAGTGACCGGTCCATACAATAAAAAATACATTCTATCACCCGTATAGTCCAAGGTTCAAGATTCAAAAATATTAAAAGTGGAGGAGGTAATTAATTCCCCCTCCAAATATTCAGATAGTGAAAAAATTCCCATAGTGAACTGTAGTGCCACTTTGGACAATCCATCAGCCAACACATTGTGTTCTATGTATATATGCTATTAGTCAAAGCAAATAAAGTTGTCCTTGAGGGCCAAAGTATGTGCACATCAATGATCTAGTTCAAGTACCCACAAGTTAGACACATCATTAGCCCAATCGATGATAATCCTAGAGTCACCAAAGATTCTCAGCTGAGGGAGACCCATGACATAGGAGGAAAAGAGTAATCCCCCAAGAGCCATGAGTTCTACTTTGGTATTCGTACAAGGGTCACATCCTAGTGAAAGATGAAAAAATGGGTCTGACTGATATACAAGGCCATCCCAACACCACCAATACTAGTTTGATCTGCTCCATCAAAGAAACCCATAGCTGCACCCACCTCAGGAGCAACACCAATATTTTGTGTCTTCTGCTCCCTGATAGGTCCAGGGAAATATGTAATGAGTTGAAGGACACTGATTTTAATAAAATGAACCTAATGTCTCCTATCCTAAAATATCACAGAGTTTCTGGCTTTCCAGATAATCTAGTTCCAGAAGAATGGTAGATATAGGGGCTTAGACCCCATTCTCACCCAGTGATCTAGGAAGACACCAAAATTACAATTTTCCTACAGAATAGTCAAACCAAAGTGTAAATCCACTTCCTGGTAAATTGCTTTCCCAAATGGACAATACCAGAAAAGATGTTCAACAGATTCAGGCTCAGCTGCACACATATGGCATAAATTTAGACCAATATGCCCTTTAACCTATAACAAATCCCAACTATTAATTTTTCCATTAATGTACAACCAAGTGAAACATTTTATCTTAAGTGGTATGTTCTAGGACCAAAGTTCCTTATACCACCAATGGCCCACCACCTCTAAATGTATGTCGACTGAGTACTGGTATGTGAGCTTAGCCGTGACCTGTCCCGATTTTCCATTGTAGGACCAAACCAATATGTCCTTTCACTCCTGCAACAATATCCCTGTTGAAGATAGATTGGTTACATAATTATCCCATTCAACAATCCATTCACCAATAAGATCCAGATCTCTAGCAGAGAGCCAATACGTACCATTGGTGGGAAAATCGCAGCCAATCCTAACCTGTTCAAGGGTCTTCAGGCCATAATCATGTAGGTAATCGACCAAATACTGTGATAGGAAACCCACAATAGGGTTAGTTCCCACCAACACAGATGCACCGCTCCCCACCTTCTAGCTGAGTGTTTTACTTACCCATCCAAAAACTTTAATAAAACCGGTCCAGATAATAGAGGTTTTTGCAACATAATGGTTGTCCAATCTAAGCCATTCAATGAAGATCCCTTATGAAAGTACTTGTACTGGTGGATCTTATTCCAAATACCATTCCTATTCAACCCCATCCACAAATTTTTCATCCTAAGTGAATTGCTAAACCAGTCAAGTTTCTTGATGTTCCAACCACCACCAGAATACGATATGGTAAGTGAATCCCAATGGACCAAATGAGAGCAATGGCTATTTTCAAAACCATCCCACAAGAAATTACACAGGATCCTTGTGATGGATTTGATGATTGAACAAGGGATCTTGAAAAGGGAAAACCCATACACTAAAATACCACTCAAGACAATTTTAAGAAGAATGAGCCTCCCACCCAGAGAAAGAGTTCTATATGTTCAGCTACTAAATCTATTTTTGAACTTCTTCACCAACCATAACCAATCCTTAACATGATAATTAAGGGGTTTCAACCAGAATCCCAGGTACTTAAAACCGACCTCAATCGGATCCAATATTTAAGGGAAAGATGGCCTTTATCTCAGCTGCTAGTGAATCGCCCAGATTACTCATCAGAAAGGAATATTTTTCAACACCTATCAACATACCAGAAGTAACCGAAAAGGTATCCAGAATGGATCTATAGCACCTCCACTCTTGAATAGAACCCTGACCAAATAACACAACATCATCAATGAAAAAAATGTGTGTAAGGGCTAAAGACAAAAATAAAACTATACATGTGATTTTGTCTAGTCTTTTGGTCTTTGCAATCATCATACTCAAACCTTCCACAACCAAGAGAAAAATTAATGGCGAGAGTGGGCACCCTGCCTAAGGCCCCAACTCGCATTAAAGGATGACGTTGGAGTACCATTAATGAGTACCCCAAAATTGGCAGTCATCACACACCCCATAATCCAGCTGAGAGTGCCAAGAGACAATACAACCTATAGTAAAATAAGCCGTAACATGGTCCAATTGACCCTATCATATTCCTTTACTAGATCAATTTTAAGAATTAAGGCCTCCATATCCTGAGTCTTGATGGTGTGGAGTGCCTCCTGTGTGATCCCAACAAATTCAATTATCTGTCTGCTCTTAAGAAAACCAAATTTTTCCTCAGAAATCACCTTAGGAAGAAAATGCTTAAGTTTGTTGGAGATAATCTTGGCAATAACCTTGTAAGCCAGATTGCAAAGTGAGATCAGCCAAAAATCAACAAAAGACAATGACTTATCACATTTTGGAATGAGTGTGAGATAAGTAGCATTAAGTGATTTAGTGACAAAACCCTCCTTACGGGATTGTTCCACAACCGCAAGGAGCTCCCTACCGACCAAATAAAAAAAAGTCGGGTAGAATTCGACAGTCCACCCATCAGGTCCAAGACTCTTTGTCCTTGACAAAGGCCCTATAATTCATTATAATACTAAATGCTCCATAATATTTAAAGAAATTTGAATATGCTAACAGAAAAAGTAAATGAAACAATATAACAACATTATTTACGGTTTTCTAGCTCAACAAAATAAACTTTCACAAAAGCAATTTTTTGTAATTTTGAATATAAAGAAATGTGGAAGCTTACAATATACTTGATTTCTTCAAGTCTCCAAGGCTATTTTTCTCAACCACATTCTACAAAACCCTTACCACTTGCATGGCTATGTCTTTATGCAATTTCTAGTTATTATGTCATACATAATTTGCTCTCCAACTTGATCTTTCTGCCACCTTCAAACAAAATTGCTAAGTGGTAGGCACCACTAGGTCTTCGACGAACAATGGCAACGGCGCAAAAATGAAAAATGAAAATTCCATCTTCCATGTTGAAACACGTGATCAATTTTTTCCCATCAAATAATAAAAGGAATCATTGTAGAAAAATAACCCACTTGTCCAGAACCCTAGTGTTGTATTTGTCAACTCAATATACTGCTATTTTCTAGCTTCGTGGAGAAGTGACAAGAGAATCGATCCTACATAAATTTAATGCCCAATTTTTTTTGCTCTCTAGATGTAGTTATCTACAACATGTGAACTTAGTTATGACTCTATACATTCATTTGCATAGGGAAGAGATATGTACACCCATCATTAGATTTCCTTAATATTGTAAAACGAGAAGATAATAAGTGGATATCGTATGCACCTCCTCATGCATGCCAATTATTCAAAATATTCCAGTATATCCCATTAGAAATGAGAAAATAATTTGTCAAATTGATGTTTTCCCGTGGTCATATCATTTGAATATTCAAATTTCTTCTATGGTGGGTCTAATTATTCCTTCGTTATTGTGGCTTCCCATAGGTCCCCTACAATAGAATTGCATTCATTCCATCCAAACTTCTATGTTGCACTACATTAATCCTGCTCTGCCGCTCAAGCACATCTTTTTCTCTACTGGGGATCTTATCAACAAGGTAAATAGAGACAGGGATTGAAAAGAAAGTGCATTTCCACATGATGTTTCCACGCCTTAATAGCCTATTCTTTTTTAGTTTCAGGACCTACCTTTGATCTATTAAGAACTTTGATCTTAAGTTACAATAAAGTTTGGATTAACCGGGGACAGAGTGTTGTAATTTGCAAAATCCCTTCACGCGTCATATGTATTTTATAATAATAAGCCATGTAGAATGTTTACACTTTATAATTAAACATTATTTACTAGCAATTTCCCCAAAAAGGTGCAATAATACGCCGATAGGTTTTTGTTGGAGGGTGAAATGGTAGAAAAAAAGGAAACAAAAATTGAATTGGTATTATGGGAAAAAGCCTGAAAGAAAGTGCATGGACTAAAGTTTTTCCATAGTGTAGACCTAGCCTTGTACCATGAGTACTGTCATAAACGAGCTATAATATTTGCAAAGAAGGCCAAGGAAAGGTGAACTTTAAAATCTCAAATATCACAAATAGGAAATCAAATATTTAATGTAGACGAAGTTAACAACAAACTAAATATAGTTGGTGTTGTCATAGCATTTCTCTTAGACCAAACTAAACCCTATAATTTTGTACAATTTTGTATAATTTTGTACTAAACCTCTTCACCTTTGATATTAATTTCCACCTTCAAGTTGGCCCAAATCTTCTGCCCCTTTAATGGATCCGCTAAATAGTCCACCTCCTCCAAATCATCTTCACCACTTATAATGCATAAATCGTCTCTTAAAATCATATAAATCAAAATTATTTTCAATGAACCTTAATAACCATCCATCCTTCTTATAAATATTAATAAGATACACCGAAAGGAAAAAATGGGAAGTAAAGTAGGTTCAATGAAGTGAAAAAAAAAATATTGAAACAAGTACTATGAGGAGCTTGCTATGTGGTATTGTTTGAGTGGTCTAAAGGTGGTTCAGTCAAGGTTTTTTATAAAGTATGATGTTAACATCTTTTGTTGATGGATTCCAATATTCAAAATGGATTGCAAATTCATAGCATATATGTTGCACAATTTAAAGCTAATGAGAAACACAAAATGCAATGTAATACAAACCTTCAATATGGAAGAGTGGGTTGAGTACACTCATTATGGAAAGTGTACGTTTACATGGTGATGCAAGCAAGTCCCAATCTATAGCACTCTCTCTATCTAGAACACATAACTCTATCAAAGACAAACAAGTTTTACGTAGGTATCCAATAATTCCAACACAACAAGTTAAACACCACCTTGCTACATACATAGGATCCTACCAATGTGTAAAAATAACACATTAAGAACATTGATTCTCTATTGTAAACAAAAGAAATGCATCGTTACATTTTCAGGGTGACACAACACTACTACACAAACTCTACTAGTGGATGGAAGGCACAAGATTGACATTCAATGAATTTACGATGCACAACTCCTCTTTAAGTGTTTCCTTTTACAAATTCTCCTCAAAGCATATCTACACTTCCCATGATCCTCCTTGCTTGATGATATTTGATCATTTTCTATAGAGATGTGATATTAAAGAAGGGAAAGAACGCATGCAATGGGGTTCCACTTGGAATGCTCAATTTTAACACTTAGTGCTTACATTGTGGTGGTCATGTCTCCACTAGTTTACAAATGTCAATGCTGCTTGGGTTTCATTTATTTTTTGCGCTCTTACATTAGGTTGTAAGTCAAAGATTCTAAAATAGTGACTTTAGAATTCTTTCAGAAAGTGTGAGTAAATTCTTCTCATGAGTAACAAAAAAGTGACATTTAGAGCATAATGATATAAATAAGATATCTGAGCTATGATTATACATGTCAAGGAAAATATTATGTTATGCATTAGAAAGGGCTAACTAGTGACTGTCCAACAACTTGTAATTCTCGAAAAACTCGACCTTGTTCCAGGCTAAATGCTTCCGACATATTTAAGGATACTGAAATTTGAAGGACTAGTTCATGGAGAGATAATCAAGAATGATCTCCATTAATTTAAAAAAAAATTGTTGGGATTGGCCAACATGATTTTTTCTTTTAATTTGGGCCATAGAACCCAATTCGTAATATGGGCATAAAAATTGCCATTGAATGTGTTGAGGTTAGGTTGTATTAAATCCAATACTTTACCTCAATGGAGAAATATGGTTTAACAATGTAAGGAATGATTATTAAAAGGAAAACCAAGCCTAAAACATTGGCCTTTCCAATTCAGATAAAACTTAACAATGTCCTAGGTCTTCCATATACTCTAGGCAACAATGTTTCTTTCACCTTGGCACTGGCTGAGGTAAAAATAATAGTTTGAAAGTTGAACCTTGACCACAATGTCTTTCTTATGTCTCCTTTGGAAACTTCCAAACTTTCATGTCCTTCTAATACCCTTCCAAAATTTCATGCCCTTCTGATGCACTGATAACCAATTTGTCACACAGTGTTGGATTGAGTGTCGGTTCTATTAATTCCCATCATCCCTAGTCTTTGGGAGTGCAATAGATGTTGTAATTAATATGATGGAATCCCTTGTCTCTCTTTGTATTCAACCAAAGAAAGCTACAAAGATATTTGTTGAGTTATTGATAAGCACAAGTACAAGGAACCCAATGTGAGGAATAATAGACATGGTTAGTTGCTAGAATATTAACAAAAATTTCGAACATAGAACCAAAGACATAAGCTTGGTTAACCATTTATCAATATTTTTTTCAACTCACTATATAACCATTCCCTACAAATCAGTTAGGGAGGCTTGAAAGGGAATTCCCATAAATATAAAAATATGGCCCAGTTGGATCTATGACCAACCCTTCTAAGCTGACCAAGTAGGAGGTTTTCGGATCTTTTCCCATTGAATTAGGGACCTTAAGGTAGTGCAAAATATATCGGGCCAGGCTATCATGTTATTCATATATTCTTGTTCCTCCAAGATAGTGATAAAAGAATCAAAAGAATCATCTACAAAATGTCCACTAGCAAGCTATTTGGTTCCTAGTTTATAGAGGGGAATATATTTCCTTAGAACTTGACCCATATGATGAGATACTAGATATCCCATGGTCTCAAATTCCCAGATGTAGAGATTTGGAGCTAATGGGCACCTTTATTGGATGAACATGAAAATATCCTTCCTTTGATTTGTAGTTTCTAATAGATAGTCAGGTTGATGCCACTAAGAAAATAGTTTTCATGACATGGATAGAAAGGAGTGAAATCCAAGGCCTTTATTATGGCCATGTTGAAGGGGCACTTGAACCTATCATAATCCTTCTCAAAATATATAATAATGAAAAAGGACATTGAGCACTAGGCATCTGGTCAACTGATACCTTCTCAAATTGGAATGAAATTGTCTAGAATGAATCTCCCCCTAATGAAAGCTATCTATTCTAAATGTTTAACCTTGGGTAGAATATGTTTACATCAAAATACGACGCCTTGTACATATTCTTAAAAGGGACATTTAGGTCCATTTCTTAATTATTCTAAAATTATTCAGTTGAATGTAAACGATAATGGCCTCTACCATGCAGCTGGTTTAAACCTATAATTAAATAAATGTAACACTGCAATACCCATCTTATAGTCACATCAAAATCTTCTTAAAATCTTTGTAGCAGTCAGGCAATCCAATGGTAAATTGTTTCCTACCTACTTTCCATTAATATCTTGGACTTCCTTTAATCTACAAGAAGTCATTATAAAAATAACAAAGCTAAAATTTATGTACTACACAAACTCAATAACATTGTGCAAACAATTTTTCACCAGAAGAAATTTGGAAGCAATCCATCTTCCTTCAAAATGTTTATCATATTTTCCACCTTCTCAATTTTTCCCTTCTTACAACACCCATCAATAATTGCATTGTAAGAAAGTATGTCAACCATAAAATCCTTTCCCCATATATCATCTAAAAGTCAACATAATGAAGTACCTACTTAGACCCCATAAAAAAAAAAAGACGTAAGGAGTTCTATCAACGATGCATGATTCTTGTAATACCCCCAGTTTGATTCCCAAAATGGAAATGGAAATGTATAAATTATGAAAGCTAGGAGCCAAACAATGTAATATGTAAATGTACATGGAAGAATAATCAAATAAATCACAAATTGCAGACATAGAATGATGACAAACATGGGAGCTATAATTCCAAAATAAAATAAAGAAAGCAGGCGTATGGGGTGGGGCCAAAGAGAGAGAATAATATTTTCTTGTAAGACTAAGTCATTTACCTCATAATATCCTAAGTAATATCAACCTTGGAGTTAGTGGGGGAAGTGAGAAATGTGGGATTCTTAGGAAGACACATGGTGAGTTGTGAGCATGAAAATAGAATCCAGTACTTTACTTTTGGTTGTCATTGGAGTTATCCATCATTCTTCCAAAGGTTGTCTGAGATTCTATGTTGTCATACTATCACTGTAATAGAATGAGGGGTATAGATGTTATGAAACTGTGTGGGAATTATTCCCATGTGCATGAGGAAATTACTATCCTTGAGTCAACTCCATTATAGTTGAGAATCCATGGGGTTCCCAAAAAATTCTATATACATTGTTCCCAAACTACCTTCTAATGATCAACCTTTAAAACGATAAGCTTATTTTCTCTATCAAGTTCCAACCAACATGGCCACTAAATAGGATAAAACCTACATAGCCCCTATTTAATCATCTTTTGATTTTAAATGGTGGAAATACACTTACATAAACTACATGATAGAGAAAAACAAAATATTCTACAAAACATAATCACAAAATAATCCAAAAAACATAATCACGACACTTTCCTTTCATGGCCGATGCATATGGCTACATGAAAATATTCATCACCAACCCATCCACCATGAAAATTTTCATTCTTGAAATGAATTTATGTATAGTGATCAATCATTTTTGTATCCACCCCAAACGTTCATTAGGTTTCCCTAGCCAAAGAAACAAATCACTCTTCCACCATTCATTACATTAACCAGTTTAACAACTATAATTATTCTGTTTGTCAACAATTTCCAAGACAAGCATTCAAGTATTGGAAAGTACAATATTTTTTACAATAAAAATAAAATTATAAATACTTTAATTGTTTGAAAACCTGCTCCTAAATGTGCTTTGCAAGAATGATTAGAATAGCGAAGGTAGACATATAGAAATCATATCCTTGTAAAAAAGCATCAGTGTTAAAAGGCATTTTATGGAAAGAAATCCTTGTAAAATTTTGTAATTTCATAGTCAATATTGATTGTTCATCATTAGGTTACATATATGATGGTAGAGATCATGTTTGTGTATTTTTTCCGTAGAAGGTAACCCTATTTTAGAGAGGGAATTATATGAAGGATATGTTGGAGTTTGAGAGAGATTGTGAGAGATTGAATAGGAGGTTGCAATGGATGTGTTACAGGTTGTATCTTTTCATTTTTTTGGACAAAATGAAATGAAGGGTTGGATATTTCTTAGTGTATGTATCCCATATCGAGTGAGCCAGGCATATTGTTGTCTCTCTTTTACTGTGCTTTTATGTGTTTTATTTCCGCATTTATTTTATTTTATTGCTTTGTTATACTATTTCTTACATAGAATCTTCCTAGCAAAGGTAGTTACAATGACCAAAACAAGCAGATCCTAATATGAGATTCTATAAATTGTTGCCAGATTAAAAAAGAACACATGATATGAAGTATTCATTTTTTTTCAATAAGCATCAGAGAGAATGTGTCATTTCTTGGAATTGTTAACTGAACACAAAAGATAGTTTCCTAATCCAAGTCTAAGGATACCATAAGGGACCAAGAACAAGATGTTTGGTTACCATTCACCCACTAATTTGATAATTTCTTTCTTACCTCATATTATGTGTCTATCTTAGCTAAGAATGAGATCTTCAATCACACTTGGTCCATTAGTTTGACTATCTCCTTCTTTTCTAAGGAAAATCTCTTGGGATCCCCTTGTATTCCCTAAAATGTCCAGATGGAGGGCCGCTCAACAACCCACCACAATAGGGAGTAGTATCCTTAAGGGAGCCAATTGAATTTGGACCTATGAACTATGGCCTACCTATCAATAATATGCATTTAGTAGATGGTTCATTTGATTGAGCCAACCCTTGTTCTTTTAATTTGGTGGGGTGTTTATAGCCATGGAGAAACACACTCAGTGGACAGGGAATCCTAATAGTTCTATTGGAATCAATTACTAAGATAGTGGATTTAGATAAGAGTTGTGCACATTACTCATGCTCTTATCCCCATCCTTGTGAAATCTCTTTGATATGTCTATGATTTCCATGTAACTAAAGTTCTTCCCTAGAGCAAGTCAAAGCTAACCATAGGCCATATGTAATGCCCTTTTAACCCTAAATGGAGATAACATATTGACATAAGTTGATTTGGTAGCCAATATTTTCCTAATAAACGGGTGGGTGCTAGGCACTGAGACAATAGATTTGCATGAGAATTGTGTACAAAACTCACACTCTTACCCCCATCATTATCCAACGTTTCTAAGGAATCTATGATTTCCATGTAAATATATTCATATTAAATATGGATCATTCATTAGTAGGTTACATAGCTAATGGTAGAGATTATATTTGTGTCTTTTTTCCCTAGAAGGTAACCCTCTTTTATAAAGGAATTATATTAAGGCTGAGTGGATTTTGGGAGAGACTTTTGAGAGATTGAAGAGGAGGTTACAACATATGTGTTGCAAGTTGTATCTCTTCATTTTTTTGGACATAAGTAAAAAAAATATTGGGTGTTTCTCTGTGAATGTAGCCCATATCGAGTGAACCACTCATGTGGGTGTATATCTTGTATTGTTCTCTTGTTTGTTTAACTTCTACTTTTGTTTTATTGTATTGTTATGCTATCATATTTGTATCATAGAATATTCCTAGCAAAGGTATTTACAATGAACAAAACAAGAAATACCAAATACGATATTCTATAAATTGGTGCTAGATTAACAAGAACACATGATATGAAGTCTTCAATCTTTTCAATAAGAATCCTAGTGAAACATGAAATATATTTTCCTGATCCAAGTCTAAGGATACCATAAGGCACAAAGGACAATATATTTGGCTTCCATTGGCCCACTAATTTGATAATGTATTTCTTACCTCATATTATGTGTCTATCTTAGGTAAGAATGATATCTTCAATCACACTTGGTCCATTAGTTTGACAATCTCCTTATTTTGTAACGAAAAATCTCATGGGATCCTCTTGTATTCTCTAAAATATCTAGATGGAGGGCCGCTCAAAAGCCCACCACAATAGGGATTAGTATCCTTTAGGGAGATAATTGAAGTTGGACCTATGAACTATGGCTTACCTATCAACAATATTCCTTTGGTAGATGGTTCAATTGATTGAGCCAACCCTTGTTATTTTAATTTGGTGGGCTGTTTATAGTCATCTAGAAACACACTTAATGGAGAAAGAGTCCAAATAGTTATAGTGGTATCATTTACTAAGATAGTGGCTTTGGATAAGAGTTGTGTACATGACTCATGCTCTTAACCCCATCTTTGTCAAACCTCTTTGAGATGTCTCTGATTTCCATGTAACTAAAATTCTTTCCTAGAGAAAGTCAAAGCTAACGAATGATTCTAATATCTAAGGTGAGTGTCATGAATAACTGAATTAATATTTAGTGAATTCACTGTTCCATTCCGTACATATGGCATTGACATAAAGAATAAATTTTAACTCATTAGACAACCTCAAAGAGGAATAAACCTTGCCTTAAGAGAGAGTTAAGGAAGAACTACAAAAAAATTTAGTTGTAGGATGGATTTATCCAATTTCTAACAGTGAATGGGTCTCACCTCTTGTCATTGCTCCCAATCAAAATGGAAAATGCATAGTGTGTGTGGATTACAGAGAACTCAACGAATCCACAATGAAATACAACTTCCCTTTACCCTTCATTGATCAAGTTCTATATTTCCTAGCAGGAAAAAGGTACTTATCATTCATAAATGGGTCTAGTGGATACAACCAAATACAAATCAGACTTGAGAATCAAGATAAGTTCATTTTTCAAGGATCCATAATTTTATTAAAGTAGAAACCTTGGTAAATCTCACAAATTCTTAAATTTCCAACCATAAACTATTTGGTGATATTTTTGTAAATATAAATAAACTTCGAAGGTTTTATGACAATTTTGGTGATGTTTAGAGTAAAATATTTTAATCTTGTGGAATATGGGTGAATCATTTAAAAAAAAAGAATGGAAATTGGTGAATCCTTTTTTGGATGAAACATCCAAAATTATCTCATGTGCTAAATTTTGTCCCTAAAATCCCCCCCATATACAACCCTGTGGCAAAGGACCATGGCTACTGGACATCACCATACATTTTCCTTCCATGCATGTGCCTCCTTCCTCTATACCTTCCTTGTAATATATCGACAAAATTAATGAATGTAGAAATTTGAAGCTCCATTCACATAAGAGTCACACTTGATATACATGTGAGATTAATCTCACCAAATCTTCCTTTAAATTGATTCTCCATTTTAGTCTCTATGCACCAATTTAAACAGTTAATGGTTGTATTTAGGTAGCTATCAAATATGCATGCCATAGAATGTAACAATTGGGTATTCCATGTGTTTTGACGTATAACAATAAACATGTATTATTTTCAACTATATGGATATTTGTTTGGGTTTTCTAATCATTGGTACATTATCATTTCAGTAAATATTGATAAGCCAACCACTTCTAAATAATAGGTTGTTGCATACATAATAGTTTGGAAGTTGACATTGCACTTTTCCTACAGTGTTAGTTTGTTAGACACCTTTGAACAGAGAAATTGGGTTTTAGTGAAATTGTTTAACCTTAAAAACCTTAACACTAATTCATTCTCGACTTCATGATACTTTCAATTTTACTACATAAGGGTGACAATTCTCTATTTTTATCTGTTGACTTTGAAAAGGCCTAAAAAAAAATTGTTTTCACACAAAATCACAATAATATGTGCTTACTCTCTAGCCACTCGACATTACATAAGCATCACTCTAATAAAATAGTTGTTTCTTTCTTTAAGAATCGATGGTATACTAATCTTTTGAAAACTCAGCTCCATATATCCATGTTTACTTCATATTTCCACATAGAGATCAAAGTTGTAGCATTTGTTTGGATTAAATCCAGTGGAAAATGAGACACGATGAAAAGGAGAGAGCATACCTCAATATTTGAAAAAGAAATAATCCATATCAAACCATCATTGATTCTAGGGTTTAATCAGTGTAACCACAATGAAGCCTCCTAATCGATAGATTGTATGATATTAATGGGTTGCTGCATGTTGGATATTAATCACCATTTACATGCCTCCTGTCAACACTTGAAGTTGTTCTCTCAAGTAGCTCGTACAAAGACATAAATACCCTCTGCACATGAGCGTAAAAATATCATTTCGAGCATGCTCGAGGCTCGCTATAGCGCAATGATCAACACTGCTTCAAAAAAAAGTGTAGCCTAGCCCATCCAAAGATTTCTGTATGCAATTTGATTGCTACAATGTATCATGTTTTGATCGTCAACTGTTGATTTCATCTCGATTTTTTGGATGGTTTTTAAAAATTTGAATTAAAGTTTATTTAATATTCATTTTCCTTTAGAGATATCTACTGCACCCTTTTCTCATGTGCTCAAAACAATGATTTTAGCCTTTATCACATCAGCAAAGATTGAGTTGAGGGTCAGGCTTTTTTGCTACATATGCGAAGCCTAGGAGACACACATTTAATTACTTATTAAGCTACCTTATTACTATCGTTTATTTTTGTCGACAATATACCTAGCCCATTTTTGTTGAGACTCGAAAATATACCTAGCACATTGATTGTACGTATCCACTCACATTAATAGTGGCTCCCTCGAGCTCACATGGGAGATCACCTCGACCGGGTTAGTCTCTCGTTGTATTATGAACTCTCACGTGTAATGCACCTCCCAGGATCTGATAAATTAGGTCTTTTACTTGAGGGTTGTTATGCATAAGTTCCCCTAGATGTGAGAGTGTAGACCTTAAATGGGCCTCTTCTTCCATCCTGCAACACCCTGCAATGGGGGATCGATCTTATTAAAGACGAAACAAATTGTGAATAATCTTGGTCTGTAACATCAGAGGATTGATTGGGGTTTAGAAACCTTAGATTTCGTATTGTGAAACAAACCATGAAAAAAAAAGCATAATGATATGATTGTTTATAATTTGTTTGCCTACATCTGCTCCTTCCATTAAGATAGCGATCAAGGAAGTTCTTCCCCAAAGGTAGCAGTCATTTCAACATTAACACAAATTATGGCATGGATCTAGATCTTAAACTCAATGATTTGCTTGTTCATGATTCCATGGCAGGACTCCATTCATAGTGAATCATTCTTTTCTGCCTTTTATTGGAAGAGATAGAGATTATGGTGATGTTATTTTCTTCACGAGCAGTAAAAAAACTGCGAACCTATAACATGCACTATATATTATTAAAATTCCAATGTATTCCTTTGCGTGAGGGTTTTCTCCTACTATTAGCCCATTATTTAAATACATTTGATGGTAGCATAATGCGGTATTATTGTTTCACGGTAACTCATGGTTTACATCATGCGTCGGACCTGTGGACACTATTGCTAATAGCAATGGAAAAAATATTGAACCACAGATGAAGAAATGGATCATGAGATGAGTCCAAGGACACTATTTTGTGCCACGTGTTGTCCTCCTCTGATCTACAACAAGAAAACCTCCATCCTTGCACCTAGTGAAGTTCTGAACTAAATTTGGAGTTCTCTCACGCGAATGTCCATGTATATCCCGTGATAGCATGATATGAAACCGTAAAATTCCATAGCACAAACATGCCCACGATTAAGTGAGGGTTGCACCTTCTTAGCTCTAAGAAATCTATCCCTAATCGCATGAACTCTTCGTTCACTGTTGATTTCGCTTCATGGATCAATTTCATAGCAAAAATCAGCAGGTTGTTTTCCAACTCTCCCGCAATTGTCACTACCCATGCCTTGACTAGTGCATTGTCATAGAAGCCCTATGGAAGTGAAGGCTTGAATCTAGTGTAGGAATCCACTACAAATATAACTTCTGGCTTGGCATGAAATTGGAGATCCCTCGTTCTCGAATGCCACAGGCACGCGGATAGAACCTCAAATGTTGGTCAAGACTTCATGCCTTGGACTGCTACTATTGCTTGCCTCTCTAGAGACTCAATCTCCTTTGACCCAAAAAAGAATGATCTGATGCCCATTTCTTGTATAGACACCATCTAGACATTCTTGCCATCGATTTGATCAAATTCGTTGAAATCATAATGGCGAAATTTCATTGTGGGATTCTTCCATGGTCGTAGGATCTCTCTTTCCTAAACTGGAAGAACCAAAGGCCTGCCCTCCCCCTTCGCCATTTCTCCTAGGGACTTCATGAATTGACACAAGCCAGGAGTATCGCTGATAGTGTGATTCTGTGGCAGGGTGAATGTAAATCTATCACATTTCAATAGCGTTACCTACAAGTTCATCATAAGCAGTACGTTAAGAAAGATACAATATCTATTCAGTGGTTAAATCATCATGAAATAAGTAGTAGTATCTCGGAAAAAATAATCGAGTTAATAAAAAACTTGAAAAGAAGAACTTGAATGGAATTGAGAGGAGAATTTCTGACAGTTTGTGATCCAGGAATGTCCTGCATCATATTATCACAACGGGAAAAGTCGGATCGCTCATGGTATGTGATTTCCTCGAGAGAAACGTTCCCGACTAGGCAAGTCACCACCAGACCCGGGAGTTTGATTCTGGCTCATCATGAAATAAGTAGCAGTATTTCGGACAAAATAAGACCTGCGAGTCTGATTCTGGACAACACTCTAGTTTGTGGTTTGTTTCTTCATGGCATATCATGAAAAAGTTGGATTTTATTTTAAATAAGTTTTTATATTTTTATTTTTACATACTTTTTTGTGATAAACTTAAAGTTTTTGAATCAAGATAATAAAAAAGATTTGGACAATAAAGGTAAAGAAAATAGCGTTAATAAAAAATACAAAGTTATTGATGATAAGAAGCATGAATCATAATCCAATCTAATCATGAATCATAATTCAATCTCGTCATGTTTCGTTTTTATGGTACCAATAATTTATTAAAATCTATTCATATTCTTTATACACTTAATAAAATATATATAAAAACAAGAAACATGAATCATAATAAAATCTAATCATGAATTATAATTCAGTTTAGTCATGTTTTTCTTTTATGTTACCAATAGTTTGTCAAAGTCTATTCATATTCTCCATAAAATAAAATAAAAAATTCTCCATACACCTTTTTTAATCAGTGTTTTTTCTCTAAATAGGTTTGGAATGGTAAAAGTGTAGGGATTCAAATTAATAATCTTTGGGATGCAGGGAATGAAACAACTCTCAAACTATTGTTTGAGAAACCTGAATTAGAAGATATTAAATGCATTCCTTATCTAACAATTTGGGAAATATGGAGAGAAAAAATTGAAAAGCTCTTTGAAGATAGGAAAAATCCTGATTTTATGGTGACTAAGTCTTTTATAAAAAAATATTCTAGTTGCAAAGGTGAAAGTCCAAAAAAAAAATCCATAAATTAAAATTAATGTTAATAAATATTGATATCATAATAAAAAAATTAGAATGCCTATAATAAATGAAAAATTTTGTGGAGACATTTTGCTCTTACTGAAAACCACCAAATTTCATAAAAATTGTTCCAACTTCATTCACGAAGACCACCTCTGATTTATGATGTTCACTCATGATGAAAGAGTATGCATTAGTAATTACCTTGTATAATATACATATCCAAAAAAATCCATTAAATAATCATTTTTGCAACAAAATGATCTTGAATTTATCATTGCGCCCAACCCACATAGAAATTTGAAGAAGATTCATGGCCGAATATGGTATGGTGTAGGTTCTCAAATTCCTCTCTGAGCTTATCTTTGGCATACAACTAGCACCAATCAAAACACTACTTGACATTAATGACCCAGATTTCTCTAAACTTGTAAAGATGCTTTAGTCAATTACTATATTTGATCTATAATTCTTTTCTTCTTGTCGTCTTCAACTAATTGTTTGAGCTTTTGAATGAAATCATGGATGTAACTCTGCTTATTGCCTGCTATAATATCCCGTTCCTTCACCACCTTTGATCTCTATGTCTTCCGCTCCTCGCCTGCCATTGTCATTGTTAATGTCATAGATATGTTTTCTCTCAGAAAAGAGCCATCGTCTCCCTTTTATATTTTGATCCCCACATTCAATTCCATGGCTATTTGTCAGGAAGTCAAGCCTTGGTCAAGTTGAATGGGGAGAAAGATGAGGGGTATTCTGAATCTCAGTGATTCCATGGTGGAGCTCCATCTACCGTGGCTCAGAAACCCACCCACCGATGGATGTGAGAGGATTTGCATTTGTGGTACCCAACCCTGGAAAACCAGTCCTCGGTCGTGGGTTTGAGTCTTGAATTCTTGCGGAAAGAGCCACAAATCATCATCTCGGCGATCGTCTGAATACTGCGGAAAAAAAAGACACCAAAGGAAAGGGAGCTCACTCGCATCCAACCCTAGTGCCAAGTCTTGGACTTGGTGTCCCAATAGAAATACCTCGTTGTTGAACACTACATAGACCATCGAGGCTGCCTGCTATCATTCCATCCATTCCAGTATATCGTAGCGCTCGCTGCCTTTTCCGTCGGCACTGGGGTGGAGGGCTGGTGTGAGTTGGCCAACAGAGAGCACGGAGACTCCGTTGGTGTCCTGGAAATAATGAATATACTTATCTCCATATTTAAAGAAGGATTTCACAATTACCACTAGGCACTCTTCCAGGCATTTAGCGAACCGATAGGCTGGATGTATGTGCCCCGGTATTCCCCTGTACATCACTAAAACATCCCACACTTCATATAGCCTAAAGGTGATAGCCAAAGACGGGAAGCCAAAGGGCGGAGCCGCCAGCTCCTCAGAGGTTATGTCCTCGTTCCGCAACCTGTAAGGATGTAGGCCATAGGCATAGGTTGCATGGGGGAATATAGAGAAATAAATGGTTGGAACGTGCATCTCTGAAGCCAAACTATGCATCCAATATTGCACGAAGTCATGGACGAGAAATATTTGGAAGGGATTCTCCATGTCGTCCATGGATTTCTTCAACGGAAACTCCATTTCTGTCAGGATATCTGCTGTGCATTCTACACCGGGAGTCAGTCCCTTCGTGGGTGGTAATGGCAGTTCCAGCAGATCGGTCTAGACCTGGGAGTCCTGAAGCTGTAACAAAGGCCTGATTCTGTAAATGTTAACAGGCGTGGAGAGAAAGGAGGATTTTTTGCCGTGGATTGTGAAAGCCTTTGAGATCTCTAAGAATGTATTTATGTGACCGTGGGCTAACCATGGAAATAATA
Source organism: Pseudotsuga menziesii (assembly GCA_001517045.1). NCBI lineage: Eukaryota > Viridiplantae > Streptophyta > Pinopsida > Pinales > Pinaceae > Pseudotsuga > Pseudotsuga menziesii. The sequence goes on along the minus strand of LPNX011125715.1, from coordinate 73,086 downwards.
GAGTGAAAATTCTTGTTGTCAATGGAACCGTCTGAACCTCCTAATCATGTAACCGCAGCAACAAAACCTGACATAAACCTAATCGATGGACATGTGGCAACCCAATCGATGGATAAGCAGTAAGGCATGTGGCGTTAATTTACTCTCCAAATGGATGACAAGGTGAATAGTGTTTTTCAAAAGAACTTCAGAGAAGAAATGCCTAACAACGTAAAAATAATCATCCAGCTGCCAAATGGTATCATGTAGCTGCCAATTGCTATGGTTGACTAGTTTATTGAAGCTTTAAAATTCACTCATTATTCCCAAGTAAAGGGATATGAACATCTGTATTGAGTTGAGTAATCGTGGGAGTATTTATGAAGACATCTGGTTACATCGATGCCACAATTTACTCCAAGGAATTTTAAACTATGAACCGAACCTCACTTGCCCACTACTCCAGATTCCCACTACTCCAAGCATGGGAATCTGTTGTGATCTAAATAATGAAGTACCACATTTCACTTGCATAGTACTCCAAACATGGAAATTTGGCTATCATTAAAGAAGCAACATTGTGCAGATGAATCTTGGATGATGGTCCCAGTAACTTATGGAAATTGGTTGATGTTGCACGCTAAAATGTGTTCGGGTACACAGGGTACTCCCAAAAGACCGAACACCTTCAGCAACCGCTTCACACAAATAGATCACAGATCAACACACCGATGTTTGTCACGTGGTTAAAACCCTCGAGAGGGAAACAGTCCACGGCCCCAGCCAAATAGCTACTTGGATAAATTTATTATGCAAAAGAAAGAAGGTTACATATGAGCTTCTCATAATCGATCAACTAGCCAAGGACCCTCTATGCTCTTTAAATAGATATCATAGACCAATCAGGTGTTAAGCCACAGATCAATGGTAGGTATGATCTAAGAGAAGTTGAACCGTGGGATCACTCTATGTCTAGAACATATCGTGGCCATCAGATTAGAATATTTACAAATAAATACTAATGCATACTAAAGAAACACACTTTTACCTAACAGATATATTACACAAGTTGATCTTAACTAACTCCTAAGTGTCTAAATATCCTAACATCCCTCCTTAAGAACAACTTGGGATATGATTGAAGGATTTACAAAAGTGACACTATTAGGAGAAGGAAAAAGGCATTAGAGCCTATCCCCCCTTAAGGACACATTCTTGAACTCCTAACATAGACCTAAGTTTAGAAAACTTCGCTTCTGTAAGAGACTTGGTGAAGATGTCTGCAACTTGATCATCTGTAGGGCAATAGAGCACTTCAATAACACGATCATGAACAAGATTTCTGATGAAGTGCATGTGTAGCTCAATGTGTTTGTTGCGCTGATGTAGAACTGGATCTTTGGCAAGCTTGATGGCACTTTGATTGTCTCACCAAAGTGGAGTAGGCTGCTGCTGCTCGAATCCAAACTCTAAAAGGATCTGTCAAAGCCATAAAGCTTCCTGACTGGCATTAACTACGGCTCGATATTCTACTTCTGCTGAAGAAAGAGCAAGAGCTTGTTGTTTCTTACAAGCCCAAGTGACAGGTCCAGATCCCAGATGAAAACATAACCTGCAATAGACTTTCGATCATCAGGATTGTCAGCCCAATCTGAATCAGTGAAACCAACCAACAAAGGTTTCCCCCCTGTACTGTAATGAATCCCAAACTCCATTGTACCTCTAATATATCGAAGTATTCTTTTTGCTGCTTTCCAGTGACTTTCATGAGGAGTTTGCATATAACGGGAAACACGACCAACGGAAAAGGAAAGGTTAGGACGGTAATGAGTCAAGTATAAAAGACTACCAACAAGCTGATGATACAAGGTGGCATCTACTTTAGGGGAAGTACAAGTGGCAGAAAGTTTGACTCCAGACTGGAAGGGAGAAGGGGCTGGTTTACAATCTTCCATGTGGAAGCAACGAAGAAGGTCACAAGCATACTTAGACTGGGAAATAAAGATTCCTTCTTTGGTTTGCAAGACTTGGAGACCAAGAAAATAATGCAAATGTCCTAAGTCTGACATTTCAAAATTTTGCTTAAGACTGGATTTCACATGGGTTATAAGTTTAGGGTCACTACCAGTAAGGATAAGATCATCAACATAAAGAACAAGTATGATGAGATGGTTTCCTACTTTCTTGGTATAGACATTAGGGTCAGAATGGCATCTAGAAAAACCAGTGTCAAGGAGAAAGCTATCCATTTTGGCATACCAAGCCCTAGGAGATTGCTTAAGTCCATATAAGGATTTCTTAAGGAGACAAACAAGGCTAGAGTTATTTTGAACATATCCAAGAGGTTGTTCCATGTAAATTTGCTCATGTAAATCACCATGTAAGAAGGCAGACTTGACATCCTTTTGATGGACTTCCCAGTTATGTAAGGCTGTAAGGGAAAGAACAAGGCAGATGGAGTTCATTTTTGCTACAGGGGCAAAGGTTTCATTGTAGTCAATCCCTTAAACTAGGGAAAAACCTTTGGCAACTAACCCTGCCTTAAGTCTTTCAACACTTCCATCTAATGCATACTTAGTTCTGTAGACCCATTTACATCTGACAAGTTTTCTTCTTTTTGGAAGAGGAACAAGATCCCAAGTATTGTTCGCCATTAAGGAACGATATTCTTCATCCATAGCTGCATCCCAATCTGGATTTCCTAAAGCTTCTACAAAATTTTATGGATCATGATTCTCAGAAACTTGAGCCAAAAGAGAAGAGGCTCATTGAAACTGAGAACGTGTTTGACGTCGATCTCTAGGATCACCGACAATATCACCAGCTGCTTCACATGTTGAACGGACCCATCGAGGAAGTATTGGTGCTGGTGCAATTGGAGGAACATGAGAAGGCGGAGGTGGATTTTCATCCTCAAACTGGAGTTGGAAACTTGTCAAGAAAGCTGGAAGAAGAAGAAGAAGAAGGCACAATCACCGAATCAAGCTCTCAAGCCAAAGATGGCACATCCGCCAAGTTAGGCTCGCAGGCCAAGAGATTTTCACCAAATTTAACATCTCTTCTAATGATTATATCATAAGAATGTGGCTGAAGAAGGCTATAACATTTTACATCTTCAAAATATCCAACAAATATGCACTTTTCACTATTACGCTGCAATGCTTTCCGTTTTTCATCTGGAATGTGAGCCCATGCTTCACAACCAAACACATTAAAGTGACTTACATCTGGTTTAATTTTACTCCATGCTTCTTCTGGTGTTATACCCTGTAAAACTTTAGTGGGTGTGTGATTAACTATGTAATTTGCACAATTTATGGCCTCAGCCCAATATTGAAGACTTAGTCCCTTAGATTGGATCATACAATTAGCCATTTCTTTTAAAGTGCAGTTCTTTCGTTCAGCTACACCATTTTGTTGTGGTGTATATGGAACAGTGTGATGTTGTTGGATTCCTTGTTCAGTGCAAAAAGTAGTGAACTTGTTGTTAACATATTCTCCTTCATTGTTAGATCTTAACTTAATAATTTGATGACCAAATTGTTTTTCAACAAGGGCCTTGTAGGCCAAGAACATGTTAAATACTTCGCTCTTAAGTTTTAGGAAGTAAACCCAAGTGCATCTGGAGTAGTCATCAATGGAGGTTAAGAAATATTTGAAACCAGAAAAGGAAGCAGATGGAAGAGGGCCACATAAGTCACTATGCACAAGCTCCAAGGGAACCGAGGCGTGCCAAGAGGCACGTTTGTCAAAACTATCCCGATGATGTTTTCTGAGTACACAACTGGAACAAATACCATCCTTGCAAGATACCAGCGAAAGAACAGTCACCATATTCTCTTTACATAGTTGTTGCAATGAGTGATAATTTAAGTGACCAAATCGCTCATGCCAAAGTTTGCTCAAGTTATCACTATGAGCAACAAAAACTGAAGAAAAAGGTGATGACCCAAAGTTGTTAAATTTGTACAACCTGGTAATATCATCAACAGTTCCAGTAGCAAGGATATTTTGAGGATTTTTAAAATCCTTGATTACAACTTGGTGAGGTGTAAACATTACAGTTTTACCTTCACCTGAATGAGTAATTTGATAGACTGATAACAAATTGCAGGAAATTTTTGGAACACATAGTACATCACTGAAATGACAATTTTCTACTGGAACTGTTCTAGATCCTACAACACTTAGAGATCTATCACCACCAACAAATATTTGTTTGGTGTTACATTCATGCATAGTAGAAAAGATGGCTTTATCCTTAGCCCTATGATAAGATGCTCCAGAATCAATGAACCATTCAATTGAAGTAGAAGAAGAAGATGCAGTATAAGAGTAATCAGAAGCACAAAGTGCATGCCTATGAGAGGTAGATTCTGAAGACGAATATAGGCTGATGTGGTGCTTCTTCATTGCTTCTTCCAAGGTTTCCATCTTCTTAAAACACTTAGATTCATCATGATTATCTTTCCCACAAAAATTGCAATGATGCTCAGTCTTCTTTCCTTTTTGCTTGGATCCTTTGTCATTTTTTAAAGAAGGAGCTGACTGAGAGGGTTTGGGACCCTTTTTGTTTTGCTTATTATTGTGAAAATTTTGTTTCTTGGGAGGCTTGGACTTTTCTTTCTATTGGGACAATAAGGCTTTCCCAGATGTATCTGGATTGTTAATTATTACAAGATGAATGAGCTTATCTTGCTCTCTAATTAATCAATCACAAAAGGATTCAAGGATAGGATCTTGATAGCTAGCTGCAGTCAGGGATTCTTTCATGGAGTATAATGTAGATACAAAAATAGAATATGCAGGTCCAAGTTTTGAAAGAATATGATAAATACATTGTTTGTCTTCTTTCTTAATCTTGCATTCTGCACATAATAGTCTAAGAGTTTTATACTTAGATAAATAGTCTTGAATGCATGAAAAATCATTTGGATTCAAGGAAAGCAACTCATTCTCAAGTTGATGACCCCGAATTTCATTGTGTTTACTAAACACAGATTCCAACTTTTCCCAAGCGAGATTAGGTTCATCAATTCCAAATATGTGGAATCGCAAATCAATAGAGATTGACATCCCAATCAATCCACAAGCTTCATCACATCTATTTGTCCATTTAATTTTCTTATCATCATTAGTGGGTTCGGTTTCTTTCCCTGAGGTTATCCTGAAAAGTCCCCTACTTTGCAGAACATCCTCCATACAAGATTTCCATGAGAAATAGTTAGAATTTGTAAGTATAATATCACAAGGGGCGGCCATACTATAAAATAATGGCTGAAAGAACAGAAACTAACTGTCAGGATGCAAAGAGCTCGAAAAAATATGCGGTTTAAAAAAAAATGACACTTGAAATTGATTTTGGATGATGAAGCTATGTTTGATCAAAGAAAATGTTGAAGATGTCCCCAATAGTGATGTGGCAGATATTACCAACCAAAAAAAGAAGCCCCCTCTTCCCAAGATCAACCTTTGATAATCATTTTTACAATAAAGTTGCTTTGAAGTGAATCACTTTTGCAGAATAAGTGATGTTCATTTTTACAATAATATGACTTTTAAATAGTGCGAAAATAAATTAAAAGGCTTAAGTGACTCGCTTTTATTTTATTTTATTTATGTGAGATGCACTTTTACAATAAAATAACTTGAAAATAGAAATTGCATGCACTAAAAAGTAGCTTAATAAGACTTGAACTCAATGCCTATTAAGTAATAAAGCAACTTTGAACCAAGTGAGCTAAGTTTAAAAAGTACGTAAAATAATGGAAAGAGGAAGGGGGCATTTTTTTTACTCTTCTCTCTTGTTCTTCGTGCTTACTTTCTTTTTCTGCAAATCACAAAAAAAACGAAAAACAAAAACAAGTTTTTTTTTTCCACACAATGGGGTTAGATCTTGGTTACCTTACCCAGAAAGTCTACGTTTTCAAATTTTCTCGTTGTTTCTGATTTTCCGTGATCGCACAAGGTGCACGGCAAAGAGCATACGTAACCGAGAAGACAAGAAAAAAAGAACTTTCCCTTACTGTTTCTGACTCGCCGCGATCGCACAAGGTGCATGTCAAATACCATACGCAGTCAGGGAATGCAATAGTTCGAGACTAAAAAAGAAAATATCTAATAATAAACTGATAAAATATGAGATATTTAAAAAAAACAAATCCATCATTGTAACATTATACCTTAAGATTTGCCGAAATGGGTGTTTCTGGAGCAAACAGAAACGGTTTTCGGTGAAACAAAAACTATTTCCCAATGGAAACAGCGCTCCAGATGCAATGGAATAGCTCCCATAGGCCAAAATACACAGAAAATCCAGATACAAAATCCCTTTCAAACATTCGACAACACCGGTTCCAGATCTTGATCAAAACCGAAAGCGACTCTTCATAAAAGCTCTGATACCATGTTCGGGTACACAAGGTACTCCCAAAAGACCGAACACCTTCAGCAACTGCTTCACACAAATAGATCACAGATCAACACACCGATGTTTTTCATGTGGTTAAAGCCCTCGAGAGGGAAATAGTCCATGGCCCTAGCTAAATAGCTACTTGGAGCAATTTATTATGCAAAGGAAAGAAGGTTACATATGAGCTTCTCATAATCGATCAACTAGCCAAGGACCCTCTATGCTCTTTAAATAGAGATCATAGGCCAATCGGCTGTTAAGCCACGGATCAATGGTAGGTATGATCTAAGAGAAGTTGAACCGTTGGATCACTCTATGTTTAGAACATATCGTGACCATTGGATTAGAATATTTACAAATGCATACTAATGCATACTAAAGAAACACACTTTTACCTAATGGATATATTACATAAGTTGATCTTAACTAACTCCTAAGTGTCTAAATATCCTAACAAAATGATAGGAACCACTTACTCTTGCAAAGGAGAGCTATAGACAAAGTAAAATTCTGCAATTGAGTTGAGATGACTAGGGATATTTCCTTCCAATTGATTGTGGTCCAATGCTAGATCCCTCAAATGAAAGAGGCATCCCAATTGTGGTGGGATATGGAATTGGATTGCATAGTGTGTGGAGAAAGGATAAATGTTCGAATGTAGGAGAGATGGTGCCCTGCATATCCATTAGATGGATGGCGAGTGAAACGATTATATTGGCATGACGACAACTAGATGTAACAGTAGTCCAATTAGATGTAACAATAGTCCAATTGCACAAGGGGACTACGAGACTCCAATTGGATATTAAATTATTAGGGTTGTTGTTGATGAGTTATCACAATAGGGATTGTTGGTCATTGTGAAATAAGTGAGTAGACAAGGAGGAAACAAGAAAAATGAAGAGGAAAAGAGCATAGTAGAAACCAAACAGAGATACAATATGGTGCCTGAAATGTGAATGGAAATGGGAATGTAGAGGAGAGGATAATAAAATTGGGCAGAAACACATCGTTGGGGCAGCAGTGGGAGGTGAAATTTTGCTCAATGTACATTACCTCCTGATCAGTAGTGCCATGGTTGCTACTAACTTTATGGATGATACATAAGTTTGTCTTCAAATGTTCTTTCAGTCATAACTTGTCTCAATAGACTTATTTTACAGATTTGAAATTAATCAATTTTCAAGAGTTCCTTTTTGTGATTGAAAAGCTTAGATTGAAAGTAGCAATGCATTTTTTTTACTATTTGGGTTATTGTAATAGAGGTGTATGTGGCCATTTTTGTTAGTGTTAGGGAATTTTGGCAATGCATTCTTGTGGTCATTTTGATAAAGTATTATGGATTTTTTTGAAGCATTTGAAGGCATTTGTATGCATTTTGAGACATCTCTTTCCATTTTTTGGGGGGAATTTTACCTAAAAAAAATAAAGATCATACTAAAGAATCTGGAAAATTTTGCAAATAGTTGTCCATACCTAATGCTAGAGGTTAGGGAAAAAAAAATCCTCAAATAGTTTTCCATCCTCGATTCTAAAGATGGCAAGAAATCTACATACCTTAATATTTTTGGCATCAAATTTATTGCATTAGAACACCCTAATTTTGGTCAACCCACACATAGCTGGTGATATCATAGAAGATACACATGCTACCATATAATCTCTAAAACAAGATACGAAGGTTCCTCCTCTTTGTACCCCATCAGTCCTTTTACATTGCATAGCCCACTATGATCTAAGGATTGTTTGCGGCCATGATAACACAACATTTAATGGAGCTTGCCTTATATGAAGGTCACTTGGATAGTTCAACTAGTGTAATCTAGTTTTGTGTTGTTTGTCCATTCAGGTGTTTGAATTTCATATGAAATGCTAATCACAGTTTTGGCCCACTATCTGCATAATTAGCTTTGGTGTTTTGTCTCTATATTGCTAAAGTATTTTTTTGAGTTTCTCTAAGTCTCTCCTTGAAAAACACATATTGTTTCTTTCTATATTGAAGTATCTTCCATAACTATATACTAGCTATACTGTTTTATTTTCCTATAAAAATTTACTGGGAAAATCTGAGGATGTTTTTCAATGTTAGAAAAATATATTTTTACAGATGCATATGCATAATTTGTTTTTACAGATGTAGCTATAAGAAAAAAAAATTCAATATAATAAATACTAACTTTAACTTAGAATTGAAAAAAATGTGAGGAGGTTACCTCCTTTACATGTAACCTTCATCACCGTCACCACATAACATTGCTATGGAAATATGGTAGTTCAGTTAAGATGCAATGAAATTGCAAATAAATGTATAGAAACAATATCCAGGCGGTGAACATCCTCTACTACCAGGTTAGTGAATAGAAAGCATCGTTGAACATTTACAACAAGCGCGGTGAATAGAAAAGTGGTGAGCAAATGCGATAAATACTCTCTATCTGTAACAGTGAGTGAGTACTCTCGATCGGCAACGATGACATCACTAGCAACAAACACATACAAACGTAAATCTAAACGTCACATGTTCTCTAAAGCTAAATAAATAGGCGGATGAAAATTAATCGGCCTCCACAATCATACGAGAACCACCACAGACACATCAACATCGTAAGCCATGATTTTGTGTAAGGGTATACTGATAATAATTATTATGTAAGGATATTCGCAACTTGCAAGCCATCAGTGCACTACCATTACACACAAGGAATTGCCATTAAATATCAACACAATATTGGATGACGCAAGGGCATCGCCAATGATAGGAAATGATTCCCAAGACATGATGTCATGGCCTCTTGTCCAATCACAACCTCCCAAAATTTCATAATAAAAAACTGTTTTAATAGTTTTTTGAACTTAAGAATGAACATTGTGAATAAGAAAAATCAAATTATATTAAGGATAATTAATGCAGTTGCTTGATCTATACATGTTCCCCATTGGTGACAACTAGATTTGGAATCCTAGGATTTACACATTCCTTTATGATGTGCTTCATTGTTTAAGAAGTTCAAGTTAGGAAGATATTCATAAATAAACCAAATATTTAAAGACATTTTCACATTCCTTTATGATGTGCTTCAATGTTTAAGAAGTTTAACTTAGGAAGATATTCATAAATAAACCAAATATTTAAAGACATTTTCACATAGACATGATTACTTTGATACACCTGATTACTTTGGAAAACATATTAGTTAAAGGAACAACAATTTTTTTAAATGGTTATATTTATAGATTTCAAAATTTTGGATGGTTGTATTTATAGATTGATTTCATAGATATATAAAGGAAACATTTTTTTATTTTAAAAATAATTTATATGTATATAAAAGGAAAAGTTTTTTCTATTTTGAAAATAACTTATAATTATATTTAAATGTAAGGGTATTGAACGTTTATTTATTTATTTTGAAAATAATTTGTATTTATATTAAATGTTTAATATTTTAAATAATATTTAAATTATTTTATTAAATTTAATATATATATATATTTTTATTTACAAAAATTTTATATATTTTTTATAAATATTTTATCTACATAGACTTTATATTTTTTTATAGCCATCCATGGTTATAAAATTTAAACAATATTTTCTATATTAAAATACTTTATCAATAACCTATAAACTTTTATAAATTTTAAATAATATTTTTCATTTAACATGTAAATTTCTCATATATAGACTTTGTTATCTTTTTATAGCCATGCATCGTTGTTTTAGTTGAGTTAAATTATGATGATGATGATGGTTAACGTCCCCTGAGACCAAAATTTGGTCTATTGGACCCTGAAGAAGAAAATTAATTAGTTTGTTTTAAAGTGATATTTCTATGCTCAAAGAGCTTGGAGAGAAGCGTCCCGAGCTTACTATAATTTTGACAAGCTAAAAGGCTAGGAATGTCGGTATTGCAACAAATATTATGAAACTGGGATCTAATGTGGGTGTATGCAGGGCACTCTAAGAGGAAGTGATTTTCATCTTCAATGTTCTTACTCTCACAAAGGTGGCAGATCCTTTCTACCCAAGGAGTTTTAGGGACTGTCCAACGACCAGTTTCGCTATGGAGCTCATGCGAGTTCGTTCTTATCTTAGCTTTATTAATTTTTTTCTTAGGACTGATTAAAACAGAGAGATAGTTTTGATCTTCAAGAGTAGGGTTGATGACCTCCTTATAATATCTTAATTTTCTTTTGTCCTCTAAATCTTTCTCACACCACAATTTTTCTTTAAACTTAGAAGCAATAATATTTTTAATGTTATTAATATTTTGCAATGCAACATTTTCATCAATCTTCCAGTGATTTAACCAAGACCTGGTATCTTTATACCACCCACGCTTGAGCCTTAGGTGATTTTGGCTAGAGTTTAAAGCTAACTTAGGGAGTCTATGGTCTCCCATGTTATTGATTTTGTTCTTGTACAACAGGAGTCTAGCCATGGCTAGGCTCTCGATGGGGTAAAGACCCACTTCTATAAGGAGAATAGGATAAGGTGTATTGTTTTTGATTTTGAGGTTGTAAGTTATAAAACGCTTCTGGATTTGCTCGATCTTTCTCCAAGATTCTCTAGAGATGCTGCAACCCCAAACCTCACACCCATATAAGATAACATGAGTGACTAGAGTTTCAAAGAGGAGCTTATTTTTATCCCACATCACGAGGTTTGCAGCTTTACAGTTATTTTCAAGACCAAAGTAAGCTTTCCACCCTGCGTTAATCCTTTTCTCAATGCTATAGTTCTAGTTGAGCTTGTGATGAATATCAATTCCTAGGTACTTGTAAGAAGACCCTTCCTCCAAGTTGTTATTGTCATACACAAAATTAGCGTATGTGTCCTTCTTGGATTTGATAATCATAACTTTTGTTTTGTCAGTGTTAATAGTCATACTCATTGTAGAGCAGAAATCTTTAAGAAGACGAAGTTGTTTATCAAGGTCAGAAGAACACCTTGCTAGAAGGACAATATCGTCAGCATAAAGAAGAAGGATGATGACTATTCCAGCTAAGATCGTACCAGCACAGCCTGCTTCTTCTAAACAACCCTCTAACTTATCAATGTAAATGCTGAAGAGGGTAGGGGAGAGGGGGAAACCTTGTTTAACTCCGATATTACACTTAATATCTTTCGACCACCCCTCATTGCTTTTAAACTTGGCAATTACCTTCTCGTAGAGCCTAATCGCAGCAGCTCTGAGCTTGAAAGGAACCTTAAGCTCTTCTAACCTATTCCAAAGGTTATTTCTAGGCACCGTATCGAAAGCCTTTCTAAAGTCCACAAATCAGCAAAAGAGATCGGATTTTTCATTGCGGCACTCCTCCATAATGATCCTAAGCGTAATAAGGTGGTCCGTTGTTGAGTGATGCCTTCTAAAACCTGCTTGACCTTTAGCCCGCTTACCTTCACTTTCAAGCCAAATGCTGATCTTCTTTTCCAAAATAATACCATATAACTTGGCTAAGAGGGGGCTAATCATAATAGTCTGATAATTTGAGGGGTTATTTATATCCCCGCTTTTAAAAATAGGGATAATGAGGCTCTGAGTCCAAGGCTTAGGGAACCCTTGCTTGACTGCTTGATTAAAAAGCTTGTGGATGGGAGGGATGAGGACAGGACCTCCAATTTTTAAGATTTCTGCCTGGTAACCTTCAATGTCCTTAGCTTTTCCATTTGCTAGATGCTTAACCCCAAAATCTATGTCTTCTAGAGAGAAAACTTCTTTCGTTGTGAGAAGGGTTTCAAAGTTGTCTATGACATTCGGGGAGTCATAAAGCTTTTGAAGATAGGAATTCCAGTCGTGTAAAGAAATTTTATTATTATCTTTAGTTTTTCTAGTTAGAATCTGCCTCCAGAATTTCTTAGGAGCTGTGTTAGAGAGGTGCAAGAGATTGTCTTGCCTTTTGTGAATATACTGCATTTTTTTTCTTTTAGTAAGGGCTTTGTATATTTTTATCTTGTTAATTTTAAGAGAATCATCAAGAGCTTCCCTAATCTCTCTTCTTGCATTTTTACAATCAGTGTCATACCAAGGGTTGGTTTTTTTATTCTTTTTATTACTAGAAACTTCAATTGAGAACTTGTTAATGGAATAAGAGAGGGTTTTAGTAAAATTATAATATAGGTCTTCTATGTTGTTTGTACTTGATAAAGGAAGCAAATTAATTTTTAACTCATTTATAAAAAGATCCTTTTTATTTCTATCAAAGATCAAGTTCCTTTGGTTATAGTGATTATCCTCTATGGGATCATGATGGATGTGACAGTTGAGAGTTACCATTAAAGGTTTATGATCCGAATCAGGCTCATGGTCGTTTATTACGTCCAAATTTATTATATCGTTGTATAAAGAAATATCAGAAATAACATAATCTACTACGCTGCTACCAAGCCCATGGATACAGGTCATCTGGCTAGAACTAGGCCACTTCGTTAGACCGTTGCAAACTATGAGATCTTGACAGCTACAGAGCTTGATTAGCTCCGACCTAAACAAATTTTCCCCTAAATCTTCAGATCTTCTCTTGTACCTGCTAGCTAAAGTAAGGTCTTCGTCTAACCAAAGAGGATTAGGGTTAGAGTAATTGCTTAGGAGAGTAGCTTGGTTGTTTGAAGTTCTAGCATTAAAATCGCCCATTAAGAGGATATTACCTTCATTCCTAAGGCTAGAAATATCATTCTCTAGCCCATTGTAAGGACAATTTTTATCCAAATTGTTCTTCTTATAGAAGTTAGAATTAATATGAGCAAAATAACATATTGCTATGTAGGTTTTTCTATCGCTAATGTCAGTAATTTCTATCCACATATACTGGTTGTGAGGGTCTTTTTTATAAATCCTAGCATGGGGGGAGATGTTCTTCTTAATGTAACAAGCTATACCCCCAATGCCTCTGCGAGAGGATCGCTTGTTCCAGGTTGACCAAAGCACAAAGCCATCTATGTTAGGGACCCTAGATTCTTCGTGCTCCCAAGTTTCAACTAACAAAATAATATCAACTTCATTAGAGATCCAGGTTAGCTTGGGGCCTTTGTTCCATGGAAAGCCCCAACAGTTCCAAGAAAGAATATTGGGGACACCACAAAGTCCAAGTGCTGAGCACTCTAAAGGTATATTATTTAGATAGTGTTGTTTTTTAATTATTTAATATTAATTTTTTTATTTAGCTATCAAATATTAAATTAAATTATATATATGTCATTTACATAGAATTTGGCAAAATGATTTTAGTTAGTGTTGTTTTTTAATTATTTAATATTATATTTTTTTTATCTACATAAAGTATTATGTTCTTTATAAGAGTTGAACTTGGGTGGAGAGGGTAACAATGATTCTTCTCAACCACTCAAGCTATATTGAATAAACAAACATATTTATTATTTATTACACTTATTGATGTATTTTTTCATTATAATGGATAGATATTGTAACCATATTCGTGGTCTCTCCTACGAATTAATGCTTTCCACATGTGTACCCATTGTATAGTATGAGTTTCATGACATTTGATGGTTCAATGACACTTTATTTGGCCATAGTCAATATATAGTGAAGAATTTGTAGTGAGGTATCCTGTCACTGGCCGATCGGAGGTGACACCTATGCTCATTCTTGCATACCCATGGCCCATATAATCACGTCTACACCTAGGCTATTGATTCGTATTTATGCAGGAACGCAACATAATACACAAACAACCATAGAAACAAAGATGCAGCGGAAATAACACTTCATTTCCTTAATCAAAGAAATTAAACTTGTTTACATACATAATGGAAATAAACTAGCTAGAGTGCTGGTAGCTTATCTTTGAGAAGAGATGTGGCGGCTACATGCCTCTGAAATCTGTGTTACAATGAGGCTCGGAGGAATATATATTATTGAGAAACAATGGAAACCCTACACATCCAGAAACCTAACCCTAGGAGGTGAAACACCAGAATGTGGGCCCCGTTGGGTAACTTGGTACATCAATTTCTCGGGGTCGTAACTTTGGCATACTACCTCCGTTTGACGCGCATGATACATCGTTAGATAGACCTATTCAAGGACTACATCCATGAACAATAAATATTGAGTCTAGAACAGACTCATATTTTCCCGACCATTCGATGTTGAAAAAACGTCATTTAGGGCCTCAAAACGGCTCTGGAAGTTTAGCACCCAAAAACTGCCAAAAATAGTAAATTGTGCTATAATTAAGGAAACTTAAAAACTGAAAGAAACAATGGTGGGGGTCGAAGTGGAATAGGTGGGTGGCCACCAATATCCTCCTGGATCAGCTATGTAGTCTTCTGGTATGACAAACTAGTTATTTAAATGGAAACATCAAGTCTTCTACTTGGATTTGAGCTAATAAGGAACATATGGCACGTCTATTAGTGCCTTCTTTATTGGACATTTAAGTTAAAATTTCCCTTAAAAAAAACATGGAAATATTTACATGGGTTTCCATGTTAAATATTTACATGAGAATCTATCATTTTCAATTTGGAGGGCATTTGCTTTTGAGGTGGAATTTTTTTAAATAATTAAATAAAAGATGGAGATTGTTTTATTGACATATATAAATCATAGCAATTTCCATTCAAATCAATTTAGAGATATAATAAGTTGCCAAGTGCCATAATCACATAATGAAGGAAGACTAATTTTAAGAGGTCCAAAGGAAAAAAAAAGTTAGCTAAAATAGATTGACCCCATCTAAAAGTTTAGGAAATGAACCTTTCCTTAAACTTATGACAAATACTATGCATGTCACTCATATTTTATGGGTGATACTGAGATATTGTTTATTTAATGATATTATTTGTCCATAACAAAGAAATCCATGCAATGTGGACATTGACAAATTACAAGGGTGGCTAACTTATTGTGAACCATCTTTGGGAAACTATCATTCTTAGAATAAGTCTCTATTAAAAAAATCAATCCTCAAGGCATTGTAAAGAGGGTGAGTTTAGAGAAAGAGAAAATGATAAAGATGGAGAAGAAACATCCCTAAGGAAAAACCTTGGAACCAAGGGCTAGCCAAATGAACCTTCCCTCTAGGATTTTATGTTATGTCTTGAAAATAACACACAACTACTAACTTCTGTATGACATCTCATAATGAATGCTATTTCTAATGATGAAGGATATTTTTAATCATAAGATTTAATTATTTCTCTTCACAAAATTTCACAATATGAATATTTAAGATATAAAAAATTGTTTTACTTTTATTATATATCAATTATTTAAACTTAAAATGCAGTAAAAATTATGTTAAATTAACATAATTGAAAAAATTAAATGTTAACATTACACAAAATTGTTACGATAAGTGTGAATCCATTTTTTCATTTTTCATTAAAATCAACAATTTTATTAATCAAATTTGTACTTTAAACAAAACTCTAAAAATTTAAATTTCTAAAATATTTACTCTTCTTTCATATTTTTACAACACCATCTTAGACATAATCTTTGAGATTAAAAATAACACACAACTACTAACCCATAATGAACCTTCGCTCTAGGATTTTATGTTATGTCTTGAAAATGACACACAACTACTAACTTCTGTATGACATCTCATAATGAATGCTATTTCTAATGATGAAGGATATTTTTAATCATAAGATTTAATTATTTCTCTTCACAAAATTTCACAATATGAATATTTAAGAAATAAAAAATTGTTTTACTTTTATTATATATCAATTATTTAAACTTAAAATGAAGTAAGAATTATGTTAAATTAACATAATTGAAAAAATTAAATGTTAACATTACACAAAATTGTTACGATAAATGTGAATTCATTTTTTCATTTTTCATTAAAATCAACAATTTTATTAATCAAATTTGTACTTTAAACAAAATTCTAAAAATTTAAATTTCTAAAATATTTACTCTTCTTTCAAATTTTTCCAGCCGGAACAATTTTGTTTGTGGTTGATTTTGTAGAAAACTACACATTTGTTGCACAAAAAGAGATCCAAAGTGAATACTATCATTCTAACCAAGCTTTGATATTTGTCCATGTTCTATATAGAAATTCTCAACGGGATTTTGATGGTATTGAAAGCACGTGTGACAATCGAGATGTGATTAAAGAATATCACTTTTATATCAGTGATGATCGTACACATGATACACATTTTGTTCAACATTGTATTGAAATTTTTTTCTATGATTCACTAAAAAGACGTGAAGTTAAATTCAATGAACATTGGAAATGGTCGAATGGATGTGGGGGACAATTTAAATCTTCATGATCATTTTTTTGGTTATGTCAACTTCATAAAGCACTGAACATTAAACATTGTTGGAATTTCTTTGAAACTGGACTTGGAAAAGGTGAACATGATGGTGTAGGAGCATGCGTAAAAAGAGCACTTCGAAGATGGAAAATGAACCATTCTTCTAGACAATTCCATTTAGCTGCAGAGGTTGTCCAATGGTGTAAATCACATCTAAGCCATGATTGTAGTCAACAATCAAAAGCTGTGCATAGGTATGTACACGATTTTTTTAATTTATATTAATTGTAAATTTTAAAAAATGTATGTACTAACATTGGCGTATATATACACTAACATTAAAAGTTGTCATTTGTGATTTATCATTTATTGTGTAGGTTTTTTTGGCTTGTTGGGGTCTAGGATATAGATAGATCAATACAATACAAGGCTAGCACCATACATGGGACTAACGAACTTCACTCTATTCAAACAAAAGCCTTCCAAAATGTGTTTGCATTTGATAGTAGAAAGAAATCATGTTTTTGTCATATTTGCACTGAAAATGTTGAATCTACAGAAGTTTGTGAAAAATAATGAACAACTATGTAAAACATTGGAAACTAATCCAAAAGGGAAAATGCCACTAGCAAGCGTAGAAGAATTAGAATCAGAAGAAATAGCAATATCATCTGATTGCGATAGAATTTCAGATCTAGTTAGAGAAGGTAATGATCTTGTTGATTGTTCATTGTTGTCCATCACCTTATGTGTATATATTCAATTTAATTGACTTAAAAACTCTAACTCCAATTGTAATTTGCGCAGGAGATGTTTTCGTTGTGATTGCACCTTTAGACAACAACGAAAATATAAAGTATTATTTGATGCGATGTGTTGGAGCAGGGTCCTGCAGCTACAGAAGAAGCTGCTAGTTTTGGCGGAATGATAAGCAGTGGCGGAAAGAAGTTAAGGCAGAGCTACGACGTCGTAGCACGTTTCCAGCTGGAGAGCAGAGCCGGAAACCGTGAATTTTTGAGATACGAAAGTCAAAGAAGGAAACGGTACCTGAGCGGCCGAGAAGAGAGAGCTCACCCACTGCATTGAAGGCAGCGGCGGAAGACAGGAGGGCTCAGCGACCCTCATAAAGAAGAAGGAGCAACGAGGCTCAAGCATTGAAGGCGAAGGACAGAAAACTGAGAAGCGGTGCATAGTACCCATGGTCAGTGCCGGGAAGCATGGAAGACTGCAGAGAGCTGTGGTGTGACAGGAAGCGGCTACCTCAAGGACAGAGAGGACCGACTGTCACTAATTAGGGTTTGGGTTACTGTTGGGACAGGCCCACAGTGTTGTAATGGCACGACCTTCGGGCTGCCTATATAAGAATATATTTTGTATTGTAAAGGGTTAGCTAGTCAGTCAGTTAGCCAGTTGGTTGGATAGACAGTTAGACAGTCGTGGATGAAATAGGCAATAAGGATAAGTAGACTGTTGTAAAAGCCGAGCTCTGGTTCTGGTCTTAGCCGTAGCAATCTTACTAAAACCAGTAGCTGGCTTATAGAGCATGCATGCAACGATCCGCAGGGATCGACTGAGAGGGAAGAGTATATTGTAAGAGAGCAATATAGAGAGAAGAGATATCTAAGAGAGAAGATCTTGAGCTGCATATGCGGTGCAGCAGAACTGTGTTTTACCTTCCCCTTGAGCTATAATAGAAAACACAGTTTTGTGGACGTAACTTCCATCCTGGAGGCGAACCACGTTAAAATCTGTGTTATGCGACTGATTTATGTGTTAAGTTTACTTATGCATTGCGCAGTTATTTTATGGACTTCGTTGCAGTTCAATGGATGAATGTATTAATCAGTTCACTACAGCACAGAAGGATAATCATAAGTTAACAGTCTTTAGCATGATTGTATGTGTTTCATTTATGTTTGTGTAACAGTTCCTGAATGCAGTATTGAATAGCTTTGTATGTTAAGTCTTGCACGTCGACACGAGCAACGCCAAGTGTGCTAAACTGTGGAGGTAGGATATCACAGAGAGGTGATATCGCATCGGCAGAGAAGCTGCGGTGCGTGATACCACAGGTTAAGGACTTCGCGTTGAGCAGGAGCTGCGTGTCGCACGGTGCGCGGCGATGCGGTAAGGCTGGAGATATCGCAAGTCAAGGAAAGTGCGCATCATAGAGAAGGACCGCACGAAGGTGGAAAGAAACATCTTGTGGCTAGAAGAGCTGCGCAACGATGGGATCACGCGACGCGAGCAGGGGGTTGTGCGTCGCACCGACACAGAGAGAGATCTTGCAGCCAGAAGAGCTGCGTAGCACCAGTAGGATGGCCAAGGAACCTGGTCCAAGACACTTGAGTCCTTGGCCAACCCATTAGATTCACTTCGGGTGAGACTTCAGGCCGCCTTGCGGTCTGTCGCCGAAAGGGCCAGTGAGCTAGGGGTGTTGTTGGTTGATTATAGTAAACCTGGGTCTGCCCATGCAATCAACAAATGGTTCCGTTGCCGGTTTGAACGACTGGGAGTTAATGTTCTGTTGGCATCCTACCAGAGAAGAGTTTCACCAGTGGCTGGATTCAAACTTAAGGGAGTTTTCCAAGAAAGAAAATCGAAGCCCTAAACTGAGCACAGAGGCCTGGTTAGAAAAGCATATCGCTTCAGATATACATGCTATATTTTTTGCAACCTATGGAAACGAGCTTTTCGACTGGTTATCCAAGTTGACAGATAGGAACACATTAAAAAAGAAAAGAAACATTGTCTGGACACTGGAGCTGATTCAGACTATGCAGAACCTTGACAATCCGATTAGGAGAGCAGTGGAATTCTGGCTTACCAGTGTGCTAGACGGCTTTGTTATAGAATTTGCAGTCGACCAGAGAAAGAGCTTTAGCGAAGCCGAACGATACTTCTTCAGAGGATATCGCGGTAAGTACCTAAGATCTCTAAACTTGTCCCTTAAGATGCTGCTATACGAAAAAGGAACAATGGATCTAGTTTCAGATGAATAAGTAAAGATAGTAATGTCACAAGAGTTTGAAAGTGATTTTGATGACATTGGATGAACACGTAGTGGAAAGAAGTATAAAGTAGATTTTAGCTCTCCTATATTTGAAGACAGTTCAGACAGTATTAGACAACAGAGCCCTAGCACCACAGAAGAACCAGAGGGGGGTATCCCTTACCACCCCTATACTCCACAGAAACAAACAGGGACTCAGAATAACCCCGTAGGTACTCCACCTAGTAGTTCACAGACAGTACCTACTCCCGCTACATCACCTTTACCTACACCGCTGAGTAGTAGTACTCCAGTCAGTCAGAACCCACCACAGAGAAATAGAATGGGAGACGACATGAAGCTACCTATTTTTAAAGGTATAGGAGCAGAAGACCCGGAACAACATTGGTTCCTCTGTGAAGCCACGTGGACCATTAAAACAATCAATGATGATAACCTTAAACTTGTACAGTTGGTCACCACACTCAGAGACAGAGCCTTGACATGGTACATAAAATATACTTCATTACCCAAGACGCTTGCCCAGGTTAAGAACGCCATGATTAAAGAGTTTAAGAAACCTAAGTCTGAGTCTCAGTGCATCACAGAGCTTAAGGATATTAAGCAGCTACCATCAGAGTCAGTATGGGACTTTGACCAGAAATTCAAAGCTCTTATAGACCAAGTAAGTTTTGAGTTTGTGCCGGAGTAGCATAAGGAATGGTTTATTGCAATGCTGCTCCCTCATATCAGAATGCCACTAATGCAGCAAAAACTCACTAATCAAGATGAAGCACTGGAGATGGCAATGAAACTAGAGGCTTCACCTTTAGCAGAAACCAGTACAGGCATGACAACTCTACAGACCCAGTTGGCCAACCTCACGTTACAGATACACGAACTTAAAAAAGGGAAAGAGGTTATGCAAGACACCTGGTGCATAAAGTGTAGAGCACAGGGTCATACCAAAGACAACTGTCCAGTCTTTGCAGAATATTTAGCGTCAGGGGCCCCTAACCCCTTACCACGAACATAAGGGCCATGGTGTGAAATATGTAAAACACAAGGACATCCACCTCAGCAATGCCCCTTGCTTCAAAAGTATGTACAGACACCTAAAAACCTATATTGTATCTTCTGTAAATCCGTCGGGCATGATCAACAGGACTGCCGAGCTTCTGATCTCATGTCAGAGAGACAACACGACGTGTACAGAGTCCAAGCAGACACACAGGGTCCAGCAACAGGACCACAGCCGGATCAGGCTTACGGAGGATGAGGAGGAGGATGAGGAGGACGAGGCCGTGGAGGAGGCTTCACATGTGGAGAAGGCTTTGGCCGAGGAGGAGGTTTTGGCCAAGGTCGTGGACCAGTCACTTGTTATAATTGTGGAATTATAGGACACTATGCTAGGGACTGTCAGAACGCCACTACTACTTGTAACTACTGCAAATCTTATGATCATACTATAGAAGAGTGTCCTATCTTGATAGCTAAGATCAGAGATCCTAAACCAGCCACACACTAGAACATCCAACTTATCGTTGCTGAGCAGGCAGAACCAGAACCAAGAGTCAATATTGTGACTAGGAGCGGTGCTTCCACTAGTGGCACATCGCAGGAGACCGGAAAGAACACAAGTCAGGGGTGGGTGCGTAAAGCTCCTAGTAAAGCAACAGCACTTGACCTACAGCAGAATAAAGAGACCTTTCATGTAGCCAAGGCTTCCTTTGACGAACCTACAATATCAGGACCGCAGGTACCGCCATCTAGGAGCGTACCGCAGCAAACACCTTGTGGCGATAGCCCTGAGCAGATACAGCAGGCTACCACATCGGGAAGATGCGACAAGGATGAATCGACAGGAAGTGTACAATCCTTCCTGCACAGCTGCTTGAAACTCCTGAGAAATGACAAAGCTGTCGGTGAGCTACAGCGCATGATAGATCAGTGTCAGCAACCCTCTCTCTCGGGCAGTGCACACCGCGCTGTCCATAATATTACAAGACATACAAGGACAGAAAGAGAGATGAAATTCACAGCGCAGATTGGTGAGTTTGAAATGGATGAGGTTGTCTTAGATCTAGGATTAGAGGTGAATGTTCTAACTAAGCAGACATGGGAACAGATGGGTAGTCCTCAGTTAGCCCTATCGCCTATCCACCTGAGATTAGCTAATCAGCAGCGAGTATCACCATTGGGTCGACTACCGCAGGTGCCAGTCGATATTGACGGAGTTCGTACTTTTGTGGACTTCGAGGTTATAGAAATCATTGGCGACAGTCGACCATATCCAACACTATTAAGTATTGATTGGGCGATTGGTAGCAAAGCTGTCATTGACCTAAAGAGAAGGCAAATGACCTTTGAGTATGCGCAGATCCGGGTCATCGCACCGCTGGATCCTTACCAAGGTCCTAGATATATTGAACCTATCCGAGCAGAGGAGGAAGCACATAACATCAATAGCCTCTACCAGATGACTGGGAACCAGAATGACTACATCAATCCAACCGCAGAAGGGAACATTAGTTGGCGATGCGACAGCTCATGCGCATCGGATTCCGATGTTGGTCTAGAGAACTGGCAGAATAGACTTTACGAAGTCTCAACGAGCAGATGTGCGTTTATCAGTAAATCACTGCGATGGATTGGCGCAGAGATCGTTGAGACTCCATCGTATCATGCTCTGACAGATATCCAGGATTTTTTTGAACAGTTTGAGCAACAAATTCCCCACGAACAAAGGATCGCAGCTATGGACCTTGCAGTTCGAGCTACACCTGCAAGATGGTGGTATGCGCATAAAGGGAATATCGCATCATGGGATAATATAAAAATACTGATGGCGATCATATTTTCTGACGACAGAGAGTATGTCCAGCAGAAATACATAGGAGAAACTGACCCCAGGGTACACATTCAGACATGTGAACAGAACTGGTCGGACATTCCAGAGGATGAATGGGTTCACAGATTCATTCACACATTGGACACAGTTCCAAGGAATTGGTATACAGAGACTGAGCTGCGCAAGGGAATGACCACATGGTCCCTTATGACAGACAGCTTCCTACTCACCTTTGTGTTTGAGTCAGAACATCCAAGTGTTGCTCAGGCCCTAGACATAATCAAGACAAAGATTTTTGAGGATCGCACCATCTCAGTACCAGTCCAACCTGAGTGGACTATCCAGCTAGAAGAGGCGTTGGAATGCTATAATTTTGCATCAGAACCAGAGGAGGCGGATGAGGATCCTCTCAACACCAACATTCCGGAATCAGAAGGGACTCGCGATGTGGAGGGACCACAGTTAGAGATTCCAGCAATCACCGAGCCCATTAAGATTAAAAAGATCAATATTGGCACAGACGCAGAACCTAAGTTTGCCTCTATTGGAGACTACTGGAACGATGAAACAGTCGGACAGATTGCAGATCTGCTACATGACTATCAGGACCTATTTCCCACCAAGTTCACAGAGATGAAGGGAATAGTTGGAGACCTGGGAGTCATGAGGATACCATTAAAGGAGGATGCTAGACCAGTTAAGCAGCGCCCATATAGATTGAATCCGCGCTACAAAGAAAAATTAAAGGATGAAATTGATAAAATGATAGCAGCAGGCATCATTGAGCTAGTAGAGGAAAGCGAATGGGTTAGCCCTATGGTAGTGCAAGAGAAGAAAACAAAAGGGGACATCAGC